>JAQJVL010000568.1:323820-424849 GCA_035578905.1 Stictocephala bisonia | reverse complement strand
GGAAAAGGGCCATGATAAACCACTGTCCACGGTCAGACCTAGACTCTTGACCGAAGAACATTCTTTTATTTCAAATTGTTCCAAACATATATGCTGAGGATTTTTATTTTTGGTCAGAAACTGAATAAAAACTGTTTTCTCTGAGTTCAATAAAAGATTGTTAATTGATAACCAATGTTGAAGAATTTCCATAGATTCTGTGACTCTATATTGCAGATCAGCTTGAGGACCCCCAAACAGCAGCGTTGTGTCATCCACATAAAGTATAGATTTGGCCAAAGGAAGATGTGAAACAAGATCATTTATATAAATGATGAAGAGCAAGGGCCCTAAAATGCTACCCTAGGGTACCCCATACCATATTATTCAGAACGGCTTCCTAAAATATCCACGAATTGTCCTCGGCCTTTAAGGTATGACTTGAACCAGGAGAGAGCAACTCCACGAACTCTACACATATCCGATTTCTGACCAAGGATGTTGTGATCAACCCGATCGAAAGCCTTTGAAAGGTCGCAAAATACTCCCAAGGCTGGATCACGCTGTTCCAGCTGTGATACTACATCATATATAAAATCAACAGCTGCTTGAGTGCTTGAACGATTTGGCCTAAAACCATATTAGTTATCTATAAGGATGTTATTTTTCTCCAGATGATCCAACAACCTTTTATAGGCAACTTTTTCTAATACCTTTGAAAGCGTGCACAAAGTAGAAGTAGGTCGATAATTATTGACATCACCTTTATCCCCCTTCTTAAAATTAGGGACAACCTTGAAAGTCTTATAGATGTTGGGAAAAATGCCTGAGGAAATTGAAACGTTAAAGAGGTGTATTAGGGGTTCAAGAAGGCCCTGGTAAACTTGTTTGATGAGAAAACTGGATATTTCATCCGTTCCTAAAGACTTCTTAGATTTTAGGGAGATGATAGCTTGTTCGACTTCAACTTTATTGACAGGAGCAAAAAATAAAGAACCGCTTGGTGGAAGTTTTTGAGCTAGATTACACGGAACATTAGACTGAAAATTTGAATGAGATGAAATATTTGTGCATTAAATATTTGAGAAATGACTATTAAAAAGATTAACCACTTTAGATAACAACTGAACAGAGTCTCCCTGGTGTTTTAAGGCTGGAAAAGAAGCATTCAGATCGGTCTCACATGTCTCTCTACGCACAGCACTCCAGATTGCCCGCTACATGCAATCGGAGCTCTGCACTTCACGAGAAATTGTTGCACGCTTCTCCTCGAGTAAACGCTTACGAAAGAGTTTTTGCCTTTCCTTCAACAATTCTTTTAGCGCTGGATCATTTGAATCGCGGGCCATAATCCCAAAATCGACATTCCGATTGGCAAAATCCTTTAAACTAGTGCTTAATTTGTGTTTCTTTTTGGCGCCAGGTTTTTCCTGGACTGTTTTGAGGGGAAATGCATTTTCAAAATGTGATTGAACAATTCCAGAAAAAGATTTAAATTTTTTGTCGACACCTTCAATTTTGTTTAAGAAACTCCAGTCTACCTTAGACAAAAAATTGTTAAAATTAATAATATTTTGTTTTGAGAACACTCTTTTTGTTACTGTACAGGAAGTTTCTTACATAAGTTATATTGGTAGTTTATTCTTATCAGTTGTGAATCATAATCAGACATTGTATTGAAGAAGGAATTACAGGAAACTGTCGCAGGGTCTAAGTTTGCTACAACATTATCAAGAAGTGACTTACTATTTGCTGTAACACTCGTGGCACTATTCACTAATTCACGGAGATTGAAAGACATTAGTATATTTCTTATCTTTATAGATGATTATAATTATCATTATATAATTATAATCATTATAATTCATTACATCATTCATTATATCATTATAATTCCAATGACAACTGTGGAATAAATCATCCCAAGTTGTGTTTGGCTGATTAAAATCTCTAAGAGGAAAAACGTTTGAAGCAGATGGATTAGATGCAGTGATCTCGATGACAGCATCACAAAAACTTTCAAATTTTGAATTAGGCATATTGGGTGAAATTTTAATAAGGATAAGAGTGCACTCGATGTCAATAATGTTAGTTGTAAGTTGGTGACATTGAAGTGAGGAATTCACTGCTATAATAACCTAATCTAGGTTACAAACGGTACCCATTGTCTATGTTACTATTATCTGGGGATCGATCACTTCTAAATAGGGAGAAGTTATTTAATCCAACCTGCGAGGCATGAATGTCAGGTGCAAGATTAGTTTAAAAAAAATATATCATAAATACTATTGGTTATTGTCTGTTTTAAAAGGAACAACTTAATTTTATTCCGTTGACGCTTTGGTAATAAACTTAAATATGCGGTTTACCAAAAATCAAATCAAAATCAAAATTATTTATTTGTAGTTTGACAATTTAAAAATTGTATTACAAAAGTCATATAATTATAATAATTATGAATTCATCATATATATGTTGATAGTGTATGTTAACTCATTTTAACTGACTAATATAATCACAATATGTACTACATTAGGGTTATTATTAATATATTAAATAAATAAAAGCAAAATCAGTCACCTCACAAATACTCCTCCACCGAGTAAAAGGTTCCTTGAACTAAGTATTTCTTTAGGAAAGCTTTAAATTTTCTGGGGCTTTCTTCGAGTTTAATCAAATTTGGCAATTTATTAAACAATTTTGGCCCAATATTTTGAGGTAGGTAAGACGCAATTTGAAGCCGATGCTGTGCCGGTCTGTGCTGATGTCGTTGCCGCGTATTATGAGTATGCACATCTGCTCCTACTTGAAAAATATTGAATTTAAATTTATAGTATATTAACATTTCATATATGTAGAGGGACTGCAAGGGTAAAATTTGAAACGATTTGAAAAATTCCCGGCAAGATTCGCGTTTATTTAATCCAGCCATTATACGGATTGCTCTTTTGTGTAACCGAAATACTCTTAAAAGCAAAGAATTGGATGCTGAACCCCAAAGGAGGATGCCATAATTAAGCCTAGATTCTATGAGAGATAAATATATAAGCCTCATGAGAAAGACATTCTTCAGTGTTGCATACCTAGTGAGAAGGAATAATTGGGATAACAACTTAGAACATAACAAATCTATATGTGGATGCCACGAGAAATTATTATCTAAAATTAGTCCTAGATATTTACACTCACTTACAAACGGTAGCTCAAAATTATTCAAGATTATTAAAGGGTCCATCTCAAATGTTTTGTTATTTGAAAAATATATACAATTTGTTTTATTAGGATTAACGTGCAAATTATTGCTATTCAGGTACTGATACAGATTTGTTAACTTTAGGAAACTGTCAATTTCCAAATTTTCAATATATTTATTTTTTTAAACTATTGCAATATCATCTGCATACATTGTCATCTTAAGGTCAGGGAAAACAGTCGTTATACTATTTGTATACAACGTAAATATTATCGGAACTAGTATCGTACCTTGAGGAATGCCGCAATTTAAATCAATACTTTTACCATTAAAGCTATCTAGTTTTTTTTTTTTTTTTTTTTTTTTTGTAATTGACGGTAATCCATTTTGATATTTAATAGTGGTATTTATTTCACCACCTTCGTTCCTCTTTTTCAGCTCAACAATGGAAAATACAACAACAATGGTATAGCAAACAAACGCGCTCAAACATTATAAGATAATCATTATATGTTTGGTCATAATATTAAATAGCATGACAAAATATTTAAATTAAGATAATAGATTATAACAATTTTTAAATACATATCTAACTTATTTATAACAAAACCTGTTTTTCTTAACTGTTAGTGAAAAAACTTTAAGAAATAATTTCAAATCAAAATGACTTTATAATTCTAAAAGATAATTTAAAAAAGTTAATAAATGTATGAATCACTTGAGAGTAGTACATATATTACATATATTCATTATTGTATGAGTAACTATATATTACATAAATGGTATAAAATGGTAGAGTCCGATCATAATGAGTAAATAAAGTAATGTACCTTAGTCAGAATCGTACTCTCTATGGAAGTAAAAAACAAGCCAATTTACGACTTTATTTATTGTTTACATTTTTGATCAAAATTACTAAATTTTTATCTGTATTATTAAATTTTTAACCCTTTTTTATTATATTAACTTTTTTTGTACACTTTTTCAGATTGTCGCTTTCATTTAGTGCAGAATCAACTAGTTTCAATGTTACTAGTGAAAACACGAGTGTTGCTAGCAGATTCGTTATAGACTGGATTCGTAATAGATTTTACCTTACAAGTGGCAAATACCTCACTGTAGGTGAACTACCGAGGTCTGACCATGATATTACATTGGAGGACGTCTTCACCCAACAAGATCTCATTCAACTTTGTAAGGAGGAGAGGATGTCTATTATAGATGTACAGATTGATCCATATGTTCAGTGAGTATTAGATGGAAGTTTTGTGATAGTTAATATTAAAAAAATATTTTTAGAATAAATATGATAATGTAAATATTTTGCATGTAATTTATTATAGGTCTACTGCCATTTTTAGAACCAATAAAGTGTTAGCCAATAATCTCTAACGATACCATTGAGCATGCTACATCACACCAAAGCATTTACTCTCGTTTGGTTAAACTAATATTTAAGATAACACTTGGAAAAGTTCGTTACAGGAAGCTTTATTCATAAGTAATTAACGTATCATTAGTAATGTTTTGTATTATTAATATGATTAATTTTGTTAATATTTGTAGGGTTAGGTGGTAGAGAGGACTGTCTAGTCCTAACCTTACCTTAAAAATGAAGTCTTTTTTCATTTGTGTTCATTTTGAGCTGCATAGAAATCTAATACATTTTTTATATATTTTTCATTATGAAGAAAACTTACCAGTATTCTATTTTATTGAATATTTCCTAAAACAAATTAATTTTATTTTAATATTAATGTTATTTATTTTGATTTTAGAAAGTTGTTTATATCGGCGGTTCCCGCTCCAGTTGACGACACTTACTATTCAAAAAAAATCTACATTATTTCTTCAGATTTAGAAGGAAACGGAAAGAAAGTTATTTTAAACCTTCAATTGGAAGATGGCCATAAGAATTTTAACATTGATATTGATGAGAAGAAACTATATTTATCTTGCAAAAATCAATTGGCTAAGTACAATTATCAAGGCATATTAGAGAAGATGTATTACATTCCAATGGTTCGGTTTCTAAGTTCAGTCTTGGACAACAAGTTGTATGTTAATATTGGAAGCAGTGTAATACACGAAATATACATAAACGAATCAACCACTCAATTATCAGTATCCAAAGAATACGACCCTCAATTAAGTTATATTGTAAGTAAAAGTATGTTTTTATATATTCGTTACATATGCTTTGAAGTAAACTTTATGTATGCATTTTTGAACTGTTTTAGTTCCGTAAGTCCCTAGAAAATTTTGTTTATTACATGTTTGTATTTGTTACATGTATATATTTTATATGTTATGATATGTATACGACATCTGGAATCCAGGGTAAATTATTGCCTTGAGCACACGATCAATGAAGATGTAGAATCGTTTGTAGAATTTATCAAGGAACTGATACATCACTCGTGTTACTCTTCAACGACATTGATTAAATATTTCTGTGACCAATATCAAGTACCTGTGGCCGGACGAGATTGCAGGTTTCAAGTAAAACACATTGTTGCACATAACAGACGCTCAATGTGATCAAAACCGGTAAGATGCTGCGGGAAGGTTAGCAGACTACAAAGACGCAAAGAAAACACAAATGGTTGTGGTAATTCTAAGGGAGAAGGGCTTTTTGCAAGTATGTTTACTCCGAGTCTTTGGAAGAAATGGTACCCTTATGTAGTTAAAAAGTTCTTAGGATGGGAAACATTTGTTGTTAACGCTCTCTATCCAGCTCAACATTGGTCAGAATATAAAAGGAAGTAAAGATGTAAATTCTAGAAATCCAGTTGTAGAACATGAGCTCGAGTCAGCACTATCCAAAATGAAGAGTAATAGAACTCCAAGGCGTAATAGCATCGTTGCCGAGATTTTGACTATCGTTAAAGGAAGTCAACTGCTACTGTCACTACTCATGCTCAGTTATGCCATTATATAGGCTTATCTAAATTGCCATTAGCTAATGAACAAGAAGATAGCAGAAGAACGATTGAAGTCATCTCTAAAATAGCTCCAGGTGTTGGAGCACCTGAAACTGTTGTGTTGGATCAGAGTTTAAGCTGGTTAAGTCACTCATGAGATTTCAAATGTTAGCTTAATATGCATTAGTGTACTTATATGTGCATATAAGTAAGGCAAAAATATTAAGAGTTCTTAACTGCCTAATTGCTATTAAAATGCTTTAAGTGGCAGTAAAATAATATTAATTAAAACGCCTTCTATTCTATAAAGAATCTCTTTGCGGAACATGGTTGTTTTCTGATCTGTAATAAGCTATAAAAAGTAATAACTGTTTACAAAAAAGGGGGATAAAAATTAGCATCAGAACTACCACCCCATATAAATAGTTTTTGTATTCTCTAAATGTATTCAATATATTATTCTTTAGCAACTCTTTTCATATCTCAGTCATTTTATATGATTAACAGTTTGGTTTTAGATTGGGTAGGTCTACTGAAACTGCCTTATTAACAATCATCAACGATACTCTCAGTGGTTTTGAGGATAAAGAGTACGTAGCTTTATTGTTGATATATTTTAGCGAAGCTTTCGACTGTGTTCCTTTCATATCTATCGTATAAAGAAATAAAGTAATGTGGAGTATCAGAGTTTACCTGTAAAGTTATTGTGTCTTACCTCTCTTACAGGGTTTGTTTTTGTTGTATCACAATTATATAACTGGTCGACTACGCCTATTATATGTATCAATAATTTATCTTTGGAAATACAAGTTTTGATTTGATCACGGTATGTTTATGCTAATACTTATCATATTTCAATATGGTATTATTTATTGGGGTTGATCTTTGTACCGGGTCTTGGACCGGTACAGTTTCGTTTTTTTCCGTCGTAGTCTGCCGGGCTGCCTGAGATTCGCTTTTGCCCGGCGTTTCGCGTACTTTGGTGGCCGTTGGCCCAGTTCCGTTTCGTTCCGTGTTCCAGCAGCTTCGGTCAAGTTGGCCTGTCTGTTCACTTGTTCTCAGCAGCCGTTCGTCACGAGAATATGTTAGGCTAAGGTTCCCAAAACGTAAGTGTTCTTTTGTAAGTTTTAATATCTAATCACCCTTTTGGTGAAAATACTTTTGTTTCATTGAAAATATTAATCGGGCTTAGTTGTGTTTTCAGGGTTTTGTTAAATTTGTATTTTCTTTGTCTAGTTTTGTTAACCTAGGTTTGACCCATGTGCTCCATGTTACTTTTTACCGTTAATTACCGTTAATGCTTTTTATATCTGCCTCTATTGTCAATAGTAGTTCTGTATAATGTTTTACTGAGCCTTTTTACAGTTGGAGTTACCGATATCATATTTTTGTTCTTTGCCAATAACCTAGCCTAGCTGTACCCTTTGATTTTCATGTTATAACCTATTGCTCATGTATCCATAGCCTAGTTTCAGTTCGTCATTTTTAGTTCCATATACGTAATTACGTCTTTTATAATTTGCTGATTTGTAATTTGTTTTAAATCTGAGTTTGCCAACATAATTATTCATAGCCTAAAGTTAATCTTTCACTGTCTTGTTTGCTCTTCATGTCCAGTTTTGTTAAATCATGCACCCTTATATTTAGTGGTTATGTGTAATATTTTGTTGTGATGGCTGGACTGTGTTTAATGGCTGTGTTTGACCTTGCAGTCCAGGGTCCTTGAGTAGGACGTTTCAACCCTCAGCCGGTCGTCCGGGCAAAGTTCTACCTACCACACTGCGAGCCTGGCCTGGGGACCATGTGATTGAGCAAGTTTGCCCCGTGCTGCCCTCTCTACTTCTTTGGGTAGAAGACTTCTGTCCTCAAGTCAGTGCGTTCCAGCTTATTTTCCCGGCGGCTGAGCTGGGGGTGATTTGTGAAAAATATATATATATATATATATATATATAAATAAATAAAAAAGAAATAAAAAAGGAAAATGGTGCGGAACTTTATGTGGCCTAGGCCTAAAACTGGAACTTGCAGTGATTCATAAAACAGCCATGGGGACTTATATTTTTTTTTATTTAAAAAAAGGAAAAGCTTTAAAATACACAAAGATTTTTTTTGATGTTAATATTTATTTATATTCATTGTTATTTAGTTTAAGTAGTTTATTTTGTTGTTAGATATTTTAGAGTTTATATTTGTTAGGTCCCCATTGTTAAAGTATGTTATTTATTTATTTATATGTTTAGGCCTAGTGATCGTTATTTATTTTTTCGTTGTTAATTGTATTATAGATGTCTTGAAGTGACTTTTTACTAGAACGGTACCGTGTTATATTTTCTTTTAAATTGTTTAATTTTTAAACTTTCACCAAAAGGGGATTATTGTGCTTTGATTTAACTTTTAATTCGGAGCTGCCCAGGGATTCCGGCTTACTCCCTGGCCCGGTGGAATCAAGGGATGTGTGGGCTAAATTGCCGGTTTAAGTGTTGTGATCCAAAGGTTCTAAATTTTCTCTTTTATGTGGGCATTAAATTTATCTTACGTTTTGGGGGTCTCCGGCTAAACTGCAGATAGGCCATGTAGTTGTTAATTGGTAATTTTGGTATTTGTTGCGTTTGTTGTTTTTGTAGCTTTTGTGTCTTATCTTGTTAATTTTAGTGTTTATTGTTATTTATTTAAGTGCAAATTTATATTGTGGCCTTCTGCCAAGTCTGATTAATATCTTTTTGCTTTCTTTGGTAGTAAATAAGTTTCGCTCAGCTGCCGAGTTTTATTTTGACCCTCCAACTGCCACCCGTGATCCCATCGCTCGACTTGTTTTGAGCCATCCCCCCGGTTGGCACGCTTACCAGCTTTGGTGGGGTGGGGGATGGGTCTCATCTTTCCACTTCGTAATTCTCTTTTTTTCATAAAAAAATCTATGATAAGCATAATTAAAAACAAAACCACGCACATTAATGTTAGCTCACGATCTTAGGCACATAATTGTAACTTCGTCATGTGTTCTTGTCGTCACAAATCAATCAGGGCTAAAATTGTAAAACGCTGAGAAAAAATTAAATTCGTAAAAAAAACACGCGCTGATTGTTACTAATCCGTTAGCTCCGTAAGTGTAGCTGTAACAGCTGTGTGCTCGTGAGTATTAGGGTTATGGCGACTTAACGCCGCCCCATTATGAGTTAATAGTGAATTGTAGGTGTTTGAGGCTCACTTTTACCTTTGGACTTTCAAGATGGCAGCAGTCACGTGACTTTTCCAAGATGGTGGCACCCATTTCCCGCCAAATTTCCTAACCTCACTTTTCCTAACCTCAAATTTCCCTCAAATTCCCAAATTTCCCTCCAAATTCTCACATCATACTGTATGAAATTCACTGTTAACCTTGTTATACTATATAAAATACACTCTTAACCTAACTTTTTCCATGTTATACTATATAAATTGCACTGGTAACCTTGTTATACTATATAAAATTCACTTTTATTGTCCAATATGGCGTCTTTTTCCATGTTATACTATATAAAATTCACTTTTTTGTCCAATATGACGTCTTTCCCTCCCGCGCCAACTCACATCCCGTGGGAAAATTCCCTCCCAAAAGTCCCTCATCCAAGATGGCGGTCTTAGACTATATAAAATGAACTTTTTTTGTCCAACATGGCATCTTTTTTCATGTTATACTATATAAAATGCACTGTTAACCTTGTTATACTATATAAAATACACTCTTAACCTATCTTTTTTCCATGTTATACTATATAAAATGAACTATTTTTGTCCAATATGATGCCTTTCCCTCCTCAAAATTCCCTCCCAAAATTCCTCATCCAATATGGCGACCTTTCCCTTCGGGTACTTCCGGCGACCGTCGGCTACCTTCGTACGCTCTTAGCCTATCGTCTGCTGGTCGGGCACGCAGCGCACCTTGTTACTCTACTCATATATACACCATAACAAAATTAATATTTCATACACTATTATAAAATTAATATTTCATATACTCTATGTGCTCGACCCGATCGTAGTGCACCTGGTGGCAAAACTTAGCGCATCCTTTCGGAAACATGGCGCCTTCTGAAGGGAAGTCCCTGGTGGTAATTCCCCTTCTCAAATTCGGTCTTTATACTATATAAAATACACTATTAACCTTTCCCATCTCATACTATATAAAATGCTAAAGATGGCGGCCATTTACATATGTACTATATAAAATGCTTTCGTGTACTTCCGGCGACCGTCGGCTACCTTCGTACACGTCGTCTGCTGGTCTGGCGCACACCCAAATGCCACGCTCTGATTGGTTACCTCCCTACTTTACAAGTAATCTTTCTCACACGTACTATTAGACTACTTATTTAATTTAATTTTTCTCCAATTTTAACAAATACACAGTTAACATGCGCTCTTAGCTTTGGGTACTCCTCCACGGCTTCCTACACTGTTACCTACCTATGCTTATCTATCGAATCATAGTTCATCCTCAAGCCCCTACTTAACACTCTAGGCAACCCGCAATACACGTTTTAATTAAAAATCAAGGGGCAGCTATTATTTATATTAATTATTTACTTCTTTTTTTATTTTTATTTAATACACTGTTACATACGAGGCCAACTGGTGTACGGTGACCGGGATTTATCGCTGTTATCACATCACTTGACCTCTAAGGTTATCATGTGGAGTGTCCATGCGGTGCTGATTAATGTAACAATGACCTCAAAGGTCAACCCGAGGCTGTTATCACATCCGCTTCCATTACCACAAGCATTTCTTTACATCCCGTATCTTGCACAATCTCTTTTAATAATATCGAGCACTTAATTAACATTGTATATTCTTCCTTCTGATCATTTATTAAAACAGTACTACACTGGATGACATAACTAAAAAAAAACTAAAACTCACCCATAACTCAATCATAAACTTTGAAACAGAAAAACACTAATCATACACTTCAAACATAAAAATTAATAACAACTAAAATTGCAAACAATATAATGTTCAAGCGTACTTTTAACACGTTAAAGTAGTCAGAAAATATTCGATCAGAAAATGTATATACACAACTCCCAGAGACCCAAACACATGGAGAACCTAGAACACACAACACCCTTGATAGATCACCTTCCTATTCATCACATAAGGCCCTTGATCATCCATCACCTATCCATAAGACATCTGACTGACCACCTACCCACCCAATATACTGGACTAACCACACTCTACATACAAGACTTTTGATTGACCATCTACCCACTCAACACACACAGACCCTTGATAGGCCACCCACCTCCCCAACACATAAGACATCCGACTGACCACCTACTCACCTAATATACTAGACTAACCACACCTTACATACAAGACCTTCGATAGACCACCCACCCTCCCAACACATAAGACATCTGACTGACCATCTACCCACCTAATATACTAGACTAACCACACTCTACACATAGTCCTCTTGACAGACCACTCACCCCTCTCGACACATAATACATTTGACCACCTACCCACCTAATATACTAGACTAACCACACTCTATATACAAGACTTTTGATTGACCACCCACCTACCAAACACACACAAAACACTTGTTTGATCACACATCAACCTAACAAACACAACTCTCGATTGACACTCCACCTTTCCAAAGCATAAGACTTTTGAAGGACCATCGACCAAAGATACAAAAATCATGATAAACAAACCACACGCTCTGCAGACAAGACTTTTGATTGACCATCTACCTACCCTACACACACAGTACTCTCGATAGGCCACTCACCTCCCCAACACATAAGACATCTGACTGACCATCTAACCACCTAATATAATAGACTAACCACACTCTACACATAGTCCTCTTGACAGACCACTCACCCCACTTGACACATAATACATTTGACCACCTACCCACCTAATATACTAGACTAACCACAACTTACATACAAGACCTTTGATTGACCACCTACCTACCCAACACAAAGAACACTTGTTTGATCACACATCAACTTAACAAACACAACTGTCGATTGACACTCCACCTTCCCAAAGCATAAGACTTTTGAAGGACCATCGACCAATAATACAAAAATCATCATGATAAACAATCCACACACCGTACATACAAGACTTTTGATTGACCATCTACCTACCCTACACACACAGTACTCTCAATAGGCCACTCTTCTACCAAACACTAATACCCTTCCTATCCAGTAGTAAGACTCTCCTACCCACTTACCCTACACACAGACATCTTTATATTCCACATACCGTACAGACACATAATACATTTGACAGACTACCTACTTAACGTACAAGACTTATCACCTAATAGACAATCTACATAAGGCTTTAGTTGTCATTCCACCTATCCAACACACATGTACAAGACACCTACCACGCTCCATAACCCTACCTATCCATTAGTAAGACTCTCCTACTCACTTACCCTACACACAGTTATCTTTACCGACCAACTACCCTCCCAACACATAATATTATTGAAAGACAACCTACTTTACATACAAGACTTACCACCTACCCAACGCACTTAGATTGCCTACTTACTAAAAACATTATTTCTTATTACCTCCTGCCTATCCAATACGTAATACCCGTGATTGACCACCACTCACCTACTCAACAAACACAGTTCTCTTGATAGGCCACCCACCTCCCCAACACATAAGACATCTGACTGACCACCTACCTACTCAATATACTAGACTAACCACACTCTACATACAAGACTTTTGATTTACCACTCACCTACTAAACACACAGACGTTTGATTAAACACCCACATACTCAACACAGAGTCATGTTGATAGACCAAACCACCTTCCCCAAACATAAAACCTTTGATAGACCAACCACACACCCTACAGTCATAACTTAAAATACCATCACACTACCAAAAAGGCAGTCTCTTTATAGACCCCCATCTACTCAATACGTGAGACACTTGGTTAACCACTCGTCTACCCAACACATAGTCCTCTTGATAGACCACTCACACCTCCCGACACATAATACATTTGACAGACCACTTACTTAACATACAAGACAAACCATACACTCTACATAGAAGACGTTTGATTATCCACTCACCTACTCAATACACACAAAACACTTGTTTGATCACACACCTATTTATCAAACAGAACTGTACACACTCACTCCACCTTCCCAAAGCATAAGACTTTTGAAGGACCACCTACCAAACATACAAAAATCATGATAAACAAACTACACACTCTGCAGACATCACTTAATATACTATCATACTACCATGAAATTAGTCCTATTGACATACCCCTACCTATCCAATATACGTACCACACACCGTGCATACAAGACTTATATTTACCCACCCACATAATAATCAAACATGACTCTTGATTGACAATCCATCTCCGTAACATTCATGGATGACCTACCTACCAAACATACGACTTGACCACCCACAAAAAACAAGACTTTATGTTTAACCACCTATTTAACATACAAGACCAACCACACAACATACAATCATGACTTAACAGTCCACCCACCTACCAAACACACATCTCTTGATGGACCATATACCAACACATTACTCTTGATAGATCATCCACCTAACAATTACATAAAACCTTTGATAGACCACCAACACACATGAACAACCTACCTACGTAACATCCAACACTCTTGACTTACCACCCACCTACTCAACACACAGCACTCTCGATAGACTACATAACTAACCATTACATAAAACCTTAGATTGACTCCCAATATTCATGAACGACCTACCTACCAAACATACAACTTGATTGACCGCTCACCTACCCATCACACATTTCTCTTGATTGTCCAATCACCCTCCCATAAAAAGACTGTTGTCAGACTATCTACTTAACATACAAGAATCTTCATTGACCATCCACCTACTCAACACACACAGTACTCTCGATAGATCACTTAACTACCCATTACATAAAACCTTAGATTGACACCCAACATTCATGGAAGACCTACCTACCAAACATACGACTTGACCACCTTCCCAAAGCATAAGACTTTTGAAGGACCACCTACCAAACATACGTACCACACACCATAAAATCATGACTTAACAGTTCACCCACCTACTCAACACACAACACCTCTGATAGATCATACACCTAAACATTACATAAAACCTTTGATTGACTCAAAATCCTAACATTCATGAACAACCATCCTCCTAAACATACGACTTAACCACCCACAAAAACAAGACTTTATGTATAACCACCTATTTAACATACGTACCACACACCATAAAATCATGACTTAACAGTCCACCCACCTACTCAACACACAACACCTCTGATAGATCATCCACCTAACCATTACATAAAACCTTTGATTGACTCACAATCCTAACATTCATGAACATCCATCCTCCTAAACATACGACTTAACCACCCACAAAAACAAGACTTTATGTATAACCACCTATTTAACATACGTACCACACACCATAAAATCATGACTTAACAGTCCACCCACCTACTCAACACACAACACCTCTGATAGATCATCCACCTAACCATTACATAAAACTTTTGATAGACCACCAACACACATGAACAACCTACCTACCTACCTACTTAACATCCAACACTCTTGACTTACCGCCCACCTACTCAACACACAGATAGTCTACGTAACTAACCATTACATAAAACCTTAGATTGACACTCAACATTCATGGAAGACCTACCTACCAAACATACAACTTGATTGACCGCCTACCTACCAATCACACATTTCTCTTGATAGACCAATCACCCTCCCATAAAAAGACTTTTGTCAGACTATTTACTTAACATACAAGACTTACCACCTAATAGGCAATCTACATAAGGCTTTAGTTATCATTCCACCTATACAACACACATGTACAAGACACCTACCAAGCTTCATAACCCTACATATCCATTAGTAAGACTCATGATTTACCCAACACACAGTTATCTTTACAGACCAACTACCCTCCCAACACATAATATTATTGACAGACAACCTACTGTACATAAAAGACTTACCACCCACCTACTCAACACACAAAAGACCAACCACACACTCTATATATGAGACTCTTGGTTAGTCGCCCACCTACTCAACATACAACACCTCTGATACACAATGCCCTTGAACATTACATAAAACCTGTGATATTCCACCCAATCACCAAACACACATGACTCTTAATAGACCAATCCACCTACCTCTGCACACACAATTCCCTAGGACACACCCTACACCCACCACTCATCCTACAGACAAAACCCCTAGAGAACTACCCATCCACCATAAAAACACTATTGCTTCATATAATCATGTTTTAAAATAACATTATTACACTGTAAGATAGGTTTAATATAGCTAAAGACCTAAAGTGTTTCCTAAAATTATGTTTTATCTAGAAATAAGAGAGCCGTTGGTGGAAAACATCCAAACTAAACATAGAAAATAAGAATCAGCTAGTAGTTTCATAGAAATTCTGCTATACAACTAAAAAAATATGAGAAAAAGTTAGGTTTAAAAACAATGAACATAGAAAAAGTTAGGTTAGCAAACATCAGAAAAAAAAAGTCTAGCAAACAACCGAAAGGTTGATTGCTATCCTTACTTTTCCGAAAAGTTGTTAAAATTAACAAAAGTCAAAAAATAAAAATAATTATTATCATAGGCAAAAGTAAATAAAAATAATTATCATCAAAGACAAAAGTAAATAAAAATAATTATTATCAAAGACAAAAGTAAATAAAAATAATTATTATCACAGACAAAAGTAAATAAAAATAATTTTAACAACTTTTCTGATGTTTGCTAACCTAACATTTTCTCTGTTCATTTTTTTTAAACCTAACTTTTTCTGTGTTCATTTTTTTAACCTAACCTTTTCTATGTTCATTTTTAAACCTAACTTTTTCTATGTTCATTGTTTTTAAACCTAACTTTTTCTATATTCATTGTTTTTAAACCTAACTTTTTCTCATATTTTTTTAGTTGTATAGCAGAATTTCTATGAAACTACTAGCTGATTCTTATTTTCTATGTTTAGTTTGGATGTTTTCCACCAACGGCTCTCTTATTTCTAGATAAAACAGAATTTTAGGAAACACTTTAGGTATTTAGCTATATTAAACCTATCTTACAGTGTAATAATGTTATTTTAAAACATGATTATATGAAGCAATAGTGTTTTTATGGTGGATGGGTAGTTCTCTAGGGGTTTTGTCTGTAGGATGAGTGGTGGGTGTAGGGTGTGTCCTAAGGAATTGTGTGTGCAGAGGTAGGTGGATTGGTCTATTAAGAGTCATGTGTGTTTGGTGATTGGGTGGAATATCACAGGTTTTATGTAATGTTCAAGGGAATGGTGTATCAGAGGTGTTGTATGTTGAGTAGGTGGGCGACTAACCAAGAGTCTCATATATAGAGTGTGTGGTTGGTCTTTTGTGTGTTGAGTAGGTGGGTGGTAAGTCTTTTATGTACAGTAGGTTTTCTGTCAATAATATTATGTGTTGGGAGGGTAGTTGGTCTGTAAAGATAACTGTGTGTTGGGTAAATCATGAGTCTTACTAATGGATATGTAGGGTTATGAAGCTTGGTAGGTGTCTTGTACATGTGTGTTGTATAGGTGGAATGATAACTAAAGCCTTATGTAGATTGCCTATTAGGTGGTAAGTCTTGTATGTTAAGTAAATAGTCTGACAAAAGTCTTTTTATGGGAGGGTGATTGGTCTATCAAGAGAAATGTGTGATTGGTAGGTAGGCGGTCAATCAAGTTGTATGTTTGGTAGGTAGGTCTTCCATGAATGTTGAGTGTCAATCTAAGGTTTTATGTAATGGTTAGTTACGTAGACTATCTGTGTGTTGAGTAGGTGGGCGGTAAGTCAAGAGTGTTGGATGTTAAGTAGGTAGGTAGGTAGGTTGTTCATGTGTGTTGGTGGTCTATCAAAGGTTTTATGTAATGGTTAGGTGGATGATCTATCAGAGGTGTTGTGTGTTGAGTAGGTGGGTGGACTGTTAAGTCATGATTTTATGGTGTGTGGTACGTATGTTAAATAGGTGGTTATACATAAAGTCTTGTTTTTGTGGGTGGTTAAGTCGTATGTTTAGGAGGATGGATGTTCATGAATGTTAGGATTGTGAGTCAATCAAAGGTTTTATGTAATGGTTAGGTGGATGATCTATCAGAGGTGTTGTGTGTTGAGTAGGTGGGTGGACTGTTAAGTCATGATTTTATGGTGTGTGGTACGTATGTTAAATAGGTGGTTATACATAAAGTCTTGTTTTTGTGGGTGGTTAAGTCGTATGTCTAGGAGGATGGTTGTTCATGAATGTTAGGATTGTGAGTCAATCAAAGGTTTTATGTAATGTTTAGGTGGATGATCTATCAGAGGTGTTGTGTTTTGAGTAGGTAGGTGAACTGTTAAGTCATGATTTTATGGTGTGTGGTAGGTATGTTTGGTAGGTGGTCCTTCAAAAGTCTTATGCTTTGGGAAGGTGGTCAAGTCGTATGTTTGGTAGGTATGTCTTCCATGAATGTTGGGTGTCAATCTAAGGTTTTATATAATGGGTAGTTAAGTGATCTATCGAGAGTACTCTGTGTGTTGAGTAGGTGGATGGTCAATGAAGATTCTTGTATGTTAAGTAGATAGTCTGACAACAGTCTTTTTATGGGAGGGTGATTGGACAATCAAGAGAAATGTGTGATGGGTAGGTGAGTGGTCAATCAAGTTGTATGTTTGGTAGGTAGGTCGTTCATGAGTATTAGGAGTCAATCTAAGGTTTTATGTAATGGTTAGTTATGTAGTCTATCGAGAGTGCTGTGTGTTGAGTAGGTGGGTGGTAAGTCAAGAGTGTTGGATGTTACGTAGGTAGGTTGTTCATGTGTGTTGGTGGTCTATCAAAGGTTTTATGTAATTGTTAGGTGGATGATCTATCAGAGGTGTTGTGTGTTGAGTAGGTGGGTGAACTGTTAAGTCATGATTTTATGGTGTGTGGTACGTATGTTTGGTAGGTGGTCCTTCAAATGTCTTATGCTTTGGGAAGGTGGTCAAGTAGTATGTTTGGTAGGTAGGTCTTCCATGAATGTTGGGTGTCAATTTAAGGTTTTATGTAATGGGTAGTTAAGTGATCTATAGAGAGTACTGTGTGTGTTGAGTAGGTGGATGGTCAATGAAGATTCTTGTATGTTAAGTAGTCTGACAACAGTCTTTTTATTGGAGGGTGATTGGACAATCAAGATAAATGTGTGATGGGTAGTTGAGCGGTCAATCAAGTTGTATGTTTGGTAGATAGGTCGTTCATGAATATTGGGAGTCAATCTAAGGTTTTATGTAATGGTTAGTTATGTAGTCTATCGAGAGTGCTGTGTGTTGAGTAGGTGGGTGGTAAGTCAAGAGTGTTGGATGTTACGTAGGTAGGTTGTTCATGTGTGTTGGTGGTCTATCAAAAGTTTTATGTAATTGTTAGGTGGATGATCTATCAAGAGTAATGTGTAGGTATATGGTCCATCAAGAGATGTGTGTTTGGTAGGTGGGTGGACTGTTAAGTCATGATTGTATAGTGTGTGGTTGGTCTTGTATGTTAAATAGGTGGTTAAACATAAAGTCTTGTTTTTTGTGGGTGGTCAAGTCGTATGTTTGGTAGGTAGGTCATCCATGAATGTTACGGAGATTGATTGTCAATCAAGAGTCTTGTTTGATTAGTATGTGGGTGGGTAAATATAAGTCTTGTATGCACGGTGTGTTGTACGTATATTGGATAGGTAGGGGTATGTCAATAGGACTAATTTCATGGTAGTATGATAGTATATTAAGTGATGTCTGCAGAGTGTGTAGTTTGTTTATCATGATTTTTGTATGTTTGGTAGGTGGTCCTTCAAAAGTCTTATGCTTTGGGAAGGTGGAGTGAGTGTGGACAGTTCTGTTTGATAAATAGGTGTGTGATCAAACAAGTGTTTTGTGTGTATTGAGTAGGTGAGTGGATAATCAAACGTCTTCTATGTAGAGTGTATGGTTTGTCTTGTATGTTAAGTAAGTGGTCTGTCAAATGTATTATGTGTCGGGAGGTGTGAGAGGTCTATCAAGAGGACTATGTGTTGGGTAGACGAGTGGTTAACCAAGTGTCTCACGTATTGAGTAGATGGGGGTCTATAAAGAGACTGCCTTTTTGGTAGTGTGATGGTATTTTAAGTTATGACTGTAGGGTGTGTGGTTGGTCTATCAAAGGTTTTATGTTTGGGGAAGGTGGTTTGGTCTATCAACATGACTCTGTGTTGAGTATGTGGGTGTTTAATCAAACGTCTGTGTGTTTAGTAGGTGAGTGGTAAATCAAAAGTCTTGTATGTAGAGTGTGGTTAGTCTAGTATATTGAGTAGGTAGGTGGTCAGTCAGATGTCTTATGTGTTGGGGAGGTGGGTGGCCTATCAAGAGAACTGTGTTTGTTGAGTAGGTGAGTGGTGGTCAATCATGGGTATTACGTATTGGATAGGCAGGAGGTAATAAGAAATAATGTTTTTAGTAAGTAGGCAATCTAAGTGCGTTGGGTAGGTGGTAAGTCTTGTATGTAAAGTAGGTTGTCTGTCAATAATATTATGTGTTGGGAGGGTAGTTGGTCTGTAAAGATAACTGTGTGTAGGTTAAGTGAGTAGGAGAGTCTTACTAATGGATAGGTAGGGTTATGGAGCGTGGTAGGTGTCTTGTACATATGTGTTGGATAGGTGGAATGACAACTAAAGCCTTATGTAGATTGTCTATTAGGTGATAAGTCTTGTACGTTAAGTAGGTAGTCTGTCATATGTATTATGTGTCGGTACGGTATGTGGAATATAAAGATGTCTGTGTGTAGGGTAAGTGGGTAGGAGAGTCCTACTACTAGATAGGAAGGGTATTAGTGTTTGGTAGGTGAGTGGCCTATTGAGATTACTGTGTGTGTAGGGTAGGTAGATGGTCAATCAAAAGTCTTGTATGTACGGTGTGTGGATTGTTTATCATGATTTTTGTATCTTTGGTCGATGGTCCTTCAAAAGTCTTATGCTTTGGGAAGGTGGAGTGTCAATCGACAGTTGTGTTTGTTAAGTTGATGTGTGATCAAACAAGTGTTTTGTGTGTGTTGGGTAGGTAGGTGGTCAATCAAAAGTATTGTATGTAAGGTGTGGTTAGTCTAGTATATTAGGTGGGTAGGTGGTCAAATGTATTATGTGGCAAGAGGGGTGAGTGGTCTGTCAAGAGGACTATGTGTAGAGTGTGGTTAGTCTAGTATATTAGGTGGGTAGATGGTCAGTTAGATGTCTTATGTGTTGGGAAGTTGGGTGGCCTATCGAGGGTACTGTGTGTGTTGGGTATTTTCGTGGTCAATCAAAGGTCTTGTATGTAAGGTGTGGTTAGTCTATTATATTAGGTGGTTAGATGGTCAGTCAGATGTCTTATGTGTTGGGGAGGTGAGTAGCCTATCGAGAGTACTGTGTGTGTAGGGTAGGTAGATGATCAATCAAAAGTCTTGTCTGCAGAGTGTGTGGTTTGTTTATCATGATTTTTGTATCTTTAGTCGATTGTCCTTCAAAAGTCTTATGCTTTGGGAAGGTGGAGTGTCAATCGAGAGTTGTGTTTGTTAGGTTGATGTGCGATCAAACAAGTGTTTTGTGTGTGTTTGGTAGGTGGGTGGTCATTCAAAAGTCTTGTATGTAGACTGTGGTTAGTCTAGTATATTAGGTGGGTAGGTGGTCAAATGTATTATGTGTCAAGAGGGGTGAGTGGTCTGTCAAGAGGACTATGTGTAGAGTGTGGTTAGTCTAGTATATTAGGTGGGTAGATGGTCAGTCAGATGTCTTATGTGTTGGGAAGGTAGGTGGTCTATCGAAGGTCTTGTATGTAAGGTGTGGTTAGTCTAGTATATTAGGTGAGTAGGTGGTCAGTCGGATGTCTTATGTGTTGGGGAGGTGGGTGGCCTATCAAGGGTCTGTGTGTGTTGAGTGGGTAGATGGTCAATCAAAAGTCTTGTATGTAGAGTGTGGTTAGTCCAGTATATTGGGTGGGTAGGTGGTCAGTCAGATGTCTTATGGATAGGTGATGGATGATCAAGGGCCTTATGTGATGAATAGGAAGGTGATCTATCAAGGGTGTTGTGTGTTCTAGGTTCTCCATGTGTTTGGGTCTCTGGGAGTTGTGTACATACATTTTCTGATCGAATATTTTCTGACTACTTTAACGTGTTAAAAGTACGCTTGAACATTATATTGTTTGCAATTTTAGTTGTTATTAATTTTTATGTTTGAAGTGTATGATTAGTGTTTTTCTGTTTCAAAGTTTATGATTGAGTTATGGGTGAGTTTTAGTTTTTTTTTAGTTATGTCATCCAGTGTAGTACTGTTTTAATAAATGATCAGAAGGAAGAATATACAATGTTAATTAAGTGTTCTATATTATTAAAAGAGATTGTGCAAGATACGGGATGTAAAACAATGCTTGTGGTAATGGAAGCGGATGTGATAAAAGCCTCGGGTTGACCTTTGAGGTCATTGTTACATTAATCAGCACCGCATGGACACTCCACATGATAATCTTAGAGGTCAAGTGATGTGATAACAGCCATAAAGCCCGGTCACCGTACACCAGTTGGCCTCGTATGTAACAGTGTATTAAATAAAAATAAAAAAAGAAGTAAATAATTAATATAAATAATAGCTGCCCCTTGATTTTTAATTAAAACGTGTATTGCGGGTTGCCTAGAGTGTTAAGTAGGGGCTTGAGGATGAACTATGATTCGATAGATAAGCATAGGTAGGTAACAGTGTAGGAAGCCGTGGAGGAGTACCCAAAGCTAAGAGCGCATGTTAACTGTGTATTTGTTAAAATTGGAGAAAAATTAAATTAAATAAGTAGTCTAATAGTACGTGTGAGAAAGATTACTTGTAAAGTAGGGAGGTAACCAATCAGAGCGTGGCATTTGGGTGTGCGCCAGACCAGCAGACGACGTGTACGAAGGTAGCCGACGGTCGCCGGAAGTACACGAAAGCATTTTATATAGTACATATGTAAATGGCCGCCATCTTTAGCATTTTATATAGTATGAGATGGGAAAGGTTAATAGTGTATTTTATATAGTATAAAGACCGAATTTGAGAAGGGGAATTACCACCAGGGACTTCCATCAGAAGGCGCCATGTTTCCGAAAGGATGCGCTAAGTTTTGCCACCAGGTGCACTACGATCGGGTCGAGCACATAGAGTATATGAAATATTAATTTTATAATAGTGTATGAAATATTAATTTTGTTATGGTGTATATATGAGTAGAGTAACAAGGTGCGCATGCGCGCCCGACCAGCAGACGATAGGCTAAGAGCGTACGAAGGTAGCCGACGGTCGCCGGAAGTACCCGAAGGGAAAGGTCGCCATATTGGATGAGGAATTTTGGGAGGGAATTTTGAGGAGGGAAAGGCATCATATTGGACAAAAATAGTTCATTTTATATAGTATAACATGGAAAAAGATAGGTTAAGAGTGTATTTTATATAGTATAACAGAGTTAAAAGTGCATTTTATATAGTATAATATGGAAAAAGATGCCATGTTGGACAAAAAAAGTTCATTTTATATAGTCTAAGACCGCCATCTTGGATGAGGGAATTTTGGGAGGGAATTTTCCCACGGGATGTGAGTTGGCGCGGGAGGGAAAGACGTCATATTGGACAAAAAAGTGAATTTTATATAGTATAACATGGAAAAAGACGCCATATTGGACAAAAAAAGTGAATTTTATATAGTATAACAAGGTTAACAGTGCATTTTATGTAGTATAACATGGAAAAAGTTAGGTTATGAGTGTATTTTATATAGTGTAACAAGGTTAACAGTGAATTTCATATAGTATGATGTGGGAATTTTGAGGGAAATTTGGGAATTTGAGGGAAATTTGAGGTTAGGAAAAAAGAGGTTAGGAAATTTGGCGGGAAATGGGTGCCACCATCTTGGAAAAGTCACGTGACCGCCGCCATCTTGAAAGTCCAAAAGTAAAAGTGAGCTTCAAACACCTGAAGAGTCGAGGGTGGGGGAAGGTCACGTGACCTTAATCGATTTTTAGTGGGCTGTGATTTGATTTTGATTGACTTTGATTTGATTCTGATTGACTTTGATATGATTTTGATTGACTTTTATTTGGTTTTGATTGACTTTGATTTGATTTTGATTGACCCTATTCGGTTTTTAATGGGCTTTAATTTGATTTTGATTGACTTTGATTTGATTTTGATTGACCTAATCGATTTTAATGGGCTTTGATTTGTTTTTAATGTGCTTTGATTTGATTTTGATTGACCTTAATCGATTTTTAATGGGCTGTGATTTGATTTTGATTGACTTTGATTTGATTTTGATTAACTTTGATTTGATTTTAATTGATTTTGATTTGATTTTGATGGCGGCGGCCACGTGACCGGATCCAAGATGGCGGCCGGACACAGTGCTACCACCCTCCCCTCCCAAATTTCCCGCCAAATTTCCCTCAAATTCCCTCGTTATACTATATAAAATGTACTCTTAGCCAAAATGCACTCTATTTACAGTCTGGGTTAGGCTAACCCGGGTTAACACAACGTGGGTTATTATAGCCCGGGTTAAATCAACGTGGGTTAATAAAACCCGGGTTAACACAACGTGGGTTATTAAAGCCTGGGTTACATCAACGTGGGTTAATAAAACCCGGGTTAAAAGCATGGATCAATCATACTAAGGAACTAACAAAAGAACTCCTACAAGTACTTTTCCTTCAACCATTGTGGTGGCCCCAGCCGGATCCAAGATGGTGGCCCCCAGTCCTGTCAACCTGTTGGGAAATTTCCCTCCCAAAATTGCCCTCAAATTCCTAAATTTCCCTCCAAATTCCCTTGTTACACTATATAAAATAGTCTATTAGCCTTGTTATACTATATAAAATGCATTATTTTCTCTTATACTCTATAGTAAGTCTATACTCTATGGGACAGACTTTGACGCGCATTCCTTTCCCCGCTGCGGAAAGTGGTAACCGACCTTTTTCTTCTATATGCTACCTCCTGCACTCTTGTGCTCCTATCGATCTTCTTACGGAATCCCCTCTGGTTATTTTTTGTTTTTATGTTTTTATGTTTTTATGTTTTTATATTTTTATGTTTTTATGTTTTTATGTTTTTATGTTTTTATGTTTATGTTTTTATGTTTTTATGTTTATGTTTTTATGTTTTTATGTTTTTATGTTTTTATGTTTTTATGTTTTTATGTTTTTATGTTTTTATGTTTTTATGTTTTTATGTTTTTATGTTTTTATGTTTTTATGTTTTTATGTTTTTATGTTTTTATGTTTTTATGTTTTTATGTTTTTATGTTTTTCTGTTTTTCTGTTTTCCTGTTTTCCTGTTTTCCTGTTTTATGTTTTTCTGTTTCAATGTTTTCCTGTTTTACTGTTTTCCTGTGTCCCTGTTTTTCTGTTTTTCTGTTTTCCTGTTTTCCTGTTTTTCTGTTTTTCTGTTTTCCTGTTTTCCTGTTTTCCTGTTTTTCTGTTTTCCTGTTTTCCTGTTTTCCTATTTTCATGTTTTCCTGTTTTCCTGTTTTCCTGTTTTCCTGTTTTCCTGTTTTCCTGTTTTCCTGTTTTCCTGTTTTCCTGTTTTCCTGTTTTCCTGTTTTCCTGTTTTTCTGTTTTCCTGTTTTCCTGTTTTTCTGTTTTTCTGTTTTCCTCTTTTTCTTTTTTCCTGTTTTTCTGTTTTCCTGTTTTTCTGTTTTCATGTTTTTCTGTTTTCCTGTTTTTCTGTTTTCCTGTTAGTAGATAATATATGGGCGAATCATCCTCACTTTTCTGCCCTCTGATTGGTCGAGAGCGGTCACGTGACCAGATCAAAGATGACAGCCTTTCCCTTCTTATACTATATAAAATACACCCCTAAGCTAACCTTTCCTCCGTTATACTATATAAAATGTAAAAAGATGGTGGTCTTTTATACATGTACATCCGGCGACTGTCGGCTACCTTCATACGCTCTTCACCCGTCGGCTACCGGTCTGGCGCGCACCCAAATGATACGCTCTGATTGGTTGCCTCCCTCACACGTAATCTTTCTCAAACGTACTGTTAGCCTACCTATTTAAATTAATTTTGAATTTAATTGTTCTGAATGTTTAATAAATACACTGTTAACATGCGCTCTTACCAATAAACCTTTTAATTAATTATATGTTTTTAAAACGAAGACGCTACCCGCAATACAGTTTTGAAATGCGGAACTTGCCTACTAAAACATGAAGGCGCTACTTGCAATACACGTTTTTAATTAATTATTTATACAATAATGAAGGGGCAATTCTTTTTATATTATCTGTTTATAATTTGACATTTACTGTTAGTCTACCTATTTAAATTAACTTTTTATTTAATTTTTCTCAATATTTTATTTAATACACTGTTAACATGCGCTCTTACCTTCATGTACTCATCTACGGCTTCATTTAACATACGTCGTTACCTACCTATACTTCCGTTAAAAATACCTAATCATTAGGTATCCTCAAATCCCTACTTAACACTCTAGACAACCCGCAATATAAGTTTTATTTAAAAATTAGGGAACAGATATATTTAATACACTGTTAACTTTTTGGTCCTTAAACTACCATCTACTTCCGGTTAACTTCGTATCAAACACACCCGGCATCCTCTAAACGTAATACGCTAGCTTAACTTAACTTTGTACGCTCTTACCCTAGAGCCCTCATGCCTACCGGAAAATCCAACCTAAATTACTTTAACTGTACTTACGAGGTCTACAGGTGGCCGGGCTATATCGGTCCGTTATTGGTCACAAGCTTCACATTTTCCTTCATTAACTATAACAATTACCTACTTTCGCCCACCTTTGCGTACATGTACATCTTACCTAAGTTACATTACTTACTTTCAGTCACTTTTATTATCAATTCTCTGGACTCCTCCTTACCTCACTTCCTATCCACGTTCCCATCCAGAACCCATCAGTCCCCCTACATAACGAAACTAGCACACCCACCTTCACTTCCTATACTCAAAAATTCCTTCCTTTGTACTATAACTTCACAAACCGTATCACACTGCCTCTGCCCAGTTCACTGACAGTCCAATAGTTCTCGCGCACTTATCTTATCAAAACCACTTCCATTACCACATCCATTGCTTTACATCTCGTGTCTTTTATTTGCACAATAACAAGAGATGAATAATATCTTACACTTATTTAACATTGTATATGGTTCCTTCTGAACATTTATTAAAACAGTACTACACTGGATGACATAACTGAAACTCACCAATAACTCAAACATAAATTTTGAAAAACACTAATCTATACACTTCAAAAAAAAAAAAAAAAAAAAAAAAAAAAAAAAAAAAAAATAACAACTAAAATTGCAAACAATATAATGCTCGGACGTCTTTCCAGAACCATTAACCTCTGACTGATCCCCACTCCCTTCCCCCACCACACCTCTCTTTCCTCGTTCTGTTTGCTTGCCAATCAGTTTTTCCACTACATCGGAACTTTGTTCAACTTTTCTAAAAAAAATCTTTAAAAACTATCGAAAATTACTTAAATCAAATTAATTTGTCTAAAATATTTACCACAGCAACACTTTGAAAATGTAATTTTGGACAGTTTCATTGTATATATGAAGATTTGTACATAACTCATCCGTTTGGTTAAATACTACTTTGTGTACATTTAAAAATGTAAAAAAAACTGGGTCTTTTAACAGTTTCAATGTACGTATATACAAAGTCTACAAGTAACACTTTGAGCACTACCACACTGTTACAGGATGTGGCTTACCAAACGCCTGTGTCACAAAGGAGAAACATCATCTTGCTGTAATATAAAGATTATATACTTCCAACTACATAAAAAATGTAAATTAAAAAGCATTCATTTTGTTGGAATCAAGCTTTGACCACTATCATACACTACTTCTGTACCATAACTCTTGGTGTGAGATGATTAAGTCCGGGTGCTATAATCCGTTACGTGCGTGGTCACCCATATGGTGACTGTGCCCTGACCTACTGTAATGGTACGGACTTGTATGAATGAAGGTGCTACAGACTGACCATGAGAAGTGGAATATAGCTGTTAGATCTTATGATATGAGTTAGATGGTGGTTACATGAGGAGTGTGATTGCGATCAACTCAGAGTGAATGCCTCCGGAAGGGTTATAGGACAGGGTAGTATTGGGTACTAGATGACAACATCATCTAATGACAAGTCCTAATGACTTCCTTGATATCCAAATAAATGTCTATGCAAGTTTAAAAAAAGAAAAAAATCCAATGTAAGCAAGTTGGTATACCATTGAACGGCTTCACCAAGTAAAGATCGACCGTAGTGCAATATAGGAACCTCGTACTGGGCGAACCTTCTTCATGATTACGGTAACTCCTACACCAAGTAAGTAAGTTAGTTTTGAGCAAGCTCTTTTACTGTTAACCTTTAAAAACAATTTGTAAAGTCAATTCTGTTATAATATGGACACTTTTGTTAGATTAACATAAAAGACTGACCATACACTCTACATAGAAGACGTTTGATTATCCATTCCCCTACTCAATACACACAAAACACTTGTTTGATCTCACACCTATTCATCAAACAGAACTGTCGACACTCACTCCACCTTCCCAAAGCATAAGGCTTTTGAAGGGCCACCTACCAAACATTCAAAAAAATCATGATAAACAAACTACACACTGTGCAGACACGACTAAATATTCCATCATACTACCATAAAAACATTCCTATTGATATACCCCTATCTACCCAATATACGTACCACACACCGTACATAAAATACCTATGTTTAGCCACTCACATACTAAACACACAAGACTCTTGATTGGCCATCCATTTACGTAAAACATGTGGAGTTCCTATGTACCAAACTAACATGAATCTTTATATTTCACACACCTAGCCTTTTTATATACTTTAGACGGTCCACTTACTCATTACACAGTCCTGTTGATAGACGTAACGTGTAGGTGTCACAGTCCCAATTTTCTTAACACGTAAGACTTTTTACGACCACCTATCTAACATACATAACTCATGATAGACCTACCACATACTCTGTAAACATGACTTAATAGAAAGACCTTTTACAAAACACAAAAAGGGGTGTCCCTTGATAAAACACCCACCTAATCAGCACAAAATACTTGATAGAACAAGTTAACGTGTTTGCGATTTTTCAGTGTAGTCCCTCTTATCACATGTATTTCCTCATCTTCATACCCAAAAACATTTATAGACAGAGATGGATTATTTTCTTCAAAAAGACCTAAATCTGTAATCTTAACTGGGTATTCAATGCCTGACATGTTGATTTCCTGTTCAAAATGTTTGTAGTACTGCACTCTGTAATGTTTACTCCTGTCATGTCTGTGTAGTGCGCACAAAACAGACCAAAGAAAACATTTATTGTCCGTGTTTTTAATATTAATTATTCCTTTAGTAACTGCCAAACTTTTAGGGGTGGGTATGTAAGAAGCTGCTACAAGGGGTTGGTATTTTACTATACATAAGTCTATCTGTTCAACATTGTTTAGTTGCCAACCACTTCCGTCTCTGATATACTCCGTCATACTCTCCAGTATCTTGTCAAGAACCTTCATAAAAACAGTTAAATAAAGACTAAGATTTTTTTCTAAGTACTGTATATAAGTAATCTTGTGGAAAACCGTAAAGAGAACGGTAGTTTGATGAAAAGTACTACGTTAACCAAGTAAATTCTCTACTACTAATGGAAAAGTCTTGTTTGTACAGTATGTGGTCATTTTTGTATACTAAGTAGATGTTCTATCAAGTATTTCGTGCTGATTAGGTGGGTGTTTTATCAAGGGACAGTGTGTTTTGTAAAAGGTCTTTCTATTAAGTCATGTTTACAGAGTATGTGGTAGGTCTATCATGAGTTATGTATGTTAGATAGGTGGTCGTAAAAAGTCTTACGTGTTAAGAAAATTGGGACTGTAACACCTACTCGTTACGTCTATAAACAGGACTGTGTAATGAGTAAGTGGACCGTCTAAAGTATATAAAAAGGCTAGGTGTGTGAAATATAAAGATTCATGTTAGTTTGGTACATAGGAACTCCACATGTTTTACGTAAATGGATGGCCAATCAAGAGTCTTGTGTGTTTAGTATGTGAGTGGCTAAACATAGGTATTGTATGTACGGTGTGTGGTACGTATATTGGGTAGATAGGGGTATATCAATAGGAATGTTTTTATGGTAGTATGATGGAATATTTAGTCATATCTGCACAGTGTGTAGTTTGTTTATCATAATTTTTTTGAATGTTTGGTAGGTGGCCCTTCAAAAGTCTTATGCTTTGGGAAGGTAGAGTGAGTGTCGACAGTTCTGTTTGATGAATGGGTGTGCGATCAAACAAGTGTTTTTTGTGTATTGCGTAGGTGAGTGGATAATCAAACGTCTTCTATGCAGAGTGTATGGTCAGTCTTGTATGTTAATCTAACAAAAGTGTCCTTATTATAACAGAATTGAATTTACAAATTGTTTTTAAAGGTTAACGGTAAAAGAGCTTGCTCAAAACTAACTTACTTACTTGGTGTAGGAGTTACCGTAATCATGAAGAAGGTTCGCCCAGTACGAGGTTCCTATATTGCACTACGGTCGATCTTTACTTGGTGAAGCCGTTCAATGGTATACCAACTTGCTTACATTGGTTTTTTTTCTTTTTTTAAACTTGCATAGACATTTATTTGGATATCAAGGAAGTCATTAGGACTTGTCATTAGATGATGTTGTCATCTAGGACCCAATACTACCCTGTCCTATAACCCTTCCGGAGGCATTCACTCTGAGTTGATCGCAATCACACTCCTCATGTAACCACCATCTAACTCATATCATAAGATCTAACAGCTATATTCCACTTCTCATGGTCAGTCTGTAGCACCTTCATTCATACAAGTCCGTACCATTACAGTAGGTCAGGGCACAGTCACCATATGGGTGACCACGCACGTAACGGATTATAGAACCCGGACTTAATCATCTCACACCAAGAGTTATGGTACAGAAGTAGTGTATGATAGTGGTCAAAGCTTGATTCCAACAAAATGAATGCTTTTTAATTTACATTTTTTATGTAGTTGGAAGTATATAATCTTTATATTACAGCAAGATGATGTTTCTCCTTTGTGACACAGGCGTTTGGTAAGCCACATCCTGTAACAGTGTGGTAGTGCTCAAAGTGTTACTTGTAGACTTTGTATATACGTACATTGAAACTGTTAAAAGACCCAGTTTTTTTTACATTTTTAAATGTACACAAAGTAGTATTTAACCAAACGGATGAGTTATGTACAAATCTTCATATATACAATGAAACTGTCCAAAATTACATTTTCAAAGTGTTGCTGTGGTAAATATTTTAGACAAATTAATTTGATTTAAGTAATTTTCGATAGTTTTTAAAGATTTTTTTTAGAAAAGTTGAACAAAGTTCCGATGTAGTGGAAAAACTGATTGGCAAGCAAACAGAACGAGGAAAGAGAGGTGTGGTGGGGGAAGGGAGTGGGGATCAGTCAGAGGTTAATGGTTCTGGAAAGACGTCCGAGCATTATATTGTTTGCAATTTTAGTTGTTATTATTTATTTATTTATTTTTTTTTTGAAGTGTATAGATTAGTGTTTTTCAAAATTTATGTTTGAGTTATTGGTGAGTTTCAGTTATGTCATCCAGTGTAGTACTGTTTTAATAAATGTTCAGAAGGAACCATATACAATGTTAAATAAGTGTAAGATATTATTCATCTCTTGTTATTGTGCAAATAAAAGACACGAGATGTAAAGCAATGGATGTGGTAATGGAAGTGGTTTTGATAAGATAAGTGCGCGAGAACTATTGGACTGTCAGTGAACTGGGCAGAGGCAGTGGGATACGGTTTGTGAAGTTATAGTACAAAGGAAGGAATTTTTGAGTATAGGAAGTGAAGGTGGGTGTGCTAGTTTCGTTATGTAGGGGGACTGATGGGTTCTGGATGGGAACGTGGATAGGAAGTGAGGTAAGGAGGAGTCCAGATAATTGATAATAAAAGTGACTGAAAGTAAGTAATGTAACTTAGGTAAGATGTACATGTACGCAAAGGTGGGCGAAAGTAGGTAATTGTTATAGTTAATGAAGGAAAATGTGAAGCTTGTGACCAATAACGGACCGATATAGCCCGGCCACCTGTAGACCTCGTAAGTACAGTTAAAGTAATTTAGGTTGGATTTTCCGGTAGGCATGAGGGCTCTAGGGTAAGAGCGTACAAAGTTAAGTTAAGCTAGCTCTACATGGGGCTTGTCACCCCACGTCTGCCACTGGCTTTACACAGCGGTCATCAGACCACAAATTACTTACGGGGCTTTGATCTGGTGGCCTAAGGTCAACCAGGTAACAGTCCGGGGTAGGCTTTCTAGCCTACAAAGACTTGCCTGCATGTGCATGACAGGGGCCTTTAGGTCGACCCCTTCTATTGCACTGGAGGTTCTTCTCAACCTGCCGCCCCTTGATCTCTTCATTATTGGAGAGGCTCGGGCGGCGGCTTATAGGCTTCAGCTAACTGGCCACTGGAGGGGGTCCTGCATAGGTCACTCCTCAGTGACCAATTTAGTAAAGGACGAGATACTCTCAATGAAGTCTGACTTTGTTGGGACTAAGCTCCTTTTCGCTAGACCCTATACTGTGGACCTCAGGTCGAGGGAGTACTGGGACGGTGTTGGTAGCCCGGTTTCTTCTCACGACCGAGTTGTGTGGTTCACAGACGGGTCTAGAATGGGCAACAGAGCTGGATTTGGCGTCTATACTGGCAACCCTAGGACCAACGCTAGCGTGAGCCTGGGAGCGTATGGCACCGTCTTCCAAGCTGAAGTCACCGCAATCCTTCATTGTGCCGCCCAGGCGGTCGAGAGAGGGGTTTGTGGGAAATACATCCGCATCCTCTCAGACAATCAGGCGGCCTTAGGGGCTCTGGACTCCTGGAAGGTCTCGTCTGGTCTAGTCTGGGAATGCGTGGAGACCCTCAGTATCCTGGGATCAAGAAACCAGGTCTCGCTGGAATGGATCCCAGGACATAGGGGACTAGAAGGCAACGAGCAGGCCGATGCCTTGGCTAGGGAGGGGGCTCTCAAGCCCTTCACTGGTCCTGAGCCGGCCTGCGGCGTTTCGATTGCAGCTGCCAAAGCAGCAATTAAAAACTGGGTCAGCGCCAGACATCTGGAAAGATGGCGGCGGTTCCCAGGGCAAAGACTCGGCAAGGTTCTTGTCAAGAAGCCCTCCCAGAAGTTGACTAAGTCACTTCTTGGATTAAACAAATCGCACGTTAGGCTGGTGGTGGGACTCATCACCGGCCACGGCAAATTCCGGAGGCATTTAAGAACGGTGGGACTCTTTGCGGAGGATCCCATCTGTCGCCTCTGTGGGGAGGACGAGGAGTCGGCAGAACACATTGTCCTGGAGTGTGAGGCTCTAGGTGCCAGAAGAAGAGCACTTTTTGAAGGCTCACCTCTGGGACAGTTGGAAATTACCAATCTAGTGAAGAAGCTCCTTGACTTGGTCAAGGGCAGCCAGCTTTACGACAATTAGGCACCGGGATTGGCACAAAAAGCCTTAGGCTTCGTTGCAAGGGTTGGCTGGACCAACTATATATCCCCTTTTAAACTAAACTAAACTAAACTAAACTAAACAGTGTATTTATTAAACATTCAGAACAATTAAATTCAAAATTAATTTAAATAGGTAGGCTAACAGTACGTGTGAGAAAGATTACGTGTGAGGGAGGCAACCAATCAGAGCGTATCATTTGGGTGCGCGCCAGACCGGTAGGCGACGGGTGAAGAGCGTACGAAGGTAGCCGACAGTCGCCGGAAGTACATGTATAAAAGACCACCATCTTTTTACATTTTATATAGTATAACGGAGGAAAGGTTAGCTTAGGGGTGTATTTTATATAGTATAAGAAGGGAAAGGCTGTCATCTTTGATCTGGTCACGTGACCGCTCTCGACCAATCAGAGGGCAGAAAAGTGAGGATGATTCGCCCATATATTATCTAATAACAGGAAAACAGAAAAACAGGAAAACAGAAAAACATGAAAACAGAAAAACAGGAAAACAGAAAAACAGGAAAACAGAAAAAGGGGAAAACAGAAAAACAGGAAAACAGAAAAACAGAAAAATAGAAAAACAGGAAAACAGGAAAACAGGAAAACAGGAAAACAGGAAAACAGGAAAACAGGAAAACAGGAAAACAGGAAAACAGGAAAACAGGAAAACAGGAAAACAGGAAAACAGGAAAACAGGAAAACAGGAAAACAGGAAAACAGGAAAACCGGAAAACAGGAAAACAGGAAAACAGAAAAACAGAAAAACAGGAAAACAGGAAAACAGGAAAACATGCAAACAGAAAAACATAAAACAGAAAAACAGGAAATCAGAAAAACATAAAAACATAAAAACATAAAAACATAAAAACATAAAAACATAAAAACATAAAAACATAAAAACATAAAAACATAAAAACATAAAAACATAAAAACATAAAACATAAAAACATAAAAACATAAAAACATAAAAACATAAAAACATAAAAACATAAAAACATAAAAACATAAAAACATAAAAACATAAAAACATAAAAACATAAAAACATAAAAACATAAAAACATAAAAACATAAAAACATAAAAACAAAAAATAACTAGAGGGGATTCCGTAAGAAAATGGATGGGAGCACAAGAGTGCAGGAGGTAGCAAATAGAAGAAAAAGGTCGGTTACTACTTTCCGCAGCGGGGAAAGGAATGCGCGTCAAAGGCTGTCCCATAGAAAATAGATTTACTATAGAGTATAAGAGAAAATAATGTATTTTATATAGTATAACAAGGCTAATAGTGTATTTTATATAGTATAACAAGGGAATTTGGAGGGAAATATGAGGTTAGGAAAAGCGAGGTTAGAAAATTTGGCGGGAAACATGGGCACCGCTATCTTGGATGACGTCACAAAAAATGGACCAATCAGAGTATAGATTTACTATAGAGTATAAGAGAAAATAATGCATTTTATATAGTATAACAAGGCTAATATTGTATTTTATATAGTATAACAGGGGAATTTGGAGGTAAATTTGGGAATTTGAGGGAAATTTTGGGAGGGAAATTTCCCAACAGGTTGGCAGGACTTGGTGCCGCCATCTTGGATCCGGCTGGGGCCGCCACAATGGTTGAAGGAAAAGTACTTGTAGGAGTTCTTTTGTTAGTTCCTTAGTATGATTGATCCATGCTTTTAACCCGGGTTTTATTAACCCACGTTGATTTAACCCGGGCTTTAATAACCCACGTTGTGTTAACCCGGGTTTTATTAACCCACGTTGATTTAACCCAGGCTTTAATAACCCACGTTGTGTTAACCCGGGTTAGCCCAACCCAGACTGTAAATAGAGTGCATTTTGGCTAGGAGTACATTTTATATAGTATAACGAGGGAATTTGAGGGAAATTTGGCGGGAAATTTGGGAGGGGAGGGTGGTAGCACTGTGTCCGGCCGCCAACTTGGATCCGGTCACGTGGCCGCCACCATCTTGGATCCGGTCACGTGGCCGCCGCCATCAAAATCAAATCAAAATCAATCAAAATCAAATCAAAGTCAATCAAAATTAAATCAAAGTCAATCAAAATCAAATCACAGCCCATTAAAAATCGATTAAGGTCACTCAAAATCAAATCAAAGTCAATTAAAATCAAATCATAGCCCATTAAAAATCGATTAAGGTCAATCAAAATCAAATCAAAGTCAATCAAAATCAAATCAAAGCCCATTAAAAATCGATTAAGGTCAATCAAAATCAAATCAAAGTCAATCAAAATCATATCAAAGTCAATCACAATCAAATCAAAGTCAATCAAAATCAAATCAAAGTCAATCAAAATCAAATCACAGCCCATTAAAAATCGATTAAGGTCACGTGACCTTCCCCCACGCTTGACTCTTCATTTGGCGAAAACTCATCATAGGGCGGCGTTAAGTCGCCATAACCCTAATACTCTCGTGGGTTGAAAGGTACGAAAGTAGGGAAAGGGTGGAACAGCCAGAGGCTGCACCAAGTTAGGTTTGGGTGAGCAAGGAGTGTAGTCGTGTGATTGAGAGAGTGTAAAGATAATTAAATGGGGGGGCGGGTATTATGGGAGCGGAATATTATTATTATCTGTTACGTAACTCTTTTTCCGTCAATGATGCCATTATCCTCTGAACTTTTCCAGCCATAGGTACTTTGGACCCGGAAATACACTAGACAACGGTGAGCCGGTGGACCCCAATGATAGAATGGCACACCAACACGAGCTCGCCTACGACCGTGCGAGTAGTAGTGAACATATACTTGCAGTGGACCAGGAAGTGGTGTCATTGTTTTCTGTGGATACTGTTAGGAATATTAATTGGTGTAATGCTGTCGGAGCTGTTGGACTAGGCGCTAGATATCTTGCTGAGAATGTTGTCGGTGTACAATATCTAAGATCTAGAGGAGGCAACTAAATGTCTGGCAAACATACTGTAGTAGGTCCTGCTGAGGGAGAGGGATCGTCAAAACAGGCACGACTGGAAGATAATTTTAGATACCAAAACAACCAGTCACCACAGGTATAGAAAGAGGAAACTGTTAGAGGTATTCGAGAGACAAACATTACATCAAGAATTCAAAAAGCCATGTCTCATTTCAAGACTGCAAGCTCATTTTCAGGCTCACACAATAATAATAAACATAATTAATGTGGGAAAAGAAGAAAATTCTATACTTCATGTCAAGAATATATGTTTTTGTTTAAACATAGAAATTGATTCAGGTTTGTGGATTTTATTAAGATTTTTTTTAACGAAGATAGTTAATTGATAGGGATGGTAAGTTTAAAAAGGTTGGCATTTTATTTACTAATTTAATTAAACAATACATTTGTTATATAAATATGTACTAATCATATGTATTTCGTTTTCAGCATTACTTTAAAGTGTTGGATATTCGGAGGCAAAGGCAAAAACGTGATGATAAGTACATTTGTGACCGAACTGACTGTCCTGATCTCTGTGAAGTTCGATCCTCAGGAGACACTTGTATGTGTCGTGAGACGGATGCCAAGGACAGAGATGGAGTGACATGCTATAGTAAGTACTTGATATATGTAATAACATTACACACGTAGGTCAATCCTTTCTTTTTAATTTATTGGTCGTATCATACAACAAACAACCTGATATAGGTACTCCAAATACTGACAATCAACTGACATATGAGGTTATAGTTTTTTGTAATTGTTATTTGTATTATATTAATTAAGAAGCTGTAGTATTATTTTATGCTAAGTGACTTACTAGAATGGAAATAAAATATAAAACTAAAATGTCTTTACTGTAGTTTCGTTTTATAAAAATGGTGAGGTTGAGAAGTATGGGTCTTTATGTTACACCTTACTATTAATACTAAACTATATTGTGAATATATTTATATAAACTATAATATATGGTGGAATAAATAAAATAAAAGTAAATTTACAATTTATATAAAATTAAAAATGGGAAAACAATAAACTATCAAACATAAATGAAATTAAATGACAACAATATTATGCCTATAAACATAAAGCTATTTTAGGGAGTGCACATTTACATCAAACTTAAAACAAAAGTATTAAATCAAATCGAAGAATACAGAATTTTTCATATAGTACCGTCAATTTTGCCAAATCAAGTGCCTCAATGACGTCGTATGCAACGCTCTTACATTAATTCAGGGGTTACGTGGGCTTTCTGGTAATTGGACGTTATTTTTCAAGTCCAGTACATATCTGTGTCTTGCGTGGAAACTTAATTTTTATACAATATATTTGAAAATAATAGACATATAAACAATACCATGTTTGATGTAAACAGATTTTATATTTACGTTCTTATATAGTAACAATTTAAAAAATATTATAACTCAATGTAAAACAAAACACGTTTGTACGTTGTTTTGTGTGTGCGTATGGGTGTGTGTGTGTGTGTGTGTGTGTGTGTGTGTGTGTGTGTGTGTGTGTGTGTGTGTGTGTGTGTGTGTGTGTGTGTGTGTGTGTGTGTGTGTGTGTGTGTGTGTGTGTGTGTGTGTGCGTGCGTGCGTGTGTGTGTGTGTGTGTGTGTGTGTGTGTGTGTGTGTGTGTGTGTGTGTGTGTGTGTGTGTGTGTGTGTGTGTGTGTGTGTGTGTGTGTGTGTGTGTGTGTGTGTGTGTGTGTGTATGTGTGCGCGCGCGCATGTGTTTGTAAAGATAATTGGTAGATTGGTGATTATATATTTTAGTTAGATTTAGAAGCTAGCCATGTTTCCATAGATAAAAAGGGACATATTAGCAAGTGGGTCTCTAAGGTAAATATGGTATGGTATAAATGTTCCTATTACGGAATTATTGTAAAAATACTTTTTAGAACAACATTTTAGTTAATATTTACTTAAATTCCAATAATTAATAATTATCCTTACTTTATATAACATAAAAACGAATTAAATAAAAGATGAAACCCGAAAATCCAACTGCTAATTTGTATTTATACATTTAAGGTTGTGGTCAGTCAAACCTTACAAGTGCCATCCAACAGCCAACTATAGTCAATGGAGAAGTATCTTACCCAGCCAACTTCCCCTGGCATGTAGTCCTCTACTTCACAGCTGATCTCCAGGCATTCTGTGGAGGGACCTTAGTCACGTCCAATGTTGTCCTTACAGGTGAGAGATGAAATTATCACTTTAAACAATTACTTGTACTATGTCTGAAGTATGAGTTTGACCATACCACCTCTAAAATCTTAAGACATTGTTTAGATTTGTTTTAATAATATGTCCTTATAAATGCTGCTACGTTTAAGGCTTAAAAATTAAAATAAAGGATTGAATAAAAGAAACTATTCAAATTAATAACTGAGATTATTAGAGTGATAGTAAAGAAGCGTCATAAAACAAATTATAATTTTATTACAATTTTGTAAAACTCTTTCACTAAATAAAAACTAAATCTGTGATCCATTATAACTAAACTTGTATTGAGATTTTACAAAACACATAATATTAGAGAGCAGAAAAAAATGCACAGTCATTTTTGAAATCTGGAAAAATGTATATTTCTTTTATAGGCTATTTTATACTAATGACATTAGAGGTAGTTGAACGTGTATTATAATATATATTTTGAGCGACAATCAGGCAACAAGTTTGATTCATAAATGTACATGCCTATTTGTGCATGCATGTAAGGTGTTTGGTTGTTTGTGGTGTGTATGGGTCTTGAACTTGAAATAGAAAAGTAATTAATATGTAAAAAAACAATCGTCAGTAAAAGAATAATTAAAATAACACAGCGTCACAATGACAATAGAGTACGTGTCAAAGCAACAAATGTTATTTATCTAGTTTGATTAGAACATAATTTATTATGAGTTTTTCAAATATAATAATTATAGGTATTTTAAATTATATATATATTTACCTTACTGCTTATTTAAAATTTTAAAATTTTTATATGACGCAGGTTGATTTGTAGAATTACTGTGTTAAGATCTATCTTAGTTAGTACTATTAGTGATTATTATTATTTATTTTCGGTAACTTATAATTTAATTTTTTCTGTATTTGAGTTGGAGTTTTTATTTATTTGTTTATGTTTTATGTACTGGAATTAACCCTAAATTAGGTATGTCTAAGGGTACTGAACCTAACACACTGTGAATGGGGTAGAATATGTAGATGTAGAATGAATGTTAAATGTGTAAATCAATTATTTTAAAATTAATTTTATTTGGCTTGCAGTCATTTACAAATAAGAAGAGAATATTCAAACTATTGAGCTGGTTAGTATGTGTTTACTTAATATTATTTAATCAATTATTCTTTCTCTAAAACAGTTGCATATTCGTACAGAATATTCTTTATGAATGCAGTGTACTAGCTGATTACATTTACTAGAAATAATATTTTACGAATATATTCATGATTAAAATTATTTAAAAAAACTTTGTTAAAAAAAATTATAGTTTCACATGTAAAAAAGATTTAAAATCCAAAATTCCATACCTTCATTATATTTTTGTTATTACGTTAAATTTGAAGTTGGTCAAGCTAATTTATATATATATATAAAAACATTTTACTAGATATGCTGTCAGTTAATGCCAGTTCAGTTGGCCAATACAGTTAGGTTTTGACTAAGGAGTTGATTGTCCAAAGTTGGGATACCAAAGGGCATGTGAACCCGAACCTAACTAATTACAGAGACAACGTAATTTAAGTAGCACTGTTTGGAATATAAAGAGAACTTAGCGACTGACATAAATAGCTGTCGTTCATATATATACACATCTGGGTGGGTTAGAAACGTTCGGTGGTATTGACCCAACCGCCTACCCATACACGTGTAGTGGTATTGACCCACCCGCCCACCCATACACTTACAGTGGTATTAACTCACCCGCCCACCCATACACGTACAGTGGTACTGACCCACTCGCCCGCCCATACACGTACAGTAGTATTGACCCATCCACCCGCCCATAAACGTACAGTATTATTGACCCACCCGCCTACCTATACACGTACAGTGGCATTGTCCCAACGACATATAATATCAGGTTCAGTGGAAGAAAGGACTGATAAGTCCTAACTTCGCCTGAAAATAAAGACGTTTTTCATTTCATTTTCATTTCATTGACCCACCCGCCCATACACGTACAATGGCACTGATTCATCCGACCGCCCATACACGTACAGTGGCATTGATGTTCGACATTGCATTCGTGAAATAAATGGAGTCTAAAGGTCCTTTTATAGTGGCAAGTTAAAATGAGGATATTAGTTTTATACTGTACAGGAGACAATGCGACCCATAACATAGATATGCTATGTTACTGTTATAATATAATCAATATACTTTTCTAATACTACATTTCATATATTAGCGGCACACTGTGTGACGAAAGAGTTTGGAGATTTACGCCCAAGTGTAATAAATATCACCGACTTGGTAGTTGGCCTTGGAAAGACACATCGACCCTGGGAGTACACAGAGCCTGCCACAATAAGAGCTAATGTAAGTATTAAAAATGAAACAAAAATATGTATTGTTCATATGTCTTATATAACGGGAGTTTACAAATATTATTATTATATATTATATAGAATATTAATATATATTATATGGAATATATAAAGGAATATTAATAAATATCAATTTATGAATATTAATAAATAAATATAATAAATTCATAAATATTAGTTTATGAATTTATGGTAGTAATATTTTGTGCAAAAGAAGTTTAAATAATAAATTAAGAGTTGTTCAAAATCAATTATTCAACATTTCTCATAATGATTAATAGGAAAACATGATAACAATAAAGATATTTGATTTGATAATCGTACAGTTAATAACAACAAACTCATAACTAGGCTAAATGTTATCTGTACTATGAAATCTCTATTTTATGGATAATACCACAAGACATAAGAAACAATATTGATATTGTGATCGTAAAAGGTGACTACCAAAATAACTAATACGATTGTCGTACGTTTTAACATGTTGGATCATGTCTGCTTTTCCGATTAAAGACATTATACTAATTTAGATTTAAATTATGTTAAAAGAAAAATCTGTATGGATAAAACAAATGGAACAAGAAGAATATTTACTCCAATGAATGTATGTGTTAAACTTTAACAAATCATTCAATGGCCTTTCATCTGTTTTATGGTACTTTATAGAAATAGGGAAGAAAAGGTATGATTTTTTTTAACAAATGTACTAGGGAATTTTTTAAATTATAGTCGTGTGTGTTAAATATGCAAAATGTAAATAAATATTTAAAAACAACAAAGTTTCCGTTCTATGTATACAAGTGTTCATATTATTATTTATTATGTACTTATTATTCGTAACAATAATTATAAGTGGTAAATAAGGAGAAATAGTTTGTTTTACTTATAATATATATATATATATATATATATATATATATATATATATATATATATATAATGTTTCGTAACTATACAACATTCATTTAGAATTGTTCTTAAGTTCATTCTTCAGCTACTAGGTTATAGATAGAGTAGACATAAATAAAACTTGTTTAATAGTTTTTTAATACAAGAAATTGAGTGTTGTTTTTACCATCATATACTGTTTAACATGAATATGTGTAATTCATGTCATACATATGACCGTATGTAGTTATTAAGATAAAAAATAAGTATTTTAAATTATGAGAAAATTAATACTTTTAAGTCTTTGAAAGTTATTAAAATGCTAATTATGTTTGATTATAAAGTCTTTCAATTGTGATCAATCTCATTGGAATTACTAATCACTGTTTTTAATTTTAACATTTCTGATAAGGTGACAAAGATCATTGTAAACGAAGAATACATGGGACCATTATTAAACTACGGACACGATATCGCCCTGCTATTTTTAGACAAAAAGATCAAAACCAACACCCACGTGATGCCCGCCTGCTTGGACTATAACCTCAACCAACTTCCCATGAATTCGAGTTTTACTGGATATGTAAGTAAATAAATGTGCATAATTATTAAAAATTAAAATTCTATCTTACACTATAAAACGATTAAGTGATATCAACAAACACAATTCGTTGCAAAAATAACTATTAAACGTTATTTTCAGGTTACAGTTTTGTAAATGTTTTATGACTTGTAAAACATAGTTAAACACTACTCTGTGTATTACTGAACGTATCACAGAACGTTTCATCAATACATCAGCTGTTTATTATTAATTAATACATTTGAGATTAGTTACAGCAACATTGTTAATCGTATGGTAAATATCATAAGGAACATGTGAAATAAACCCTTTAACCTTTAATTTTGTAAAAAATAGGAATAATTTACCTATTTTCGTATAAGCAATATATACGAATATCAAAGTACACAATCTACCTGGAATATTCACTCGTAGCAAACATAACGAACATATTTAAATATAAACTTTACATAACTACTGTTATATTAAAAATGATTTAGTAGTAAATAAAACAGCATTAGAATGTTAATTACTAATGCATAAACATTATGCTTAACTAAATAAAATCTACTTTCTTATTGATTGTGTATATGTAGATTAGTAATAAGAATAATACAATCATAATTTCGATTACCTTACATATAATAAAGAATGTGAACACATACATTTGACATAAATCATCTTTGGTCAGTTCTTAATATGTAATAATAAGTGACTTGTAAACAATTACCAATGTATTTTTACTGCTGGTAGGTAACATTAATAAACATTTTAAACATGACTTATTAGTCTGTTTATATGTTCTAAAAATAATAATAAATAACATACCTAACTAAACATTGATACGTCTAAATATATTGTATATATTTATATTATAATATAGAGCAACATGCTGTCCTTTCACAACACTAACACTATGTCACTAGTTTCACTAAAAGGTGCTAAGCTATAATTGCCTGACAGAGAACGTGTTTTCCGAGGCCAGCTGTGCGTCCATCTTAGTTGCGGGGTGAACTGCCTTTGGTTTCTCGCCCTGGATACGACTGGAACGCCTTGCCTCGGAATTTGGAGAAGGTGCACCGGATCTATTGTTCAGGGTGTTTGGAATTCTTTTCCTGACAAACATGGAAGACGAACTAAGAAAAGAATGCTAGGAACTACGAACAGTAGATCAGGCGCCAAATTTTTAGACAAGACGTTCCAATCGTATACAGGCAAGAAAAAAACAGTTCACCACGCAAATCAGACCTGGCCAGATAATAAATGCAAATGTAACGTCAGAAAACACGTTCGCTGTGATTAAATGAGGTAATCATACCTTAGCACTTTACAGTGAAACCAGTGACATAGTGTAAATATTCATATATTTTTATTATTTTTTAATCAATTAATAGCTACTGGTGTTTGAGGACTATAAGTGTTTCTTCTGCCTATAACGTTGTAATAAAATTACAGGTGGCCGGGTTTGGCTACACGGAAGAGTGTTTCACCTGTTTCACCCCTAGTGAAAGACTAAAATACACAACCATTCAAGTGATGAGCTTTAGTGACTGTTATGAGGCATCCAATAAGATATATCCAACCTCGTATCATAAACTTACATCAGACAAAATATGCATCGGAAATGGTTCAGGTAAGTCACTTTATACCACTATAGGTTGCTAGGTTCGGAAACATGGAAGAGTGTGTCACCTGTTTCACCCGTAGTGAAAGACTAAAATACACAACCAGCTCAGTGATGAGCTTCAGTGACTCTTATAGGGCATCCAATAAGATTAACTCATCCACATTTCACAAACTTACATCAGATAAAATATGCATCACCAATTGTTCGGGTGAGTCACTTTATACCACTGTAGGTTGCTAGGTTCGGTTATACAGAAGAATGTGGAGGCACCTGTTCCTCCCATAGTTATCTACTACAATACACAACCACCTCAGTGATGAGCTTCAGTGACTGTTATAAGGCCTAAAATAAGATACACTCATCCACATTCCACAAACTTACATCAGACAAAATATCCATATACCAACCCACACATCCAAGGCATAACTTTGTGATCAATAAATTAGTAAGTGTATACAGACAAATCGGCTTATTATAAGTGGTTTTCTATCCAAAGCATCACTACCATTTTAAGTGGAAATTAATAAAATCTCACAGTCAACAACTAAATTAACAAACCATGATAATATATTTAAGTCAATTTTAATTTAAACTAAACAGAAACTGCTGTACATTTCCTTGATACTATTCCTCTCATTACAAACTACATATAATTTACGTTGATTCATACGGTTGATGGCTTAGTGATAAATACAGTTCATAATATGAAAAATTGTGTTTAAATGAGGATTACTTGTTATTTGATTTTAAAAAGCGAACAGTTCAATTTTATGTTACATATTTCTATTTTTTCTAATATCTATTTAGGATAGTTGGTTAACATCAAAAGTATTAACCATTAAATATCAGGTAATATAAAATAGATCTTTGTTTTTGGGCGTCATCAATTGAACATTTTTATACATTTAATAAGACTAAATCTAAATACAAATACTAACTAAAATAATTTTAAAATATTCTAAATGTTGCCAAGTATTTCATATTGTTAAAGTTTTAGATTTTTTAATACTAAACATCTTTCACATTTAAGTTCATTTATAATAATGATTTATATACATTTTACATAATATGAAAGGTGCTACCAGATATAACTTTGAAGCAATTAGTTTAGTTTTGTATTTATTTATGAATTGTGTGTAATATATAATATAAACTAAGTGTATAAATAATAAAATTTAATGTTACATAAATCTGAACATATAGCTTTCACCTTTATCAACTATTATAATGTAGTATGTTAAGTACTATGGGATAGGTTGCTCCTGTTTCTACTCGATATATCACTAAAGTCTATTTTCAATAATTTCAGTGTCTGCCGTCCAGAAAGGGGACAGTGGTGGGGGGCTGACCTTGACGTATCACGGGCTACACTACGTGGTAGGGGTGGTCAGTCATAAACTGTTCAAGGATAATATCTATAGCTTTGGTGCTTTCACCAACGTCCACAAATACATGAGTTGGATCAAACAGAATATTCCTGAAAGGAGTTAGGTTACTTTATATCCACCAAACCATGTTAATACAAATGTAGATGGATGTTACTTCAAATGTACTACACATTTTCATAAAATATTAAGCATTTTATAATTAAAAAATTTAACCATTTTATTTCATGAGAAGTGTATTTTAACTGTATTGTATGTGTGTGACTGATGTAGTTAGTTATTATGATTTAGCTAGATGATTAAATAAAATCCACTACAAAATCTAATTAAAGAGAAATTTTAAGTTTCCTATATCTCAATAAACTATTAATGTCGTACTTAACAAATAGTAATTATTATAATTATATTGTTACATTTTGCCTTGACAATCGTATTTTTAATACCATTATTTCCCTTCCTTAAGCTAGAACGTTGTTTAACACTAGTACTAGCAATGAAGCTATCACAAATCTTTTTATTTCTATTGTATTTACTTATTATTATTATCTTACACAGAATTAGAAAAAAAGTCTGGAGACGGTTTAATATTTGTATAATTAATAGGGCTAGAGGGTTATACAAACATTAAGGGGTTAGACTCGCAACCTGCATTACTCGCGCCGTATACCGACCGTGTCTCTGGCATATTTTAATTTAATAACTGTCCGCTTTGTGTTTTTTGTGTGTGTTTAGTGTTTCTGACGACTTATGACGACATCACAAGAGTGAAGATTTTATGTATTTTCGGTTTGAGAATGACTACATGAGTTAGTCGAAACCGGTCGCCATCTGACGACGTGTTGGGCCACTTGACTTGATATAAGGTAGTATAAACCTCTAGTATAAGGGCTAGGGGATTATATCTTTATAAATTAAAGTGAAAGATGAAAACTATTTTTTGTAATTGTTTACTAACTCTCTCCTTCGATCGGGCTCGGCCCACAATCAGTTAGTTAGTAGTAGATCATTTTAAAAGTAAGCATTGCTTGATATGCGCATACTTTTAAAGTGCTGGTCAAGCAAAGAAGAAAGCCACAAACTGCACTTAAAATGTATCATTCTTTAAAAAAAAATTGGCAGTTATGCAATGTTTTTTTTTTATAGCCCATACATTTCAGTAAAAACATATGAAAGTTACTGTAATTAGTTTAATTTTACTACATTTAAATTTATTATGAGTGGTTTGTAACAATATTAACATAAAATCATTTGCTATCACGTTACCTGACATTTTTACAACAAGGAAATAACCTACACCACACTCATACAGGGATCATTTTGGATCAAGCGATCCAAATACTTTCTTTTCTTATTACAATATAATTTGAGAATTCTCTCCTTAACAAACTCAAATATATTAAAATAAAGTGCAATCAAACTAATTTCAGCAATTTCCATGTTTTTAACAGAATTTTAAGGCTTGTTTTAACAAATATTTGAATAATTGTAATTTTTTTATAAATTATATTTTTCAAGTGCAGTTTATTCACAGCATTATTAAAATATTTTTTTTTATTATTATAAAAATTATTTATTGATTTTATAAAGTTAAAATTTTTAAATAGGTTGTTATTTTAAAATCAGTTCTATGAACATCTTCCTAAACGATCAACAAGTCAGAAATCAAAAGTTGATAGACATTAGTTTCCAATATACATAATAAGGACAGTTTAAAAAACAATACAGAAGTTTTATATAAATGCTACAAATCACATCCTATGACTACAGCAGAAGAACTTCATATCTACAATGCTTATAAATCTGATTCAAGTAATATTTTGAATGACAGGTTAAAATACAAGTATAACGTACTTTGCAACCGAATGAACAACATACACTTAACGAGAAACAACAAAAATAGTTTAAGTTCAAGGTCAACAAGTTGAAGAAGAGTAGTGTATTTAAGATCGTTTCCTGATCATCGGTCATCAGTTGGTGTCTATTACCAGCCAGCAAATGTAGTGTAATACATATGTTCTAAAGTGTTTTAAATCATTAAATGTATTGTAAAATTTTAATCTTTAAAAAAGTGAAGTTTTTAGAAGCCTGATGATGAAGCTTTATATGCTTTGAAGTGTAATCTACATAGCGGTAATGTAATGGAAGAACTGTTACGACAGAAACACGTAACCTAAACCAGTATTATTTTAAAATTAGTAGCCCCATATTCTTTCATTAAAAAAGAAGCCAGTGTCTTAAAATTGAAGATGCAATCACGGGATATTAAAAAAATTTGGTGGTTCATAGTGTAATTTGATTGAAATCTGCACAAAAAAATCTTTCTTTTCAAGAGTTACAATATTTACTGACAGCAATTTCGAACCAAAGTAAACAGAGCTTGCATGTGTACAATATTGCTCTTTCAGTTGATGTTTAGCTGCCGGTTATACAAAAAGTAATATGAAAACGACAAGGCCTTTAAACTTCGATGTCTAAACTTAACAAATTGAAAATAAAAAAAATAAAAAACTAGTACGACGTTAAAAGTAACATTTATGAGCCCTGAGAAACGTTAATTCTCTTTATGAAACTTTTTTCGATATATACGTGTAGTTTTTTTTTTTTTTATTTTTTTTATTACAAAAATGTATTTCAAAATAATGTTCACAACTAATTTGTTCAAACAACATTTTTTTAAATCTAAATGCTACGTAACCTAATGTAATATTTTCTTTTTTAGTGTAAGTGGTCCAAAATACAAATGGTGATGGAAGATTTTGTACCGTGGACTTCACTTTGTATGAAGTTGTGAGTGTTAAGCTGTAACACTATTAGATTTTTGAAGTACATGTTTAGTGGTCTCACAAATGTATCTGATTACATGGATTACCTTAAGTATATTAATATTAGGGAATTATGTAATATAATTAACACATTTTCGAAAGAAAATAAGCATCTAAATTAATGATTTCCCTATAATCATTGTAATTTCCAAAAATAAAAATATACCTTCTTTTTGATATCCAATTGTCAAGATTAAATAAGTAACATGCAAGCTGGTACTTACCATTAATTTGCTTCCGTCCGTTTAAAAAATAATCCGAAAAAATATATTAGCTATTTATCTTAGTTTCCTTCATGTTGAATTGTCAAATAAATGTCAGTCAGCATATCTAGGAAAATACATAGATAAGCTCTGAAATAAACCAAAACCAAAAGGAAAGATTTCAGAATTTGTTGTAAAATATATGTAAAAATTAAAATAACATAAAAGCCATCAAGATTCCTGAACGAAATGCAATCTTAAGGGATCACTAATCCTTGAGTTAATTTTTTATTCCGGAAATCATGAAATATTTCCCCCTAATTGCTTAAGTGAAAAGGTGAACTATTTTATTTAACACATAATAGTTCACCAGCCAATTGCTGGTAAAACTCCAAGAAGTGATTATTTATAACTTATTTAAAATTAACATATTTTAAAAGACAGGTTTAATCATTCTGATTTTGGGAAAAATCATCAAAAACACGTTCAAACAGTAAGTTATAATGCTAAAATAGTATGATCTCTTTGTCTGGTATACATAACCAACAGTCCAATTGATTGTCAACAAGTCAATAAGGGCAACTACATTATTGATTGATTCTGACATTAGTATCGCTCCATCACGATGCTCGTGAACTACACTCTGCTTTGCCTACTCCTCATTAAAGGCGTTCAATATATTGTATATCACTGAATAGTAATTAGTTTTCTCATCAGTAACAAATAATAATAAATATAAAATATTGCTACAGCTATATTTTTTCCATTGCTTTAACAAATAATTTCCCTGTGTATGCATATTATAATTTGAAATACTATAAATCACATTGTATTTAATATTTTTATAATTTGAACATTTACTTAATATATAACTTTTTAGAATTTATATTTTTCTTGAAATGCAAATGGGAAATATTGCTGGGTTAAGATCCTTACGGTGGTAGGCTTTTATTGAAAAAAATAATAACAAATACAGATTTAATATGTTATTGCATCTGTTAGTATAAACATGCATGCTAGGGTTAACATATGTGGCGTATGTTTTAGTAAAAATTAAATTTAAAGTCGATCGTTTAAAAATTAAGTCTAACGCTATTATAAGTTTTATTTAATTATTAGTTCAAAAATATTTTGTTCTTTAAATTAATAATTTTAGCAGCAATTGTAAAAATAAATTTAGCATGTAATAATAAAAATTAGTTTATATTTTAAATTTGATAAAAAAATACCACCAAAGTAAATAAATTAGTATGGTTACAAAACGTATAGTTCATACGGAAAAAATCTTTATGCACAAAAAATGTATTGTCAATATACAAAACTTAAACTGCTTGTCAATTTAACTTAAATACTGTCATAATATTACAATTACAACAACTTAATAGTTCTATGCACGTTAAACTGTAAAGTTTCGATTACTCATTATGTTGAGTAACTTGCTTCCAAGCAAATAATTATAGTTTACGTAATATGTAAAATTTGATAGATTTATTTGTTTTACTAATGTAAGTAAAACAGATCATTTAACATTACACAAAATGAAATATTCCATTTGATGAAAGAAAATAAACTATTAATTAAATCGTATTCAAAAACTAAATGTCGAAATTGTTGATTTAATAATACATCGTTATTAACAATCATATTAATGTTGTTTAGTATTACATAATTTTAATAAGTTACAAACAATATTAATGAAATTTTAGTATATACAGTATATATATATATATATATATATATATAATACTAATAGCTTGAACATTTAAAAATAAAGCAATTCAAATTATAATTACTTTAATTATTGTCCAAATTTTACAATTAAAAATATATTACTCACTCCAAACTAATATTGAAATACCGTATAAATTAATATCTTATACGTGTTATTCTTGGTACAAAAATATATTATAACCAATATTTTAACCAGTTGTATAAATATAAATACAATCTTAGTTCTTTTATAATAAACTTTATTATTTATTTATATATAATGTATTTTGTTCATTAGTGAACACAAGAAAGTACTTATAAGGTAAATTTACTTTTGTGTCATAAGGGTATTTAATAAGTCTATAGGCTAAATAAAAAATAAATAAATAAGCTTATGGGTAAGGTAAAAGTATCGTTTCAATTGTAGTAATTTATCTAATTTAAAGGAAATATTTAATAACTTTAAAAAACATTATTCAATATCGCAAAGTGCAAGTTTAACATCGATATATACAGAATGTTCCTAAATAGAATTTTATAACTCTATGATATGTTTTCGAAGATCATATTTAACTAATATTTATTGTAAATCATGGGACTTAAATACTGCAATATCCCTCTGTCTGCCAGTAGGGGAAAAAACAAAAAGTTATTTACTGAGGAATGATTTCCATTAAATTTACTAAGTTTTACTAAAGGTCCTAAACGTCATTAGTTGCCTAAGGTAACACCTAACTTACGGTTTATTTGTAACTAAAACACATAGTTAAGTTGTTTTAGTACAAAAGTCAGTCATCTAGGATAATTTGATAAAATTAATTGGAACATTTCGAACCATGTCTAACAAAATATTTCGAACATTGTTTAAAGGATTAAATATTACATTTAAATAGAACCTTTGTCAAAATATCTTTATAAATCTTTAAGAATAATGCAAATAAGCATTCCAAGAACACTGCTGATGGACACGTAACGCAATATTTCAAAATTTTTTTACAGATTTGAACAAAAAGTGTCTTTGTGTATTAGAACATTATTAAAATTCTTTATCTTGAAATTTTTTAAAAGAATAATGTATCACTGCTTTAGAAATGATACATTATTCTAAAACCATACCATACAAGTTATTTTAGTCCCCTAAATAGCACGACAATATAATCCATTGAGTTAAATGTATAAATTAAACATAAGTGGTTATAAACTTACTTAAAGCAATGTATTATGATTTTCCGAAAACTATTATTAAAGTAATAGCAACGATAAATAATTCTTCGAAGTTAATCAAAAATATGAGTATTTATCTACTCAAAGCAAAGGCCTTCCCTCAGAGACACATTATTAGCCATATATGCTCATAATCGCACACAACTAATAAATAAATAACTACTGACTCCCTCAAGCCCAAAGTTGATTAAAAATGAGCCACTTTAAGAATACAATTCTTTACTGATAAGCAACCTCCATTAAACACAAAACTAATTATTATTAGGGACATCTCATTCCTAACGACACAAATACTAGCTAACGTGCTACTCATCCTGACCCTCTCAAGCAAATGAACTACTTAATAGTGAGATAATCATCCCTTACTAGCACATACAAATCAATAGTGGATCTGATACAAGCGGCCTTGCTCAAGTTACCCGCCACAAGCTGAATTGCTACAATCTGACCTGCCATAATCAGCCCTGCCACAAGCGGCTCAGCCTTAAGCTGACCTGCCACATCAGCCCTGCTATGAGTGGCCCTGTCATAAGCTGACCCACCACAGCAACTCTGCTATAAGCTGACCTGCAATAAGCTGACTTCCCCCAAGCTGACTTGTTACAAGCTGACCTACAGCAAGGAGCCCTTCTATAAGCTTACCTGCAACAAGCTTACTTTCCACAAGCTGACCTGCAACAAGCTGACCCCCTAAAAGCTGACCTGCAATAATTTTACCTGCAACAAACAGCTCCGCCAAAAGCGGCCTTGCTATAAGCTGACCTGCAGCAAGCTGACCTTCCAAAAGCTAACCTGCCACAAACAGCCCTGCCATAAGCAGTCCTGCTATAAGCTGACCTGCTTTAATCGACTCTGCCTCAAGATGATATATAACAAGCTGACCTTCCACAAGCACCTCTGCAACAAGCTGACCTTTCAAAAGGTGACCTGACAAAATGTGACTTTTCACAAACAGCCCTTCCAAAATCGGCTTTGCTATAAGCTGACCTGCCACATGCGACTCTGCCACAAGCTGACCTGCAACAAATGGCCAGCTTGCAACCCAAGGCCTCCCTCAAGCATACGTCTATTCACTACTGAACCACCCCCTAATCCCCCAAGTAAACAAATACTAACTATTGAGTCACCCATACTCCTTCAAGCACACAACTAGTAACTAATGAGCCACCCATATCCCTCCCAAGCGCACGACTACTAGGCAATGAGCAATCCATTCCCACTCAATTACACCAACTAATAACTAATGAGCCATCCATACCCCTCCCAAGTGCACGACTACTAGACAATGAGCAATCCACTCCCACTCAATTACACCAACTAGTAACTAATGAGCCACCCATACCCCTCCCAAGTGCACGACTACTAGACAATGAGCAACCCATTCCCACTCAATTACACCAACTAATAACTAATGACCCACCCATACCCCTCCCAAGCGCACGACTACTAGACAATGAGCAACCCATTCCCACTGAATTACACCAACTAATAACTAATGAACCATCCATACTGCCTCAACTACACAACTTTTACTAATGAGCCACCTAGTCCCTCTCAAGCACACAATTACGTTCAACAGGAACAGATATCTCTTAAAACATTATTACTCTGTGGTAACTAGGAGGCCACCCACCATATTTAGAACTCAGACACAAATACTTACTAAAGGTCTAAATCCCCACGTCCATGTAGTAATGCTAAAGTTTAATAGCAAAATTTGCATTATTGATTTAAGCTCTAAGTAATCACTCTCACATCTACCATAAACGTACGATGGTAATAGCCCACACAACTGATAAATGATAAATGATATTTATTTCCACATATTTTTACAAAAATAAAAACAATAAACAAACTTGGAAATTTACTGATCACATAACAAGTTGAGTGATCAGTTAAAACAGTCTGCAATAGCTGCTTGGGCTCAGAGACATGGACTAATGTTAAATAATAATAAAACCAAGACTATCCTTATTGGACATTTTAGACTACTTCGGCAAACAATTTCACTGACTTCTTTAGATTGAGACTAAATGACAATACTCTCGACTACTCAGACAGTGTAAAGAATCTAGGACTTACTATGGCCAAAACTTTGGCTTGGACTGATCATGTTACGTAGGTATGCAGTAGGTTGTTTGCTGGCATTCACAGTGTTAAACGGTGTGCTTCCTATCTGCCATTTTCTGTTAAAGTGATGCTGGTAAAAACTGGTTCTGCCTCACTTCAACTACTGTGACGTGGTGATCAATGACATGACTGTTAAGCTCTTGGACAGGCTTCAAAAGAGCACAGAACTTCTACATTAGATTATTATATTCAATTTAAGACGGGACGATCATGTTTCTCCATTCTTCAAACAGTTAGGTATGCTGAAACTAAAACAATTTCGTGAATACCACATCCTTATTCTTCTGTTGAATATTTTAAACACTAGATCTCCTGAATACTTGTCCGAGCGTTTCAAGTTCATCTCCGAAATCAGCACCAGAATTACACGTCAGAGAGCCTCCCTACTATCAGTAGTTCACTTATGTATATTAATTATATAAATAAGGTAACCAACTTATTTATATTTATATTATTATATAACCCACCTGCCCACACATATACGTACAATGGTACTGTAGAATACTGTACTGTAATGTATTGTGTCCATGGAGCAATATCCATTATGGGTCTCTTAGAGCACACACTCCAAAAGTAAAATTTCATTAAACTCTTTCTTAGCTGTCTTTCCAGCAGCCTAAACAATAATCTCCTCTCTTTATTAGATGCTTCTTTTGCCATTAGAACTACTGTTTTGACGTAAGTTGTGCAATGCATAGCTCATGTGGACCAACTTCCTAGGTATCTAAATAGATCCAAATTTTTATGATTTCTTTCATTGTTATGGGTTTTTTGTCTTTCCTGACCCACCCGCCCACCCATACACGTACAGTGTTATTGACCCACCCATCCACCCACACACGTACAGTATTATTGACCCACCCACCCACCCACACACATACAGTGTTATTGATCCACCCACACACGTACAGTATTATTGACCCACCCACCCACCCACATACGTACAGTGTTATTGACCCACCCGCCCACCCACACACGTACAGTGTTATTGACCCACCCGCCCACCCACACACGTACAGTTTATTGACCCACCCACCCACCTACACACGTACATTATTATTGACCCACCCACCTATCCACACATGTACAGTGGTATTGACCCACCCACACACGTACAGTGTTATTGATAATCAACACTACTCTACGGTGGCGATCAATACCACTCTACGTGTATGGGTGGGCGGGTGGGTCAATACCTCTGTACGTTTATGGGTGGGCGGGTGGGTTAATACCGCTGTACGTGTATGGGTGAGAGGGTGGGTTAATACCACTGTACGTGTATGGGTGGGCGGATGGGTCAATACCACTGTACGTGTATGGGTGAGAGGGTGGGTCAATACCACTGTACGTGTATGGGTGAGAGGGTGGGTTAATACCACTGGACGTGTTCGGGAGAGCGGGTGGGTTAATACCACTGTACGTGTATGGGTGGGCGAGTGGGCCAATACCACTGTACTTGTATGGGTGGGTGGGTGGGTAAACACCACTGTACGTATATGGGTGGGCGGGTGGGCCAATACCACTGTACGTGTATGGGTGGGCGGGTGGGCCAATACCACTGTACGTGTATGGGTGGGCGGGTGGGCTAATACCACTGTACTTGTATGGGTGGGCGGGTGATAAAAAAGATTAAGTTACATAGATAATAAAACAATTTAATTTGATTTGAGTCTAGCAGTTATTTACAATTTAATAGCCGCCATCTGCAGTGTTTGCATGTACAATATATGCATATTACATTTGACTTATGTATAAAAATTACAATATATAAAGATAAAAAAAATGTAAGCTCTATTCTTATATATATATTTTAACTTAGAGGTTCAAAGAGTCAAGTGTATTATAATAAATAACAATAAATAAAAGAACATAAACATAATCTGAGAATTAATTAAGAATGGATATCACTCATGAAACTAATGTCACTAAGACTTAAAAGCCATTCTTTAAGTTTTTTACAAAATAAATTGAAAGCTGTAATGTTTCTAATGAAGATAGGTAAGTGATTAAAAATTTTAGGCGCTAAATATTCAAAAGACTTTCTGAAAATATTTTTATTTACTTTAGGAATTTTAATATTGCCACGAGCTAGTGTTGTTTTAATATTGCTCTAGTGTTGTAGCAATGTAATTCATTGTCTTCTCTGTTACCGCTTCTAATGAAAAATATTCTCAGAACCTTATACAGGAATAAATGTTGAACTGTTAGAATCTTTAAATCTTGGTAAAGTGGAAAGGAACTGTCTCTTAATCTTTTTCTTAACATAAGACGTATAAAATGATTTTGAGATACTCTTATTTTATCTATCAATGTTTTGTACGTTCCACCGTAACAAATTAACCCATACTGAATTTTGGAAATTTAAAGAAAAATATAACGTTCTTAACAAGGATGTGTTGCAGAAGTTGCGTAAATAATAAAAAGTTCATATTGATGACCTTAATTTATTATTTAATCGGATGATGTGATTTTCCCATGATAGTCTTTGGTCCAGGACAACTCCTAAATAGTTTACATTTGTTACTTTCTCAATATGTTGACATTTACAATTTTGAAAAGTGTTACAGTTGTAAAGATGGTATTTTAACGGCAAAGGCAATTCAAAATCGGCGAATCCAAAATTAATAAATTTAGTTTTTTCGACATTAACTTACTTCCTGTTTGCTTTGCACCAATTTCTAAGCAGCAGTAAGTCTTCAGTCATCATATCACATAAAATATTAATATTTTTATTCGAATAGAAAAATGCTATGTCGTCAGCGAAAGCTGTAACTTTACCATGAAAGTTAACCTTTAATAAGTCATTTATAAAAATTAGGAACAGAGTAGATGATATTACACTCCCCTGGGGAACACCAGCCTTAACTGTCAAGGAAGGACTCAGATAGTTTTTGATTTTGACTTGTTGTTTTCGATTGGTAATAAAACTTTTGAAGAAATCCAGTGCTATACCTCGAATGCCAGCTAATTCCATATTTTTTTTTTTTTTTATAAGAATATTGTGATCGACCAGATCAAACGCTTTTTTAAAATCTATAAATAGCCCAGAAGTTTTATTGTGATTATTTAAACTATTATATAAATTGTCAGTTAGAGAAATTAAGGCAACTTCTATAGATTTGCCTTAGGTGAAACCAAATTGATTTACATTAAAAAAAATTTAACCTTCAAGAAAACTAAGTAATCTTTTCAAGACTGTTTTTTCAATTACTTTAGAAAAAACTTACAGCAAGCTAATTGGCGTTATGTTGTTAATTTTAAAAGAATTTCCTTTCTTAAAAATTGGTATAACAAAGCTCAATTTTAACTTATCTGGAAACACACCTTTACTGAAGCTTTGGTTTATTATGTATACTAAAACTGGAGCAAGAATTTCTACTGTATTTTTTAGTATATATACATTAACATTATCAAAACCAGAAGATTTTTTATTTTTTAAGCTATTGACTGTTGTTTTTATTTCGCCGACTGAAGTTGGAGTAGAGTACAGGGAGTGAGGGTACGAGTACAAAGTCATTAGTGGAGCGGTACCAGTGTCAAGGTCAGGTCTGTCAGTCTGAATACTGATAAGGTGATCGTTGATAAGCCGAGCAACCTTAACAGGTTCCGCTACAACTTCGCCGTTATCCAATTCAATTTTATCCACACTTTTGTTACTTACCACACCTGTTAACCCATTTATAATTTTCCATTGCTGAGCGGAGTCGCCACGACAGTTTGTATTTAATTTGTAATTTAAAGAAATCGTTTTTGGCACAATCTATATCTGCTGAGAGATTATTACATAAATTGCGATAATAATTCTTAAAAGTTAAATCATATGGCCGTCTTTTAAAAATTTTATATAGATGGTTCGTTTTTTAATTTTATTCAAAATTTTCTCTGTTATCCATGGACTGATCTGTTTTGCTTTTAAAAATTTACTATTTGTGTTCCTTTTTATATAACTATTTTCCAGAGCATTACTTAAAATATCGTAAAAAATTGAATAACAAACATTTACATCACTTCCTGATAAAGATGGTTCCAATTCACATTACTTAAGATACTTTTAAGTAGATTAAAGTCTAATTTACTATTCTCTTTTAAATTTCCATTATTAATTACATTTTTAATGCCAACAGAGTTTCGTAAATCAGTAAAATTTATACCCAAAAACAGTGGTCTGTAAGACCTATATCAAAAACTGAGGTCTTAAAGCAATTTATTTTCTTATGTCTTATCCAGATGTGATCGATACAGGACTTACTGTTTTCAGTAATCCTGGTTGGTGAATTAATTAAAGATACAAAACCATTATTCTTAAGTAGGCCTACATAATTTTGATTGTTAAGAGTATTATTTAAAGTGTTAATATTTATATCACCAAGTATTATTACGTTATTGGATAGATTGTCGACATTATCAGAAAATTCTTGCAAAAATTCATTTTCAGTGAAACCATGTAGTCTATATATTCATAAAATTTTAAAATAATTATTTCCTATTTTGATATCCAATAATAAAGCATCAGCAGTTATCATATTTATATCTAATTCTCTAACGCAAATTGAATCTCTTACATAACACATAATACACCCCGCCCTGTAATTGTGATTACATTTGGAAAACACACTATAACCACTCAGTTTGTACAAATTTATTTCCTCTGATTCTACCCAAATTTCACTTAAAACTATAAAATTTGGTATTGGAAGAATATTATTAATCTCCGCAACGAAAATATTAAAGTTTTTTCTTAGGCTTTAGATATTTGTGTACAATAAACTGAAAATTGTATCATTACTCTGGAGAAGAAAAAAATCATTTAAGTCTGCAATATTTTTTATATCACTGGTAATAACCATACAGATGATTTATAACTGGGGTTTGACATAAGGAAAAGAAAAAAATAACAAAATAATAACTGAAACTTTTCATACACAACATAATGTTACCAATTACTTAAGCTTGGTCATCTCATCGTAACTACTTATTTTTTTTGCTTATTCCCCAGAGGCTTTACGAACAAAAAACTTGCCTTCCCTGCACCATATAAAAGAGTACCCTATGTCCTTGCATTTTTGTTTTAATTTGCCTAGGAAAAACTTGTTACTGGGCGACAAGTGCTCGCTTACGTACAGTCGTACACTCTCTGTTTATTAAAAGAACTGTTTACCTGACTTGCACATAGATTTTTTTTTCTCCCTGAACTTTCCAATTAAGCTGTCCCTGGTAGCTCACTATTTCACTGTATTTCACTATTTCAGTAATATTCTCGTTAGTTGTAACTGGTATACCGCTGATCTCAAGGTTATTCCTGCGAGTGTATTGCTCGAGAGATCGCATTCTTTCTTTGAGATCATCCACCTCAGTTGACAGAGAAGTGTTCTTGGTGCGTAGCTCAATATTCTCCTTCTTCAGGTCCTCAAGTTCGGTTGAGATCTTCTTCATTAACTCGGTGGAAGTATCTAATTTATCAGATATAAACTGAATAGCAGTTAAAAACTCGGACATTTCATTTTTCAGATTTTTTATTTCACTGAAAACTTCTTGTTTAAATTGTTCCATAACTTTCACAATGAAATCTTTAGTAATCACCGTTTCCGGCACGACACTAGAACCACTCTTAGTTGAAGAGCCTGTACGGCATATTTTGCTAACCATACTCGTAGGATGGTAAGGCCGTAATATTGTCACCATCAATTGACTATAAACCATATATATTTATGATGGAAAAATAGATAAGGCCAATAAATGTTTCAGAAATATTTACTCTACTCCAAAGTGGCATAGTTTAAATAATAATATGTTATACAGATTGATTTTTGTATCAGTAAACAATAACGTTAAGTATTCGAGATCATGGTGATCATATTAGCATGGGCTAAATTTTGTATACAATGCATATGGTGTTCATAATAAAATGTTGAGATATTTTTATATAACTTGTTTACTTTTATATAATAATACTGATTTTATATAATAATACTGTGATAAGGTGAACAAGATAATATTAAATGATGGCTACATGGTCATCTCAACAAACTATGCCAACGACATCGCTCTGGTGATAATGGACTCCAAAGTGTCCATCAACAGTTACGTGATACCTGGATTACAACTTGAACCAGCTTCCGTCCTATGACACTCTCACCAGTTATGTAGGTTGAATTACAAATAGAATTTAAATTGTAAAATTAATAAATATGTAAAATCAGTCATAAACATATACAAGCTACTGACTGGAATATTACTCGTAAAATATTTTCAATTTATATCTTTATAATAAAAAACGTTAAAGCTTTTAGTAATATTATTTTCCACTACAAACTAGTTATTTTTCGTTGTAATGTATTTAACTTTTACTGAAATCTAACTATTTGAATACATTTGTATATTTAAAATAATAAAACATATTATACTACAATTTAATATAGAGAATACACATTTTTTATTAATTGTATTTACTTTTTTTTACAAATGGTATTACAATGTTTCTTATTAATCTTTAAGTAAACGTATCAATTGTGAACTTTTTTCTAATTTATCACATAGTCTGTTCTATAATATATAGAATCTACATATGAAGTTTTCTATACCAAGACATTTTTTTCACATGTTTTATGGTAAAAACATTGAAACATAAGTATTTTAATGTTCCAGCAATAGGTTAAAGAGCAGGATTACATTATTTGACTATTAAATGGACATATAAGACTTTGAGGCCTTAAAATAATGCTAAAGTAAATATAATAACCTTTACTATATTTTTATATAAACAAATATATTGATTAAAAATAACATTTTTAAACTCGTTGACTTCATAAATAGTATATATGTAAAATCTAGAGTCGTTTTTATTTTTAACTTTTCAGTTGATCGTCTTTGTAACTTATGACCTTTTATGTCCGTTACATTTATTCAGATTCTTGATTTATTTAATTTAAATATTCATTAAATTATTATTTATTTAATTTTATTTGACTCTATCTCAGGGTTTTAAAATGGGTAATTCGGTGAGGCTGTATAATACAAAAATCAAGATTTACTTTATAACATTAATTTTTATTTGACATGATCATTTAAAATTAGTTTCTCAATTTCATTTAAATAGTCACAATAAAATTCCAATTCTACTTAATTATTGTTATAAATGTAATTTATCAAAATATTATTTGATTATTTATTCTAAACTAGACTTATCTTGTAATACATGAGGTACTCGTTGAGCAACTACGCGCACCGATTCAACATTCGGATTAAAATTACACTTAAAAACTGTACTGTTACTATGACTATCGTTCTGGGTTCACTTCATTACTTTACAATACCGCATAGAAACTTAAACGATTAGTTGAAAACTCTCAAACAATTGAAGTTCCGAGGACATCGGAGTGGTGGTGTCTTGTAGGTCTGTCGTCTAGGGAGTAAGTGCCAGGAATGACGCCGAGGGTGAGGGCGCGTGGTTTCTTGGTTTCGGTCATCCGCGTGGCATTCCCCTTCCTTTATTTTGTAAACCAATAGCGTGCTTCCTTTTTTTGAGAGTTCACCAACATATCGTCTGCTAATTCGTTTTCGATACGTTTAGTTCGCTTGGGTCCCGGGGTGGGGGCTATATGGAAAATTCCAACTGACTTTCATGTCTACTCCTGTCGCAACACTATATTCCGTTTTGTTGGTGTTCGGTTTGTCTCGAGCACAACCAGGAATATTGTTGTGTTGAGTTCTTAGAAAACATCTGTCAGGGTGTTTCTAATATAGACGCCTCTGTCTGTCCTCTTGGGTGGCCTGTCATGTGTCTATAGTGATTTTCGAGTATTATTTGAACATTCTTTATTTATTCCAATTAAATATATCCCTTTCTTTAATACAACAATTTATTATTTATTTAAATTAATTAATTTGTTTATCAATTTGGTGGACCTGTTACATCTTAATGCACTGTAAATGGCTACATTGTTCATTGTTAAATTTAATGTTATTCATTTATGTCTATTAAGTACAATATAAAATTACTCATATCCCATAATTTACTGTCTGGGCAATCTATAAAAACCTTTATCCAGCATCTTTAGCCTTCAATAGATTCCCTTTATTGTTTTAAATTAAATATTAAAATATGTAATACTTATATATCTCTATAGGTGGATTTGGCTACACAAAGGATTGTGTACTTCCTTGCTCAAACTTTAGCAACACTCTACTATACACTACTGGCACAACGATGAACCTCAGTGATTGTTTAACTGTTATGGTTGACAAAGATAAATCTACGTTTCACTGGCTATCACCAGATAATTATTGTATGGGAAATGGTACAGGTTAGACTAATCATTTATTATATATTTTTTTTATTTACTTCGAAAAGAGTAGTTACACATTTTTAGCAGATTTTTTTCATAGCAAATAAAGAACTAATAAACAAGAATATTGTTTGTTTCGACAAAAAATACGAGGAACATTGCGGAAGTTAAAAAAAAATTGAATACAACTTTCTTCTCAAACATAACAATGAAAATATTAAAATCACGCGAAATTTAGTCTTGTTCATGATTATAGCAATGAGAGGCACATTAATAGCAGAAAGAAGCCTCTTTCGATAATTTTGTGATTTTAAAAATATTATTAAAAAGGTCAAGTTAAGTTTTGTGAAATCAGTAGGGACTATCAATAATGTCCTCTTGAGTTGGAAGTTGGGCAACTGATGGAATATCAGATTTTAACTAACGAAAGACAGAAACAGTCTGTTATGGAATAGTTTTTGTTATTAGAAAAAAAATGTGTTACAATTTACTGTCAGTAATCAATTAATATTTTTTTAAGTAGCCAAAATTTCTGCTGTTGATGTTTTTAATCAGTAAAGATAGATATTTTGACTTACATTTTGGAACTAGTATTATTAGAAGATATTCCTTTTCTATAAAAAGTATTATTAAAGAATGTAAAATAGTAGATCGTTTATCACAATATTCTCTACTCTGACCTTCTGTAGTTTTCATTGTTCCTATTTTATTTTAATTTAGTTTAATCGTACTTTAAACTTAATTTTTTAAATATATTGTAATGTATATTATTATTACATTTTTAGCCTCAGCAGTACAAATAGGAGACAGTGGTGGAGGACTCACCTCGGTGTACCGTGGACTTCACTACCTAACTGGGGTGGTTAGTGTTAAACTGATGAAACTTGACAAGAACGATACGATGAAGTATAGCTTCGGTGGTTTCACCAATGTGTCAATGCACATGGATTGGATAAAGCAAAACTTTATAGAATAGTAATATTATTTGTATATTAATCCTAAGTCGTGAACTACAATTGTCTAACAATACATTATTAGCTGAAAATTTCGACATTTTAATTTTGATAATTTATTCTTGCTACTAAAAATACTTTCTTATTTGCCAAACATGATATAACTAATGGATTATAAAAATATGAGTTTTGTATTAAAATACTTTAAAAACAGATTCAATCACTTGTTCAGGCATGTAAAACCATCGGACGTGAAGTTCGCACATAGCCTAATGATATGTTGTTCGCTCTTTATAGTTTGACTTGCTTCCTTTACATATATTTTCAACATAAAATATATTACATTATATGTAAGCTATGAATATATGTCCTATACAGACCATGTGCTCGATGCTCCATTCTGAGGCGGTAAGTGAAGCGTGGTGCCATTTTGGTGGTGACGGCCGGCTTCACCGCAAGACGGACTTTGCTCACGCTCTATAAGTTACTTTGTTAGCCTATTAGTGGGTTTTTTAAGATGTACGTGTGGTTAGAGGACGTAAAAACGTATCTTGCTACTAGATATTTATGACTACACTAACCACTTTTATGGCGTATACCTAACCACCATAAACATTTTTACGAGTAAATGTTATACAATGAAAGAAACCTTTTAATAACAATCCTCAAATTTAATTTAATCAAAAGCACTTTCGCCGGTTAAGAAATATTTATATAACTAAAATTTAGATAAAATTAAAATAGAAAGTGTAGAATTTTGTGAAAACACGACTTTCAGTGTACAACCTAATCCCATCAAATATACACATCAGAAAAAGTAAATTTGATATCAAACTTAAATCAAATACGTGACTTAAGTACTTTTTAATAGCATTACCCTTACAATAATAATTCCATAATAATTCACCTAAGTTTCCACCTGAATAATTTATATTCGTAGCGATATGTTTTTGAAAAAAAAAAAAATAAAAATTGAGCTAAACCTCAACGCAAGGGGAAATGAACCTAGAATATCTCATTTCATATTCTATGAATAGTAGATCTTTATACAGCTCAGGAATACATATTTTTCGTTGTACTGTATATTACAAAACAAAACCCCTAAACTAATTTGCAAAACTACAACTTTATTTTTAGTGTATCTAATAATTAGGCCCTATATAACACTTACCTAATATAAATAATGTTCTAAAAGCTCAGGAAGGTATTATATATATATATATATATATATATATATTCATATTATTTACTTATATGTTTAATTTTACGTTTCCAATTTGTTTCTAATGGAAATATCGTTACTAAAAAGTTTTTTTAGAAATAACGTTGTAATATTTTTGAAAATAAAAATTTACCAATTACATATATCTATATATCCAAGACTTATTCGTCAAGATCTAATAGTTATTATTGTTTTAGTTTTTATTAAAAAGTGATAAATTATTTAATAAATTAAACATATTTGTCAGTATGTTTTACATGTTTGGTGAGAACATTATATTTTTAATTACAGCATTGTCAAATAGCTTTTAAACTTAAACATAATAACTAACTTAAAATATTACGTCTACTAAACAACCAAGCTGGTTCTAATTCAGATGTTCAATCAAAATGTATATTAAGTTGTTTCAAAAAGTTAATGAACCTAATCAATAAAACGACGAAATGATTTCATTTAAACTTTCCTGTACTTTCAATGCTCTCTACTTCACAAGGTGTAAATAGGTGAGAGTTTCCTACTCACCATTACACTACGCGAACTGAGTTGATGTCATATAATTGTCTTCATTTATAGAAGTAATTATTGACATACCGTTCCATTTGAGTGGATGACGGAGAATAAACTCAACATTCTTAAACTTACTCCACTACTAAGATCTTCAGACTAACAACTATTCCATCTCGATTCGAGATTATTTCTGTAACAAAACCCACGAATATGCCGACAATAACCATAAGTATTAGCTGGTATCTACTGATCCTTACATCTTTAATTACAGTGTTCGTTACCTAGAACGTATATCGGTAGTAATTATGAAGGTACTAAATCCATAAACTCCAAATTTCCTCATGAGACTGGATAGTTTGAGAGACGATTTTTATAATCCATTCTTCTAGGAAACGAACCTGGGATGTTCTGGAGGTAAGAAGCAAACAACATGATCTCTAGGTCCTTAAGTTTTATATTCTATACGTGAAATTGTGCATTTAAGCCTTAAACATTTTACTGAATAATTTCTATGACTATTTTACTATTCTGTCGTCATAGACAAATAAAATAAACTAAAATAGTATTTTAACCCTAAATAAATTCGTTAGCTAGTATATTTTATTATCGCTGCCTTTATTTTAACCATCCGACCGTATTTATTTAAAAAATATGTTTTTCTTACTTTACGTATTAACATTATTCTACAAAAATCACTTCAAAAACTATAAATGTTATAATTATTCGTTCTAGTTCATATTTTTATTAGTTCAATGATGATGAAATAAGTGATAATCCATATTATAGACCTTTGACTTTATTTGATAAGCCATTAACCAGCATCACTGACTGAATTGACCAATATCACATATAAAATATTTTTCATTAGCTACTTCTGGAATAACTTTTTTTACACTCATAGATTAGTATGATATAAAACTAAGCATTAAAAATACACGTTCTGAAAACTGATTGAGTTTTATTAATAAAATAAAAATAAACATTAATCGTGACTGAATAGTTTTCGACTTATTATTAACATAACTAATTAGTTTTCAGCTAACTCATTAATTCTTTTGCTATAGTTTTTAAATGACATAATGTATTTAAGTGGTTAAATATCATTGGATATTTAAAATAAATGTGTAAATTATTAGGTTTGGTTCCTTTGTTTAGGTACATTATATTTACATGACAACCCCTATATAATTAAAAATGTCAATGTTTATGATGTTGTATGATTTATATATTACTGGTTATGGCCATAAAATTAGCAGTAGCACGCTTTGACGTACATTCACATTTAACATATAAAGTCCATAAAGTGCACTTAGTCCATAAAGTAAAACAAAAACTAAGTTAAATATTTAATAAATGAGTATATTTATTAATTTAAGACTAAACATTTGGCATTGACTTACATTTCGTTTGATAATTGTCATAATATTGTTAGACCGTTTAGTAATAATATTATCTTATCACTTTTAACACAAACAGAAATCCATTATATCTTGTTAAACCTCTCCATTTCTAACAGAAACAGGAAATAATGTCAGTAGAAAAATATTTGTTTACAGATTATCTTAATTACCCCTTTATGAAAAAAAAGAAAAATATATATATGTATAAATATGGTATAGTGTGAAAGCTTATTCAAGTGTATATCCACTGATTTATACTTGGTAAGAACCTATGGTAAGCCCGTGTTACTACGTGCAAATACATTTTGGTAAAGTAAGTCTTTTGATATAGTATAAAATTAAAAATAAAAAATTTTTTTGTAATAAATAGAATGAATTTTCAGTGTGACCTATGTATTTTATTTTGTAACTATACTAATATTATGAATCAAAGAAGACATAAAACACATCCACGATTTTTATGGTTTGATAGGAGTAACAAAAGTAATATATTTTGTTGTTTTTGAAACAATGTATCATTAATTTTATAGTATCTTATGTATGAGATAGTAGAGTATGACAACGATATAGATTCATACTGGGAATCATGTGTTATTTAATACAAACGATGTTCTAGCAATGTTATTCATTCCGTTGTTGGATGTTTTTCTCCTTCTAGAATGGAAAAAAGGAACAACGATCTCCCGGAACTATTTTAGGAATTCAACACCTTACAGAAGCTATAAGAATGGTATACTTATTTCATTTTATGAATAAATGCTAATGAATCACAAAATTTAGTACAGTTACCTCTGAAAAACAATACAATTTTTGGGTAAGCTCAAGGATTTTAATTTGAAAGGACCCTGTACAAAAACACTATATGTAATATTTGTAATTGTTATGAAGCGTGTTAATTGTGCTTTATTACTAAGGTTTTATAAACTAAATGAAACATGTCGTTTTGCAATTTTAATTTTGTTAAATAATAAACTTATTGCATGATAAAACTAAGAACACATTTTGGATTAACGCTATAACTACATTATAAATAATAATACTTTATTATTTCATGATCGTATCATGACGACGGGGCCCATTTCCCGTAGTATGTAAGGTGTTCGACCTGGAGTGGGGAGACAGCTGCAGGATGTGGAGCACGGATGTGGAAGTCAGTCGTGAGTCGGAGTTGGAGTCGTGGTATGGAGGTCGAGGGTGACGTTAAGATCTGGTGAACAATGGGCGTGCCACGTGGAGACCGGTCAGCGGAATTGAAGTGAAAGAGAGTGGATATAGTAGGGCATATTATTGCATTCTGTTGTAAAATAAAGTTTTAGTTTCTACCTGGATGGTGTTTTATTATTCCGTGTTGAGCTACAGAACCCCCTACGTGGAATGGTGTAACAATATATTGCTAATAAAGCAGTAATATTGACTTTTTTGTTTCCCATATAGCTAAATCACTAGATAATTGCCTTAGGAGGGTAACCTATTCATGTACGGACACACTAATCGATATTTTAATTAACTTTCCTAACCAATTTCTGACATAAGCTTTGAAACTCAAGTCTGTGCAAAGCTGTTTCGACATACTGATAAATAAAACTATATTTGATTTCGGAACAGTAGTACATAGCATACAATTGTCAGTATGAAGCTAAATACATATAAAACTATCCATTCACTCTATAAAAATGTTCAGGTAAATTAATTATAATTTTTTACGTCATTGCTAGTTTAGAGCCATCACTGAAAACTAAGCCCACTAAGTCGGACAATCCCAAGGATTGACTTTATTCACAACAATATTAAAAAGAGAGCATTGAAAGTACAGGAAAGTTTAAATTAAATCATTTCGTCGTTTTATTTATGAGCTACATAACATCTAGGTTAAAACTAGTAGGTAATCATAAAGTACACCTTTATCTTTGATCTTGTCAGTAATATATAAAGTTATCGAGTTTATAAGACTTGGAGTTTACTTTATTACTGTGTATTTATAAGTGCAGTATTATTGATTAGGTTCATTATCTTTTTGATAGAACTTAATATACATTTTGATTGAAAAACTGAATTAGAACCAGCTTGGTTGTTTAGTAGACGTAATATTTTAATTTAGTTATTATGTTTATAGTTTAAAAGTTATTTGACAATGATGTAATTTAAAATATTATGTTCTCACCAAACGTGGAAAATATACTGACAAATATGTTTAATTTATTAAGTATACTTTACGTCTATAGGGATACAATCATTTGTTTGTGTAAAGTCACAAGTTATCTCTTACAGAAAGGCGATAAACAGATGTCACAAAGTCACGGACAGTTCAATGTTGATGGAGTCAAATTGAGGTCGCGTCAGTGGACAGCCCGACTCAGGTCTCAATGGTCGGTTATTACGGACTGTGTTTTATCTTCATCCTTCAAGGTAACTTGTTTGAGTATCTCTATTTTTAATTCTGAGTACCTTTCAAGCTAAAACGACTGCTTTTTACTAAACAATTTCTGGTTGGTAAAAATAATTTTAAATTATATGAATAACACATACAATGTTTAGCTAATAGTATATTAGTTAAGTTGTTATTTTTATGATTTAAAGCAATTTAAATTTATGGATAGTAATAATTTTACATACTCCTGAATTATTTTGATAACTTTATACTTTCTTGGACTATATTGAGCATCTTAAAAATTTTATTATCTCTATATTCAGGTATGATTAAAAATCAAAATAAAAATGTATTCATTACCATACGTACAGACGTTAAAAATATAAAGTTTAATTCAATTCATAACAATATTATTTTATCAATAACTATATTTCAATCCAACCACTCACCCAAACACGTACGGTTATAAAGACCGATGCATATACGTTGGTAAAGACCCTCCCACCCATAAACATACGGTGTTAAAGACCAACCCATCAATGCACATACAGTGGTAAAGACCCTCTCACAAATGCACATACGATGGTAAAAATCCACCCACCAATGCGCATACGTTGGTAAAGACCCACCCACCACTGCACATACGATGGTAAAGACCCCTCTCACAAATGCACATACGATGGTAAAAAATCCACCCACCAATGCGCATACGTTGGTAAAGACCCACCCACCACTGCACATACGATGGTAAAGACCCTCTCACAAATGCACATACGATGGTAAAAATCCACCCACCAATGCGCATACGTTGGTAAAGACCCACCCACCACTGCACATACGATGGTAAAGACCCTCCCACAAATGCACATACGATGGTAAAGACCCACCCACCACTGCACATACGATGGTAAAGACCCTCCCACATATGCACATACGATGGTAAAGACCCACCCACCAATGCGCATACGTTGGTAAAGATCCGCCCACCCATACACGTACAGTAGTAAAGACCCACCCACCAATGCACATTCGATTATTGGAAAATTTACTTTATATTAACATAATGTTCCATAGTAAGAGCTAATACAATTGTCAAACGTTGCACTATAAATAATAGCTAGTTACTTTAATCCGAATATATTATATGGTAACTACGAACTAACCTACAGACCATGATAGACTGCCTTTGATCAGTCTGGAAAGTATTATTGTTTTATTGAATTTCTTTTGGTAGACAAATAATTTAATCAACTGAGTTATTATATAACTGCACATGAAACTAGTAAGAAATTTGTGAAAATATTAAAAATTATGGTTCTTTTGTATTTTAATATTGTGTCTGATGAAAAATCAATTGTTTTATAGTAATTTAAATTTAATATTGAATAATTCAAGGTAAAAATTAATTTGGGCGGTTGATAAATTCTTATTCAGTTTCATTGTGTAAGTAAATAATTTTTGAATGGCATACATAACAAAATTTTGTTGAACTATTAACACTAGTTCTGAAAACGTTTAATAGAAAATTAACTAATGCATTTATGTTTAACTTAGATGTACTATAAAATGATATATATTTAGAATAATTTTTTATCATTGTTCGTATTTATCAAAACAAAGGTCACTTTAACTATAAATCTTCATTAAATAGTGAGCTTAACTAAACTTCTCACATTTATACTAAAAATAAATTATATTTAACCTAAAAGTTTAACAGTCGGCACTGGTGGCACATTGCTGTAATCCAGCTACTTCGGAACAAAGTGTTGAGGAGATTGAAAGTCCACTCAATGGTTGCCATCGAATTGGACACTACTAGAGTCTGGTGTGTCATTGCTGGATGATACAGCGTTCAGATGTTGTGTAGGGAAAAGAACTAAGTGTCAGGCTTGTCAGTTAGCTGAAAATCAGACCAACACTACGTGGTTCGGATTACATTTAAATATGTAAGTCCCTTAATTGCCCTGCATACTGGGTTATTAATAAATAACTCTTTCTGAGCACAGCTGACCTTACTTAGTAAAATGACTGCAATAGTTCATCTACACTTATTTACACTGATGCGTTCTTCATATTCACCCATATCTTGACAATTAGCGTCTTATTCATGAGTAGAATAAATAAACAGCTTTTCATCCAAACGTGTCATTCCATGTTCTATTGTTATCACAAAGATAAGTGATTAAACTATTAAAGTAACATGATTGGGGGTTTTTAGGCTAAAAGAGTAGAACTATTGAGTCTAGATGATATATGCTCAGAATAGTATTCCTTAATATATATTGTCATGGTAACTGTTTTTTATATTAACCACTTAGCGTAGTTTACAAAATAATTAAAAAACATAGGGGTAAGGAAATACACTAATTTATATAAAAATGTAATGTATCCGTGTATTTATTTTATGTATTTTGTCCTTTATGAGATTTAAAATAAATTTTAAAATTTAATTCTTTTTTTCAAACTTATTTTCAAGATGTTGGTGGCATCCAGTTTCTCATCCTAGGTAACGATGGAGTTGCTTGCATAGCGGAGTTCACTGGAGTAGTCACAGACGTAAAAGCTAACAAGGCTCAAATGGTGAACAGACAATGTGATTTCATCAGTAACGATCCCCGACCATCACTCGACTACCATTTCACGGAGCGACATATGTACTTTGTTGAAGACTTTGATGTTGATTTTTTCACAATAAATAGGTGAGTGCCCACACAGTTGTCCAGGTATTTTCTGTTATATGTAGGGTTTACGTTAACTATACATTTTTTAGAAAGAAATTTATCTTTATAAAAAGGGTTATTTTTAAAAAGTATTAGTTTCTTTATAGCTTGCTGGTTTTTCATAATTTTAACTCTTCAGCCTTTAAATTCAAGCTCGGGTAAGTATATTGTTCCTGATTTAAGTATTTAACAATTTTAAAAAGTCTTCTTAGGCAATTTAATGTCTCGATATGTATTGTTTCCCTTATTTATTGTATCATATACCTCATCTATGTTTTAGTAGATAGTAATTACAATATATTAACAAGCTTAATTATTTGTAAACTATTAAGTAAATGTGTTCTATGCCATCATAGTAAATGATTACCTATTTTAAATAAATGCGTCATATATTCTGATAAAACAAATGTTTCAGTTGTTAAGCGAATAATTTGTAGCTGTGTTATACTTACGTACTAATTGAAGTGAATCAAACTTCTAGGAAGGAATGTAAAATAAATTATAAAATATTTTTTAATTGTTAACTTATTCTCAACTATTACAGATTCAATTGTTTTTTTAAATGTAAATAAATAGTTATAATGAAGACATACGCAAGTCTACGCAATGTGATATATATATATATATATATATATATATATATATATATATATATGCCTGATAGTAAATATTCTTAAATGTTGATTTAACGTATAAGGGGAACTAAAATGATGTGACCAAAAGTGTGATTTGTATTTTCTGTTATTTATCACTTCATATTTTAAACTATAATATATTTACATTGTTAATGATTACTTAACAAAATAATGTATATTTTAATAGATGGCTATTATAGTGAAATATAAACTTATTAACCATTTTCAAATATAAATGTTTAGGCACCCATTATTTCTGTATAAACATTTTTTTATTATTAGTGAGTGTCTTTATTGTTTCCTGAACAATCTTTTAGATATTTATTTTACTAGATATAGATACACAGAAAAAAAGGACCAAAATAGAAAACTAAGTATGTTACATTATTTACTAATTTTGTTCTAACAAACAACAGTTTTTAGGGGTGTATTGTATATAGGGTACAATAAAGGTCGTTTTTTGAAACGTAGTTAAAGAAGAATTACAATATACGTTTCATCTACATGAATGTACCTACACATGCAGCTTGATTGATAAACAGCGTAAGTTAAGATTAGAAGCGTTATTATAAATATATATTTAACAATAATTGTATTTTTTCTAGAAACGTTTAAACAAAATAAAAAAATAACAATACTATTTTAACGTTTCATTAAATATTTACCTAACTGTAAAGTTTGTTTTTTTAATTTTTTTTATTTTCTTTAAGAAGTGCAATGTGACAATAATAGGTACAGTGAGTAAATAATATTTGCTTTGTCTAAATAATGACCCTGAACTAATAGGAAACCTAATTAAAAACTAATCCAGTTGTATTGAAGTTAATAAATTTGTTTAAAAGGTTAAAATAATAGTTATTACTACATCAGACGTTCAATTCACTTAACATTTTAAATCTTAAGAAAACTATGTTTTGTTGAGCTAACAATTCCTACACAATATTACATTAAAGGGAAATTGAAGTTTTATACGGCATTAAGGAAGTATTTTTTTGTACAAATTGGTAGTTAAATTGCCTGAATGGTGGTTCAGTGGCTAAGGATTCGGACTGTATATGGCTCGTTAAAATGTTTCAATCATCAATCAAGGTTAACGAGCAGGTTGGTGACTCACTGATAACATTCACGCACAGGCCATAAGGCCCAGGTGAACTGATGAGTGAAGTTAACGAGCATGTTAGTGACTCACTGATAACATTCACGCTCAGGCCATAAGGCCCATGTGAACTGATGAGTAAAGTTAACGAGCATGTTGGTGACTCACTGATAACATTCACGCTCAGGCTATAAGGCCCAGGTGAACTGATGAGTAAAGTTAACGAGCATGTTGGTCACTCACTGATAACATTCACGCTCAGGCCCGAAGGCCTAGTTGAACTGATGAGTAAAGTTAACGAGCATGTTGGTCACTCACTGATAACATTCACGCCAGGCCTATAAGGCCCAGGTGAACTGATGAGTAAAGTTAACAAGCATGTAGGTACGTAACTCACTGATAACATTCACGCTCAGGCCATATGGCCCAGGTGAACTGATGAGTAAAGTTAACGAGCATGTTGGTACGTCACTTACTTATAACATTCACGCTGAGGCCCGAAGTCCTAGTTGATCTGATGAGTAAAGTTAAGGAGCATGTTTGTACGTCACTCACTGATAACATTCACGCTCAGGCCCGAAGGCCCAGGTGAACTGATTATTAAAGTTTACGAGCATGTTGGTACGTCACTCACTGATAACATTCACGCTCAGGCCCGAAGGCCTGGTTGAACTGATGAGTAAAGTTAACGAGCACGTTGGTACGTCACTCACTGATAACATTCACGCTCAGGCCCGAAGGCCCAGGTGAACTGATGAGTAAAGTTAACGAGCATGTTGGTGACTCACTGATAACATTCACGCTCAGGCCATAAGACATAAGACGTTTATTTCCATTTAAATACATTTAGTACATAAGAATTGTCAATAATACAGTCAATTAAAGAAAATGAAATTATTTACAATATATCAATGGTATGGACATAATTCTAATATTTATAGCTAGTTATCATATTATTTAGGTTAAATTAGTGACCCCACCTCAGCATTGAGGAATTCATCAATTGAATAATAAGCATTATCACACAACAGCCTCTTGACCTTTTTTAAAAATGTTTGATCAGATTTTATATTTGAACTTATCACACACAACTTATGTAGTATTTTACAAGTTCTATAATAAGTTGATCGTTCAAATTTACAGGTTGAGTGAAGTGGATATGTTATGAAATTCTGTCTCGTATTATGATTTAAATTATAAGGTATTTTAAATTTATTATGGTTTTTAACAAAATATTTACACATTTCAAAAATATATAAGCTTAGAAGTGTTAAAATTTTACCAGAAATTAAAAAAGGTCTGCAATGAGATCTGAATGGTTGCCTAAATAATATCCTTATTGATTTCTTTTGAATTTTAAAAATCCGGCCAAAACTATCTACTCCTATGCTGCCCCAAACGAGTAATCCATAGCCAATTAAACATTGAAAATTTGAAAAATATACGGTTTTCATAACATTATCAGAAACACAATTTAAAAGAACTTTCAAAGAAAAACAAATAAAATTTAGTCTTTTAGCCAAATAATTAATGTGCGTATTGTAAGTTAAGTTTGAATATATATAAATACCAAGAAATTTAGTAAAAGGTTGAACAGCCGAGGATGAAGATGAAGGAAACTGTAATTTTTGTTTTGAAAAGTTGATAATATGTGTTTTTGAAGAATTTAATTTTAGACCATTGGAGCCAAACCATTTGTTCAAGCCTTCCAAGCATTCATCGACACTAATGGAAAGGTGTTGTGGGGTTTTGCTCCTCACTAGGGCAGAAGTGTCATCTGCATATTGACATATATGTTGACCGTATTTGATTTTAAGTAAGAAGGTAGACCAGCCATAAAGATAATGAACAAAATTTGTCCACATATAGATCCTTGAGGACACCCCGTTATGCTTTGTTTCCAGTGAGAGTAATATAATCCTCTTTTATCCTCCACTAGCACTCTTTGATATCTTTCACAAAAATAGGAATTGAAAAGGTTTTTAGATATACCACGAATGCCATATCTATCCATCTTTTCCATCAAAATGCTTCTATCCATTGTATCAAAGGCTTTGGTTAAATCACAGAAGACGCCAACAGAATGCAATTTATTTTCGAATCCGTTATAAACTAGATCTGTAAAGCTAAGTATTGAGTCAATTGTAGATAAGTTTTGCCGAAACCCGTATTGCTCTTTATTTATTATGTGATGCTTCAGAAGAAAGGGGATTAAGTGGTTCAGGATTATACGCTCAAGTATACTGGAAAAAATGGATTGAATAGAAATGGGACGGAAGTTATCAAGATCAAGATTATTTTCCTTTTTAATTGGTTTTATAATAGAATATTTCGCTAATTTTGGAAAAACCCCTAGAGATAGTGAAAAGTTAAAAATATAAGTTAAATGTGGTGCAATGATGTCTGATACACGTTTGACGAGGAACATTGGAATTTCGTCCCATCCTGCCGACCTTTAATTTTTAATTTTACTGATAATAGCAAGCACCTCGTTCGTATGAACTGGAGAGAGGCACAGTGTTTCCTTTACTTTGTCGTGGTACTGTTCGCACGATTTTATTGCAGAAGTTAAGTTTGGGGTCAGGTTTAATCTATCTTTTACGGTTATAAAGTGATCATTTAATAAGTTAGCAGCCTTAGTTCCAGACCAAATTGATTCATTGCTGTCTTTTACTATTAATTTATCTTGAAGACATTAGAATTTGGTTTTCCAAGTTCATCATTAACAATCTGCTAAGATACCCTTGACACATTATCTGCCACATTGATTTTATTATTGTTGTAGGTAAGTTTTGCAATTTTAGTCGCTTTTCGTAAAGTTTGTTTACATGATATATATTTGTTTTTTATACGTATATTGTGGGCGTTATGTTTGAGTAATACATATAGATTACGTTTTTCTTTATTTAATTTAATAATTTCATTAGAAACCCATTCTTTTCTAGAAGTTTTTGATTTTTTTATGTACGATCTTTTGGGAAAGCATTTATTAAAATGTAGCAGAAATGTATCCAAAAATACCCTATACAGACTATTTACAAAGTCAATGTCCCCTTGACTGTTTGACACTGCATAGAGTGCAGACCAGTTTTCATCAGACAGGCTGTTGTAAAATTGGGCAATATTACTGATTAAAAACAGTCTAACAAAATATCTATGCCTATTATGTGTGCTGTTAATAATAAATTTCACTAGCACAGCTGAGTGATCAGACAAGCCTGGGTCCATTACCCCAGAACCTACAATCCTAAAATTACAGAATATATGGTCTATACAACTAGAGGAACTTTTAGATATTCTAGTTGGTACATTTATGCATGATATTAGGCCATATGACTACATCCAATAACTGCTTTGAATATTTACTACATTTTAAAGTATTAATATTAAGATCCCCACCCAAAATTATTTTCTTTTTTAAGTTATTTGAGTTTTTTTGTAATTTCTTCAAGTAAAAACACTAACTGAGAATAAAATTCTCCATATTTTTTTGAATCTGGAATTCTATAAATACATATTAATAAGTAGGTGTCATTTTTGAGTTTTATTTCAGCCACACAAACTTCAAAGACTTTTTCGATAGCAAAATGTTTGTATTCTATTATTTCGGAGGTATGTGACTTTAATTCACTGCTTACGAGAATGCAGGACCCTCCTCGATTGCGTGACTCTCTGAAATACCCAGTTACATAACATAGCCCACTCCTATTTAAATAATCTTTATTTTCAAACATTAACCAGTGCTCTGTCATTAGCAGTATTTTTAAAGAAGAAGTATTTTGTGATAAGAATATATTAAGTTCCTCCAGCTTATTATAGACTCCTTGAATATTATAATTTATTATTGAAAAATCAAGTTTACTAATAGTAGAGTTTATCCTAAAAAACTGTCATCCGTGGGTTGTTGTTGGCTTACAGGAGTTGAACAGTTTATGTATAGTGGCCGCTGGTCAGTGTCAAGAGGCTGATGAGTCGAAGATGCCTGGTCCGTGCGTGGCTGGTGGTCAGTGGTTGGTAGTTGGCCTGCTGGTGATGACTAGTCCAAGGGTGGATTCTGATCCACGGGTGTTCTAATATCCTGAGGAAGGGGTGGGAACTGGTCAAGCGAGTGAAGTTGAAACTGAGGATTTTGCGCGTCTATTATGCTATTACGCAGCACGTCCATAAATTCATTATGCTTAAGGCCATTTCGCAAGGTTCTTGTTGCTCGCTCGTCCTGTACAATTATGCTTACTGCTGCACCAGTAATATTTTGGAACATTACTATGTTTTTGACAAATATGTGTGGGTTAATTTTGTCCCTCATACAGCCAAGTGGGGAGCATACAAGTCGTTTGTATCCATGCTTTTTGAAGTCTCTTGTTAAATAATTAAATGCCTCATTATAGTCATTCTCTGTAGGTTTATCACAGTATTTTTGCTTTGTCAACAATCCACTGATGACGGCTTATTACGGGTTGATCTACCCTCATATTACCTATGGATTAGTGCAATGGGGAAGATGTTCCAACACTAACTTTGACAGAATATTTAGAATTCAAAAAATGGCAGTTAGAATCATCCTAAAAATGAATTTCAGAGAGTCGTGCAGGCCAAAATTCAGAGTTAAATATATTGACATTACCTTGCCTCTACATTCTTGAGACTGCTACATATGGTAGGTACAAGACTACTATCACAAGAGGCAGATATATACATACATACGACACTAGAGGCAGGGACAGCTACCGAACTGGTCGTCATAGAACGGTAGTCTATGAACGCCTGCCTTCACAGATGGGCGTTCGTATAGTCAACAAGTTACCAGAATTTATCAAAAGTGCTACAACGCCCAAGGCGTTCAAGAGTCGTCTCAAGAAGTTTCTTTCAAAACAAGCATTTTATAGTATAGACGAATTCTTTGCACATAACTAGGAGGGGGAAAATCAATAACACAAGTGAAGTTAAAGAGGTTCAATTGGCGATGAGTGGGAATTTGGGTGTCTGTCAATATATGTATGTTTGAAAGGGTGAATTGTTAGAATGGATGGCAAATTATTAAAAAATATGACTTTTGCAATACAATGTTTATAATTGTCCTAATGCAATAAAAGTTTTATTATTATTATTATTATCCATATACAGCTGTGTTGTTCATAGATTTTTGTATGGATAAATAATTACTTACTTAATCAGATATTTTAGAGCAACCAAACGTCTTTCTAAATACAACAGCTACTCCCGCACTCATCTGCCGTTGATCTCCAAAGTCCCTTGAGATACAATGGGCAAACGCCACATCTGGATCATCTTCGTACTTGTTGATAAAGTCTGTCATATCCGCCTCTATAACCTCTATCTCCTCTTTCTTCTGCTTCGTGTAACTTTTGGTTTCGCGAGAATATTGTGAATCTTCAACAGGGCTGGTTAATGATTGAGATGTTCCCAGTGTTAATATTCTTGTTTCAGATTCAGTGTAACTAGAAGAGTCAATAACCATTGCATCTACCATCTTCATAATTTCACGGGATAAATACCTCTTCCACCTCCTATTGATATGCAATCCATGCCTGGTGAGATGACAGCTCTGCAGGAGATACAGATCCAGTGTGTTGACATTTGGTTGGTCGTAGGCGTATGTGTATGGGTGGGCGGGTGGGTCAATTCCACTGTATGTGTATGGGTGGGCGGGTGGGTCAATTCCACTGTATGTGAATGGGTGGGCGGGTGGGAATACCACGCTCAGGCCATAAGGCCTAAGTGAACTGATGAGTGAAGTTAACGAGTAGGTTGGTACTTCACTCACTGAAAACATTCACGCTCAGGCCATAAGGCCTAAGTGAACTGATGAGTGAAGTTAACGAGCAGGTTGGTACTTCACTCACTGAAAACATTCACGCTCAGGCCATATGGCCTAGGTGAACTGATGAGTGAAGTTAACGAGCAGGATGGTACTTCACTCACTGAAAACATTCACGCTCAGGCCATAAGGCCCAGGTGAACTGATGAGTAAAGTTAACGAGCATGTTGGTCACTCACTGATAACATTCACGCTCAGGCCATAAGGCCTAGGTGAACTGATGAGTGAAGTTAACGAGCAGGATGGTACTTCACTCACTGATAACATTCACGCTCAGGCCATAAGGCCAAGGTGAACTGATGATTGAAGTTAACGAGCATGTTGGTACGTCACTCACTGATAACATTCACGCTCAGGCCATAAGGCCCAGGTGAACTGATGAGTAAAGTTAATGAGCATGTTGGTCACTCACTAATAACATTCACGCTCAGGCCATAAGGCCCAGGTGAACTGATGAGTAAAGTCAACGAGCAGGTTGGTACGTCACTCATTGATAACATTTACGGTCAGGCCAAAAGGCCTAGTTGAACTGATGAGTAAAGTTAACGAGCATGTTGGTACGTCACTCACTGATAACATTTACGCTCAGGCCATAAGGCCCAAGTGAACTGATGAGTAAAGTTAACGAGCATGTTGGTACGTCACTCACTGATAACATTCACGCTCAGGCCTGAAGGCCTAGTTGAACTGATGAGTAAAGTTAACGAGCATATTGGTACGTCACTCACTGATAACATTCACGCTCAGGCCATAAGGCCAAGGTGAACTTATGAGTAATGTTGACGAGCATGTTGTTACGTCACTCACTGATAACATTCACGCTCAGGCCCGAAGGCCTAGTTGAACTGATGAGTAAAGTTAACGAGCATATTGGTACGTCACTCACTGATAACATTCACGCTCAGGCCATAAGGCCAAGGTGAACTTATGAGTAATGTTGACGAGCATGTTAGTACGTCACTCACTGATAACATTCACGCTCAGGCCTGAAGGCCTAGTTGAACTGATAAGTAAAGTCAACGAGCATGTTGGTACGTCACTCACTGATAACATTCACGCTCAGGCCCGAAGGCTTAGTTGAACTGATGAGTAAAGTTAACGAGCATGTTGTTACGTCACTCACTGATAACATTCACGCTCAGGCCCGAAGGCCTAGTTGAACTGATGAGTAAAGTTAACGAGCATGTTGGTACGTCACTCACTGATAACATTCACGCTCAGGCCATAAGGCCAAGGTGAACTTATGAGTAATGTTAACGAGCATGTTGGTACGTCACTCACTGATAACATTCACGCTCAGGCCCGAAGGCCTAGTTGAACTGATGAGTAAAGTTAACGAGCATATTGGTACGTCACTCACTGATAACATTCACGCTCAGGCCATAAGGCTAAGGTGAACTTATGAGTAATGTTGACGAGCATGTTGTTACGTCACTCACTGATAACATTAACGCTCAGGCCTGAAGGCCTAGTTGAACTGATGAGTAAAGTCAACGAGCATGTTGGTACGTCACTCACTGATAACATTCACGCTCAGGCCCGAAGGCTTAGTTGAACTGATGAGTAAAGTTAACGAGCATGTTGGTACGTCACTCACAGATAACATTCACGCTCAGGCCATAAGGCCAAGGTGAACTTATGAGTAATGTTGACGAGCATGTTGTTACGTCACTCAATGATAACATTCACGCTCAAGCCCGAAGGCCTAGTTGAACTGATGAGTAAAGTTAACGAGCATGTTGGTCACTCACTGATAACATTCACGCTCAGGCCCGAAGGCCCAGGTGAACTGATGAGTAAAGTTAACGAGCATGTTGGTACGTCACTCACTGATAACATTCACGCTCAGGCCATAAGGCCCAGGTGAACTGATGAGTAAAGTTAACGAGCATGTTGGTCACTCATTGATAACATTCACGCTCAGGCCATAAGGCCCAGGTGAACTGATAAGTAAAGTTAACGTGCATGTTGGTCACTCATTGATAACATTCACGCTCAGGCCCGAAGGCCCAGATGAACTGATGAGTGAAGTTAACGAGCATGTTGGTACGTCACTCACTGATAACATTCACGCTCAGGCTATAAGGCCCAGGTGAACTGATGAGTAAAGTTAAAACAGTTTAACACATTTAATTCAACACGTAAGCATATCTATGTTCAATAATTTTAAAATACTGTTTCACTTTGTTTGAATTAAACATTAACATAATATGATTGCCATTATACAATTTAAAATAAGATTACGAGTATAATAATCACTATACATAAAATTATCATATCCATACCAAAATATACTTTTTTATAGTTTGTATAAAATAAATAAAATAATCTTGAAGGAAAACTATATTTAAACTACGATAGTTTTAACGATTTTAAAAAGTTTTATAATGTTAAAAATAATGAACAATTTCTTCGATAAAGTATTAATAAATATTAATGAGGTTAATTTGAATTATTACATAGTATTATTATAAATGTCATTTAAATTAATTTTTTAAATGTAACTTTCTGTAACTTAATTAGTATAAGACAACATTTTTAAGTAAAATATTGTACCTGGGTCAGAAACATTACTTTCAATTAAATTTGAAAACAAACTAGTTAATGAGTTTACTTGACGTTTAAATTTCATTCAATTAAAAGCTCCGCACTTTTATAGATTCTTAATCAAACACTTTAACATTATTTAAACATCCTTTTTAATGTGTTTTCAGATTGGCACTTTCATTTTACTGAAGACAAAACTAGTTGGAATGTTACCTATGAAATTCCAAAGTGGGTAAGAAGATTTATTATAGATTGGATTCATGATAGGTGTTACATTATATGTGGCAACCTCACTGTAGGCAAAGTGCTCAAGTCTGACCATGGGATAACATTGGAGAACGTTCTTACCCCCAAAGATCTCATTGCACTTTGTAAAGAGGAACGTATGTTCATTATGGATATGCAGGTTGATCCATACTGTCAGTGAGTATTAAGTACAAATGTTGTTATGGTACTCAACATATATTTTAGGAATACATTATATAATATAACAATGATATATGTAGTTAATTTAACTTTACTACCATTTTTAGAACCTATAATATGTTAGGTTCTAAGAAATTAAGGAATGTTTTATGGAGTCAATACAATTGAAAGCACCAATACAATAGCATTTAATAATCCAATCTATTATACACAAAGTGTTTATTGTAATAATATTAGTGTACAATAGAATTACAATATACACAAATATTAAATATATTTATTGGAAAATATTATTTATACTTTTAAAAAATTTAAATGTAAAGAGCAATACAGTATCACAACATGGCAATAAGTAAATATGGCTTGAGCTATTCTGTGAGATATTGTTTATTATTTTAAAGAGTGCCATTTGAAAAAAAAATCTGTCCCGAGTAAAAAAGATTCTTCAAACAAAAATTAGTGTATTGATATCGGAATTCATATAAAAGATCAAATATATTGACTCGAACAATATATTTAATACTTAGATGTTACAATAGAGAATCAATTGAGGTAATTAAAGCTTTTAGTTTATAAAAATATACTGTTTTCTTTCTTAATACAACTTAAAGAGATTAATAAGAACATTTTAGTAATATTTACCTTAAAATAATTCTATTGTGTTTTTTGTGGTGATATTTCCTATTACAATAGACCTTTATACATATTGTTAGGAGAAAATAAAGTTTTTTTCACCAGATGTAACCAATGCTTAAAACTATTGAGGACTGGACTATCTTAATTTTCTAAAGCAAACGAGTGGCCTTTTAAGATATCAATATTAATCTTCCTAACGTATATTTGTCTGATATAGTGTTTATAGAAATCAAGGTGATACTACTACACTATACAATATATACTGTGCATTAATATAAAATATATTATATAATTGCATTGCCAATTATATGAATTTGATGAACAGAAACAAACGCTAAACACTGTATATAATGATTTTACCTTATTTTAAAAGTCAATTACTTCTAAACGAGTTTGCATCATCTAACAAAATGTGGTTTAGTGCAGAGAGCTACCAATCGTAATTGTATTTCGTCAAAATAATGACACGCAGGTTGGATAGAAATAAACTGAGTGAAGCATTGCTGTTTTTGTAGTAAAGGATTTAGTCTGTACACTACATGGAGCAAAAAGCCATCGTAGTAAATTGGAAAAAGGATATTTAAGTAATATCACAATTTAATTGTATTAGAGGAAAATGTTGAACTAATTGTATTGTGTCGCATATTTACTAAATAATATTAAGTTTAACTAAATATTAATTTACCTTTATTTTCAGAAAGCTATTCGTATTGGCAAGTCCTGGTCCATTAGAAGATCCGGACGCTCCAGAAGAAATCTATATAATTTCATCAGATTTTTAAAAGGAAACAGAAAGAAAGTCAATTATAAAGTTCATTATAAGTCATTATTTCAATAATGAATTTACGAATTTCAATATTGATATTAGTACAAGAAGAAAACTATATTTTATGTTACGAAAAACGCCTGTATACGGTACACCTTATGAAGGAAAGTTAGAAAGATGTTTTTTAATTCCACAGACTGCAAATCAAATTTCTTGTCATGGAAAACTATTTGTACGTGTATCACTTTACAGGTTTTGTTATACATGAAATATACTTAAATGAATCGATTAATTTCGTCTACCAGTAACTAAAGTATACGACCCTCAATGGAGTGGTAAGTACAAAATTCTTTTTACGTGTTAATTATACAAGGTGGAAAAAAACATGTAAACGCTTTAACAACAACCTTATTTTTTCTCATAGATAATTTAATAATTCGTTTCATTATTTGTGTTCCATAAAGAATAATTTGTTATCAGAATAATTTACTTAAAACCGTTTAAATAGTGGAGAAATAATATTGTTCTAAATAGTTAATTTAAAATGCAAATGACCACTACTCTGGAAAGGATCAACTTTCGAAGTCCAGTAAATCATTTCTCTCTTAATAGTCCTTCATTTTACACCAAACTCGAAGATATTCGTTCAACTCCTCGTGAGCCGTCCCCCCTGAAAAATATGAAATTGTTCTAAATGACGTCAAAAAAGTACTTTCTTAGCAAACATTATCATGTAAAAGAGTTTACTTTTACAGGTAAATTCAATACAAAAGTTGTAAAAGCATTTCTTTATTTTTGTTTCCATCTTGTATATATGAATCTTTTCAACTATTGTATATTCCGTAACAATCTTGTATCATTCCTTTTTAAAATATGTTATGTATTAATATCTGGACAGTTTCAAATAAACAATTTAAATACAACTATGGGGCGTAGGTGGATTTTTTCACTCCACATATCACTGGGGGAGACATACCATGACTTACCCTGAAAGTTGGGGGTAACGGCCTAATCATTCCAACCGAATATTATGTTTATGTGAGTCCACACCAGACATTTCCATGGTATCCGGTAAGTCAGCTCATTGAAGTTGGGGTCGGGAGGTAATGAGATTTGGGCGAGCAGTTGTTCACTGCTGGTGATCATGTTTTGCCTATTTCCGACCAAGGAAACAAACTAGGACTGGAAGCAACTATAGGCTACGATGTAGCAGAGCTGAACAAAAAGAAATCGTTTAGAGAGCTAAATTATTGTCTCAAACCACTGCAGCACTGCGGCATGAATTCACGGTCAAGGTGAAGGAATATTATTTTGGAATAGCGTGTTCCTGGGATTTATTAATAGCTTATTCTTAAAAAAAACTTGTTGATACCCTTTACTGAAATACTTTTCACGTATTTTTGTTGTTGTAACTCTATGCTATTATCATTTAAGTTAGTATAAGTTATTGCGTAAAACAAAGTCTTTTTACAACTAAATAAATCCGTTAAAATACATATTTTAAGCAGTTTAAGCTTCTGTATTTATTTTATACGTGTACTTATAATTTTTTTGTTTTTATAAGGATGCAATCTCTTCAAAGTGTTGGATATTAGGAGGCAAAGGCAAAAACGTGATGATAAGTACATTTGTGACCGAACTGACTGTCCTGATCTCTGTGAAGTTCGATCCTCAGGAGACACTTGTATGTGTCGTGAGACGGACGCCAAGGACAGAGATGGAGTGACATGCTATAGTAAGTACTTGATATATATATAATTACATTACATATTTAGAATAATCAGTTTTTAAATGTTAACTTTACATAATTACTTCCTTCTACTAGTAATGAAGTGACGTATTATGATTATATTGTAGTTTTCTGTAATATTTACTTACAACAACTACAGTAAATAAGAATTGTTGACTAATATTTCATTCTCCACTTATTACTGAAATATAAATAAAAATTCTTCAAATTATATATTTTAATAGATACCAATCGAAAGTATATAAACACAACCTTTATCTTAACAAAATAGTTTTTATACGTAGCTATCATAAATTATAAAACCTAAAAAATATGACTCTATATGAAACAAAAATAGTGTTACATCCTACCACAGTCAGTTCCAATAAAATTTTAAGTGAGTTACCTAAAATTTGTCACACTTAAAAAATATATGTGTGGATATTACATTGTTTTTATTTTTGACGTCTTATAATACATAAATACACATGTTTTAAAGATGGTATAACTGTGCGTATATGAAAGACATCTCTAGACATAGAGATAAATCAATATTGCAAATTATATTTCACCTGCATTTGTCTTGAAACAAAAAGATATCAACAGAAAATAGTTATTTTTGTTTAAATCTTACTGTTAATGAATCATATAATAAAACATTTTTTTCTACTTCTAAAAGTGTCTGAATTCCCTATATTAAAAACGTTTTTGTAATATTTTTTTACTTAAACAACAATTACACAGCATGTTAATACTTAATGTACTATACAACAATTTAAGTTAATAGGGGCATTCTCAAATCAGTTTATATATTATCACAAAATTTAATATATTTTGTATTTATATATTTAAGGTTGTGGTCAGTCAAACCTTACAAGTGCCATCCAACAGCCAACTATAGTCAATGGAGAAGTATCTTATCCAGCCAACTTCCCCTGGCATGCAGTCCTCTACTTCACAGCTGATCTCCAGGCATTCTGTGGAGGGACCTTAGTCACGTCCAATGTTGTCCTTACAGGTGATGATCAACCTAAGTAGTTCCTATATTATAGAATAAGTTGAAACACTGAGATTGACCTAGTAACTAGGTTAGGTAATTTAAAAATGTAATTAAAATGTTACTTTATCACATTTTGCTAACAGCTAATTTGCAATAAGGGCTTAAACATTGCTACTTGTGAATGTGTTTAGGAAAGATTTTGATATCGTAAAACATTTAAAAAACGATTTTAAACTAATGGTGCAATGGCGAAAAAGCAACACGGAAAATTACGATTCTTTTTCAATCTGGTTAAATTAATATAAGGAAGCTCTTTTACCAGAAAAAATGTCGTTATGTTCACTTTTAAATAAAGTTATTTCTATAAAAAACCAATTATGTATATTACTTGTATTGTCCATATACAGGTGTGCAGCAATCAATATGATATGCTGTGAGCATTGTTGTAAAGGTTATCTTTGCTGTCTTAAACTTATGTATGTACTTAAGGTGCTTCGGACAGCTGAATTCTGCTGTAGCAGCGTTGGTTGTACCTCAGACCGCGAGGTACTCACACACACACACACATAAAACCTCTTTCGCCCCACGGTTTTGGATTGGAGGGGTATAACTGCAGGAAGTCGTTGAAGTGCGATCCTGCGGTTGCGGGCGCTGTTTCTCGCTGTACGTGTGCGTAGTAATTGGATTGTAATATAAAATGCGCTAAAAGCACATACACCAGTTGAGTATATAAAGTTAATCATTTTTTAAATTGTGTGATATAAAAAGGATAACACGCTAAACACAATTTTGTAATTTTCGTCATAGTAAAATATAAACACATATAACACATTATTTACTTAAAATAAAATGTCCTAATTTATCGTAAAACTACGTAATTAAAAAAAAAATGAGAAAGACTAGTCCTGTGAGGATCTGTTCTTAAAATAATGAAATAATCAGGAAAACAGTTTCCTACTGAGGTGTATGTACCAATAAGACTGAATTCGTATCTTTGAAGTTATTTATTTATAACTGTAAACATAATTGTAAATGATAATAACTTGGGAGGCATTTAATAGCTGAATAAAAAAATATTCCAATCGAACAAAATCTAAAATTTTATTGAAAAAAACAGCTTTAAGGTTAGTTGTTTATAATTAGTCCTTTTCTTTTAATATATACCTTAAACCCACAAGTAACATTAATGTTAAAAATAACAGCAAATAAAAAATATATATCATTACGCCTTTCAAGTGATTGTATGTTTTATTTTATTAAAAGTGTTACATTTTTATATTTAGCTTTTAGTTCATTGATCTCTTAAAATCTATAAGTTATATTACTTTACTTTATTATTAAATGTACACTGATCAAAGTCGCAGACAATGTAACAAATACATTTTTATTTTTTTTAAAGTTACTATTACTATTTGCTATATGCTTGCTGTATGTTTGTTCATAATGGATGCTTTGTATATAATAAAAAGTGTAGTCTTAATTTTATATGAACTAGTAAAATACATTTTTGTTTATTTTCATTGATTTTATAACATTTAAATTTGTAAATTGTCGTGTAGCCATTTGTAAATTTGAATCCATAGAACTTATCTATCATCAAATTATATTGAATAATAACGTGAAAAGTTTTAATCTATATTGAAGTTGAAAATTTGCTGCTATAAAATGTCTTCTAAAAGGCATTTTTGAAAATAACGTCACTCAAATTTTGGCAATGAATAGGGAATACAGGATCTATTAATTTTGCTTTAACTAACTTTATACTACTTAATTTTCTTTCTTACTATTTACTTAATTAATAAGGATTCATTTAACAAATTAATAAATTAATGACCAATTTGTTCGAAATTTGTTTTTTATCATTATACTGTATTTAATAAAAATTTTATTTTTTAAAACATAATTGATAGTAAACTGTGTACTAATTGATTTCATCTAATTTTTTACAACTATAGGAAAGAGGGTTCTCTTATTGATAAACAATTGTCTAAAAAATCTAACCAAAATTCGTAAACTTAGTTCAACAAACTGCCTTAATGTGTTACATACTAAAATCTAAGTATGAAGTTTACTTAATGTGTTACATACTAAAATCTAAGTATGAAGTTTACATATGATAAACGACTATTAATAGTCCCTAAAGTACGCCAGCAATCAAAATCTCAACTAGATCAAAAAGAATAATTTTTCATATCAAAATACTATGCTACAATTAAAATATGATATTTTTACAAAACTGTATTTCATACATTAGCGGCACACTGTGTGACCAAAGCATGTGAGACCTGTCGTCCACCTGTAATAAATATCACCGATCTGGTAGTTGGCCTTGGGAAGACACATCGACCCTGGGAGTACACAGAGCCTGCCACTATAAGAGCTAATGTAAGCATTAAAAATAAAGTAAATTGACTGTAAATATTTTATTCATAATATAATTGATATAATGATAATTTGAAATTAAATTATTACTAAAACCAACTCACTAGTATATAGAAATTTGCAATATTTTATTCAACGTTTTGTGAGTACTACCTGAAATGTTAGCTATTAAATATTTATATGCTTAATAAGACAAACCTTTTTTAGGTTTACCATAATTGCCATTTCAACGTGGCTAAGTTAAATAAAGTGTGTCATTTCAAATGTGCCAAAAACATTGTTCCCAGCATAGCAATAACACAAATAATAATAATGCGAACAATAAATAGCAATTAAAAAAATTGTATAGTTCATTACAGTTTTTTTGTTTTTTCCTTTTTTCAAATAAACACTGTTGGGGAAGCTGAACCCTTGGCGGAAGTTAGTCACGACCGTGAAGTAAGCCCCCGGTGGTGAAAAGATCCCCTCTGCTGGTGAAACTCCTACATGCGCTAAATATGACACACAGGTCACATACAGTCTGGCCTAACTATAGTTCATAACTATAAATCATAACACTAGACCAAATCATTTCGTTACAGTCAACCAAAGACCCATTAATAATTTGTTGAACTCGATAAAAGAATATCAATTTACCTGACAGTTCTCAACTTCAAACTCCAAACCACAATATGGCTTATTTTGATAAATCTCTAATCTGCAATGGTACTAGATTTGATAATAAACTAGGGGCTCCCCTGCACGATACACGTACCTTACAGTAAAACTTTTAATATCCTTTCTCACATTATAACTCGTGGTAATTATAAACTTCTGCGAAATAATAAAAATTATTTTAGCTGTACAAAGTTAACAGTGACTTTATAAATACTTTATTGGAACATTATCTATTTATTTAAAAATGTACAAAGCATTTGTTTTCAAAAAATTATATTCAAGAGAAGCCCTGTCGTTTTATTTGCTTCATTTTATTGCAATTTACATAGGTAAGTAAGGAAGAAGGAAATAATTATTGTTTCAGCATACAACTGGAAAAATGATGAATAGCGTGGTTTTCCACAGTGTTTACTCATTATTTTAAGATTTTCCTATGTGATACATTTTATTTATTAGCTAATATCACGTATATTGTATTGAGGTAAGTATCTAGTTATTACTATAATAAGAAAATTATTGTATATAAATCATTGTTCCCTTTTAACAGTTCTTAAAAACTAACTGTTTTATTCTATCAAGCCAATATATTATGAAGAGTAAAGATATTTATCTGCATATCTAATTATTTTGATAAATATAACAGGACAAATTATTTTAGTAAAATTTAGATATAATTTTAATCTAGTTATTTAAAATATTTTACAATTAATTTTTAACTAAAATATTATCAGATGTCTTTAGACAGTGATAAAGTATTTAGCTGTATTATAAATGTTTAATTATAGTATTTTTTTAAGGTGACAAAAATCATTGTTCATGAAGATTATTTGGGACCGTCATTAAACTACGCGCACGATATCGCCCTGCTATTTTTAGACAAAAAGGTTAAACCTACCACCTACGTGATGCCTGCCTGCTTGGACTATAACCTCAACCAACTACCTATGCATACAAGTTTTACTGGATATGTGAGTAAATAATATACAAAATTGTTCAAAACTATTTATTTAAATATTTACTATCATTATTAGGCATTATAACTAAGCAAATTTAATTAACTAAAAGAATACTGAACTCTACGTCTGAAGTGTTCTACACAAGTCAAAGTACTTTTGAGTTATTATAACTTGTCAGTTTGTTCTATAATCTACTATTTGTAATCCTTAAGTCAATATATATACAGGGCGTTAAAAAAATTAGGGGTTAAACTTCATGTTGCAATATTTTTGCAATTTTCATATACTTGTATCTATTGACTTGAACAAAACCACCAGTCAAATGTTGCACACAATCAGAAAAGTAACATTTTCTCAGTTATTTACTGTTTGATTATTACAAATAAGGTATTACAAAATATTAGTCTTGTTTAAAAAAATATTAAAAATTGTGACAATTTTCTGTTTTTCTTTGGTTTTCATAAAATTTGGCATTACAATTTTTAAACGGCCACCATTTCGAAATGGGCGAAAATATTATTAATATTTTAAAACTATATTAGGTGGTGTAAAGTTTCAAAACTATATCTAATACCGTTTGGGAGATAAGGTATTTTTTTTAAACACAGACAGACTGAATAAATAATTTCCTGAAGCTTAGCTCCTAATTTTTTAACACTCTATATATATATATTATTAAATAGATAAAAATAAACAAAAAGATTTCTATGAAGATGTGTCTTAACTTATTTTATCGTCTGTCTGTCTGTGTTTTAAAAACTACCTTATCTCCTAAACGGTATTAGATATAATTTTGAAACTTGACAAAAATATTTAACTTTACACTACCTAATACAGCCTAAAAATATTAATAATATTTTCCCTAATCACTAATTAAACATACATTTATATGTTAAAATCATCCTTGTAAATTTTCCTGAGCTTGCTATTTAATTTTTTTTTTACAAAAATAAAGTATAATTTTAGTTTAAGTGAAATATAAAATGGTCATTTTAAAGTATTATTCAATTTCCACTTGTGTAACGAATATTTAAGCTGTAATGAGTAATTAAAAATATATTTATATTAATGCACAAACACTTTTCAAGGATTTTATTGCTTATTTATTAAGGTTAGTCAATACAGAAGACTACTATTGTTAATATAAATTACTTAATTATTTATCTCCTTTTACATCTATTTTTTGTAAAATGTACAATGTAAAATTTTACAAATATATTGTGAACAATGTAAAGAAATATAAATTCGAGATTAGTTATCTAAATATGGTCAGTCACAATTTAAAATATTGTAAAGAATATATAAGGTAAATCATCTATTTCACTTATACAATTTAGACCACTAGTTATTTTTATGTGGACAATATATTTAGCTTAATACTAGTTTAATATTCTGAGATATAGGACATTCTTTCTCTGTGATTATTAGGCAAGTGGGGTCACACTTGCATGTTATATTTAGTGCACGTAAGGGTTCCAGCAGCAGGAGAGCATATTCCCATAGCTGAGCTGCCTTACTTTACAGTAGTGATTAACTTCCGTCCTCAAGTGTTAAATTTCCAAACAGAATTACACTGAAAAAAATAAGTGCAATGAAGTGTAAAATGTATTTAATAGCTATAGTTAAAATGTTACAATAATATTGATTGTGCAATTGATATTATTAATTTGTTATTTTAATGCTGAATTACAATATAATTTAGTCGTGTGACGCTTGATTCGTTGGTGATAAAAAAAAAAAAAAAACTATCACAGAAACTAAAGAATTAATGGGCCCGCTTGTTATCGCATCACCAAAGTGTTAGATAATAATGAAGTAATGGGTCGGGCTTGCTTTTGCGCCACTAGAATGTTGCCTTCCCTCAACGTGGTTGCCATGACAAGTTTTTTAACGAAGATACACAGAAGGAAAAAGGGCAATGTTCTATCTCACCTCCACCATTCGGTATATCTAGCTCGCACCAGTGTGTACAATAGGTCGTTTTCTAGTAGTACAAACGGCCTAACATTAGGAAGCAGTTTGTTTGAAAAAAAGTACCAAGAATTTGCAATAGGGAGTATATTACGTTAATAATAAATCTATTTGGGCAAAATAGCTTAGAATTATTAATATTTTTTGTACAAAAATGTATAGGTTGCTGGTTTTGGTTATACGGAAGAATGTGGAGGCACCTGTTCCAACCCCAGTGACAGACTACAATACACAACTGCCCAAGTGATGAGCTTCAGTGACTGTTATAGGGCATCCAATAAGATACACTCATCCACATTTCACAAACTTACATCAGACAAAATATGCATCGGCAATGGTTCAGGTAAGTCACTTTATACCACTATTGGTTGCTAGGTTCGGCAACAAAAAGAGTTTAGAGGTACCTGTTCCACCCCTAGTGATGAGCTTCAGTGACTGTTATAGGGCATCCAATAAGATACACTCATCTACATTTCACAAACTTATATCAGACAAAATATACATCGTCAATGGTTCAGGTAAGTCACTTTATACCACTATAGGTTGCTAGGTTCGGCAACATGGAAGAGTTTAGAGGTACTTGTTCCACCCCTAGTGATGAGCTTCAGTGACTGTTATAGGGCATCCAATAAGATACACTCATCTACATTTCACAAACTTACATCAGACAAAATATGCATCGGCAATGGTTCAGGTAAGTCACTTTATACCACTGTAGGTTGCTAGGTTCGGTTACATGGAAGAGTGTAGAGGTACCTGTTCCACCCCTAGTGATGAGCTTCAGTGACTGTTATAGGGCATCCAATAAGATACACTCATGTACATTTCACAAACTTACATCAGACAAAATATGCATCGGCAATGGTTCAGGTAAGTCACTTTATACCACTGTAGGTTGCTAGGTTCGGTTACATGGAAGAGTGTAGAGGTACCTGTTCCACCCCTAGTGATGAGCTTCAGTGACTGTTATAGGGCATCCAATAAGATACACTCATCTACATTTCACAAACTTACATCAGACAAAATATGCATCGTCAATAGTTCAGGTAAGTCACTTTATACCACTGTAGGTTGCTAGGTTCGGTTACATGGAAGAGTGTAGAGGTACCTGTTCCACCCCTAGTGATGAGCTTCAGTGACTGTTATAGGGCATCCAATAAGATACACTCATCTACATTTCACAAACTTACATCAGACAAAATATGCATCGGCAATGGTTCAGGTAAGTCACTTTAAACCACTGTAGGTTGCTAGGTTCGGTTACATGGAAGAGTGTAGAGGTACCTGTTCCACCCCTAGTGATGAGCTTCAGTGACTGTTATAGGGCATCCAATAAGATACACTCATCTACATTTCACAAACTTACATCAGACAAAATATGCATCGGCAATGGTTCAGGTAAGTCACTTTTATACCACTGTAGGTTGCTAGGTTCGGTTACATGGAAGAGTGTAGAGGTACCTGTTCCACCCCTAGTGATGAGCTTCAGTGACTGTTATAGGGCATCCAATAAGATACACTCATCTACATTTCACAAACTTACATCAGACAAAATATGCATCGGCAATGGTTCAGGTAAGTCACTTACTAAAATATTAATCATAACTAAAATGCCCAGGTAACTTATTAAATATATAAAATATCTACGAAATAAGATAGTATAAATATATACACTACTGGACAGCCAATAAACACTTATTTTTTGAATTTCATTTAGATATCTGTTAAAATCTGTCTCTTCTTTTATTTCTATCAAAAAATCATTTTTTGAAATGTACATTACAAAAAGTTACTTTATAATTTTACAAGTAGCTAATTAAAGCATAACATTTTTACCATTTAGTGACCATAATACAATAAATATGTATATAATATTCCTAAAAAGTATCTAGACTTATGTGTTATATCCATATTTTATTTGTTTATTATATGAGCAAAATAATAATCTCAATTTCTCTTGGAATAATTGGATTGTAAAATAAAATTTTTTAATCATAAAAAATTTTGTTAATTTTTTTTTACTCGAAGAAAAAATATTCATTCGATAAACGACTAAATAGATCCATATTCAATAATTTCAGTGTCTGCCGTCCAGCAAGGGGACAGTGGTGGGGGGCTAACCCTGACGTATCACGGACTTCACTACGTGGTAGGGGTGGTCAGTCACAAACTCTTCCACGATAAAGGGAATGTAAAAGTCTTCAGCTTTGGTGCTTTCACCAACGTCCACGAATACATGAATTGGATGAAACATAATCTTCCTGAAAATAGTTAAGTCACTTTATACCCATCAAAATTACTTACAATTTAAATAAAAAAACTAATGTAAAACTAATTGAAAATTATAAATACATCATTTTATGACAAGTGTTTCATTTACTCGTCGTCTTTGATGACGTTTAATTTAGATGATTAAATATAAGTTACCATTATAGTTTAGTAACATAAATTACCAATATAATATCTATTATATAACTGATAGTTACTTACTTTATTAATAATATCTATAAATATGTGTGTGTACACTTATGTATTATTAAATAAGTGTATTAATTCCATTGACTTATAGTAATACTATCCACAATGTGATTTTATTTACAATATAAATGAAACGTTTCTTTATTATAGACCCTAAAAGTATATATGTAAGTTTAAACATTTTTAAGACTGAATATGCATGTGACAAATAAATATGCAACTGATACAGGCCTGGTAGATCGTCAAGATGTACGTTAGTCTAGTCTTACCAAGTGTCAGCAATTCACAAGAGGGATGGGGTTCTACCTATCCATCATCCTTTACACATTTATCTCATTATCCAGCATATAACAATATAGGAGATTGTACCTAGGCAAATTTTTGTGTTTACCTGGCTTGGATATAAAGTTATTGAACATGCAATATGAGGTATCATATTTAGTGCATGTTGTTTAATAATTAATTATCTTAAATAGAGATAAAAAGCGTGCATTACTGGGATTTTGTATACTATCCAAATGTTATATGTAAACAATATTTTATAGAAAAAACGAACTATTTTTACCTGATTTAAAGTCTGGTAATGACCCAAATCGTCCTTGTAAAAATTATTTTACGTTAAATATTTTTTTGTTTATTATATTTTGATTGACGTTTTAATAAGTTATTGGCAAAACAAATATCATTAAACATTTGTAATTGAAAATCGAAGAAATTTCAACCTGTACATTTCTTTTACTGTTGTGTACATAAAACACTTTATATAAATATTTATTCCCCCCGTACAGATCCAACTAAAAGCTATAAAATATTTAGTGAAAGTAATGCTTTGATGAAAATAATACATTAACAAAATGATTTAAAGAAATGTTATTCTAACAGTTATTGTAAACACTCGAGAAAAAAATACGGTCTGTAATTAAATAAATACAAAAACTATTACAAAACTTACTAAGATTATTTGAATAGTTCATTTGTAATAAATATATATATTTTTTCAATATAAGATAGGTATATTAAGGATAGCATGTAATTATGCAGCAGTTATAAATAAGATACATACAAAACAAACAGGATAAATGATATTGGTAGGTAAGTAGTCAGACATTTACTTGTATAGATCTATTATTTTTACTTATTTGTACAATTAATTATCGTTTTATTTACTTTAACTCTCTCAACGTTTATAATATATCACAAGTCTTACAAATTAGTTTCTAAACGAGGATATATAATATCATAAACAGTTTATGTGAGAGATGGGTTTCAGTTTGAAGGCTGAATCAATGCAAAAATACTGAGTGAGTTACTTATGAAAAATTAAATGTGAAATGGTGACCTGAAAAGAACGGCCGAACGAGGCGTAGAGCGTAGATCTGCCGTCAGCCACTCATTGTATTGATCAAGTCATAAAATAAGGTTGTCAGTTGTAATGTAAATTTATTTAATGAAAATATCTATAGATATAAACTAAACATAAAAACAATTAATTCTTTGTGTTTGCTTGTTAAGTAAATAAAATTATTCTTTAACTATTAAAATAATAAGTACGTTATTTTACCTCCCACCTTTTCTTAAAGATATAAAACTTTTTTAGTTAAAAGTAAAAATTAAAATCTTTACATTTTATAGGCAGTTTTTCACAATTAGTGTACATTTTATGCCAGTAAAACTATTAAAAAAATAACTTGTAACAACACTGAAATATGTGCATATTTCAATTTGGGATTTACACTGATAGGGTCATTTTATGACTGTTTGGGAAATAAATGTTTTGTTCTATACAGTTAATGAATATAATAGTTTTGTTTTGCATCACTTTTCACAAATTATATTCAATTTCAATTACATATTTTACGTACAGTTTATTACATAGCATGTTAATGAATTATATTATAATCATAGCAATAATTCAAAACAAAAACACAACTATCTAAAATAACTTACCAATTAACGTTTTAGGTAATTAGTTTTAGTATTCGTAAAAATAAAAAAAAAAAAAAAACAAAGATACATTAATATACTACACTATACTAAAGTATAGTGATATATCACAGCTAATTTCGAAAATTACATGTAATGCTATTCATGTAAAACACAATTTTTGTATATTCTAATAATTAAAAGTAATTATTGTAAATACATTTATTACTAAGTTCACAGTCAAACTAAAACAAGGAAATCCTCTCTTCAAGACCTCCAGAGAAAAAACGTAACAGGATATTTTTACAACTGTAATTACAACAAATCAATTTACCATACACTCCCCAGAGTACATTTAGTTTGGATAGCAAACAGCTCATTTGATAGATAATTATATATTAAGATTAGAATGATAAATACCAAATTAAGAAAACCGATCACAGATATTTTCAATAATTATAGTTAAACAGTTTTAAGTACTGTATAAAAGTTACATAATTTGTCATGTTACCAATACTATAGTACGTAAGATATACATAAAATTGTAATGCATAACTTTCATCTGTATTGTTCAAGTACAAAAAAACTAACATAGAGAGGCGACTCGGGCCGGCCAGTGAAGCCACCTCTGAGCGCCTGACCCAACTGTCATGGCGGCCGCGTGGCATGAGTCACCCTACTGGCGAGCCTCAAGTGGCTCTGTGAAACACGTGGTGGGCGACAGTACTCGCGTTGTTTGTGGTGGCGGTAGGTGTACTTAGCTTTGTTTGGTATCTATCATGCCACAAACTTGCGTAGCTTATGGCTGTTTAAATAGAGGGAAGGTCGGTGGTGTTACATATCACAGGTAAGGTTTGTTTACTTAGGAAACAGTATTTTTAAAAAGCACTGTGAGAATGCTGTTGTGAAAAACGTTTTCTACCTTTCAATCAAAGTACACTAACGTGCTTTAGTTCTTCTTCGTTAAAATGGGCCGTTAATGACAATTCAACACCAAACATATTATTCCTTAATATAATTCAATAGCAACCTCACTGTACTTTGTAAGTAGCGAATTTCCCCTATAGGGAAGAAGCTATTACCGTAGGTGGGCTGGCGAGATCCAAGACCGAGACCAGATATAATTTCATTTTTAGAGGGATCCCAGATGCTATACCAAATACAATTACCAAAACACCATTCTTTGGAAATTATCAGTTTTCATATGTAGGCCTATATATACAAAGTCCATACCACTCGTTATATCTACACCAGCTAAAAACTACACCTAAAATAATTTTTAATGGGTTTTAAAAAGTGAATGTTAATATTTTTTTATAATTATACTGCAGTTTCAGAAGTAGGCTGGAATAAATTTGAGAATTAAAAATGAAATACTCTTTTTTTATGTTTAGTTTTGAGCTGCCGTATCAGAAATACTGACATTACCAATTTAGAAAATTATTTTGTAAATAAATTATATTTTCCTTTAAGATATAATTTATTATAGTTATTTTTTAAACATGAAAGGGGTCCAAAGCACAATTCCCGATGATTGATAAAGAAAATCATGATGATTTACTGTTTTTAACTAAGTTAATGACTTTTTTTGCAATTATTTTAGAGAATGTTCAGAGTCAATTCGATCTTCACGACCAACATATTAATTTGTACCACCAAGCATTAATTAGATATGTAAATTATAAGATGGCCCTTTGTTACGTTTTTTTATGTTTTACCTTCTAATAACTATTGCTCAGGGTCTAATTCTTTCGGGCTTCACTTTCCCGCGTTTTGGGGGTTTCTTCCCTGTTTTTTTTATAGTTTTTTTTTTTTTTGGGGAAAAAGACTTTAAAAAATTTTTAAGGGGGTTTTGAAAATCTGTTTTTCACTCTTTTCCAAACAAAAATTTGACATTTTTAAATTTTAAAAAAAGGTAACGCGTAAAGTTAAGGTTTAAATTTTTGTAAGGTGCTTTAAATTTTTTCATTAAAATTTTTTTTTTGATTGAAATTCACGGTTTATGTCAAAATTTTAAAAGGTTTTTCATATCCTTGGGCAATTTAGAAAAAAAAAGTTAAAAGAAAACATTCCCCCCTCCTTTTAAAGTTTCACCGTTGGTTATTCAAACTTTATTTATGACTTTTTAAAACTGTCTGAAAATTTTAAATTTTTAAATTTTTTGTTTTCCAAAAAATGAAGAGAGTTGCGGCTCAAATGGATTTAATGCAGTGAAACGAAAAGACTGGATGCCAACAAAATGGTCTAAAATATGTTCAGCCCCATTTTAGAGAAGCCGATATAGACCGAAACGTTCAGAATTGCGTACGTATTCGAGAGGGAGCCGTTCCAGAAATATTTCCTGCAATTTCTGAAACAAAAGATCGGCGGGAGTTAAAAAGAAACATGTTTTCCTCCTGTACATCATCATTGATATCTCCTACCAAAAAATTGAGGATAGAACTTAATAAATCTCAGGATGGTTTGAAGTTGTACCAGAAAACAGTTAAAAGAATACAACAAAGTAAAAGAAGACTTCAAAAAAAGGTTAGCCAAGTTAGATGATATAATCAAGTCCTTGCGTGAAAAAATCAACTTAGGGGACGAATCTTGCTCTTTACTGACTTCCACTCTCAAAGACCTCAGCATGTCTAGTTCAAAGAGCGAAATCAAAAGTGGAAAACCCTCGTTTTTAAAACAATTATATGAAGACCGTCTAAAGGCTTTTGCCATAACGTTACATTTCTTATCGCCTAAAGCTTACACATTTGTAAGAAAGACATTCAACACAGCTCTGCCCCACCCACGAACCTTGGCTTTATGGTATTCGAATGTAATGCTGATCCAGGCTTCTCCCAAGAAGTTGTAAGGGCCTTGAAAGAACATTGTGCTTAAGCCAATAGGGAAACAATTTGCGCCCTCATGTTTGACTGCATGTCACATAAGAAAAACATTTGTGAGTGGGACGGTAAGAAGTTTCATGGAACCGTGAACGTAGGCACATCGACTGATGATGATTCTGCTCCACTGGCTACAGAGGCCCCTGGTATTTCACCTAGTATCCATTAATTCAACCTGGAAAATTCCAGTTGGGTATTTTTTTGGTAAATGGACTAAATGGAGAACAGATAAGTGGTCTGGTGAGGCAGGGCCTCTCTCTTCTCCAAGACTGTGGTGTCAAGAGTTGCCTCCTTAACTTGTGATGGCGCAGCAACAAATATTGCAATGGCGAATAAACTAGGATGTTCGATTTGTCCTGAAAAGCTTGTGTCCTGGTTTCCTCATCCAACCACTAATAAACCAGTTCACTTTTTTTTGGATCCGCCACATATGTTAAAATTGGTTAGAAACACATTAGGTGACCTAGGTGTTATATTTGATAAGGATAACAACAAAATAGAATGGAAGTACATCGGGCGGCTTCATACTCTTCAAAAGAAGTGGAACTTCATCTAGGAAATAAACTAACGAACAGTCAATGTTGAATTTAGTAGACAAGAAGGATGAAGGAAAACTTGCGGCGCAGGTTTTAAGCGCATCTGTAGCTGACTCTTTAGAGTACCTTCAAAAAAAGAATGTGGACGGCTTTTGAGGACATGCTCAGTAACAATAACTTTTTTGAGGCAATTTAACAAACTTTTTGACATTCTTAATTCCCGGAGCATAAAAAGTAAATTTGAAAAAAATAGCTCTGTGTGCCTGGAACTTCAAAGACACTTTAACCTTTTTAAAGGAAACCAAATTCCAAAAACCAAGTCATAAGAAATTCCATCGGAAAATCTCTGTTCCTGGAGATCATTACCTCGATCAAGAACCCGATCAGAATCATATTTATTTACTTATGAAAGCAATATGTAAAAAGTATTTTTCTGTAAGACTTCATCATAAAGCAAAGATCTTCAATGACTCACTTCATAGGAACAAAATTAGAAAAGCGTTGCATAAAGTCATTACTTTTACAGGATAGTAAACAAGAAATCATTGCACACTTATTCATTTTATTTATATAAGCAACCGTTACTTACAACTTTCATTCAATTTTTTTCCGAACATTTTGTTTATTACTTGTTAGATTTATTTTGTACGTTTCTTAAATTTACATCCATGCGTTAAATTGTACACTTGTATGCATAGAAAATATGTGGTTAAAATTTCATTCACGTATCTTTAGCACCTTCTGTTTAGCACATAATTATTTTCATTGCAAAATAAACAAATTTCAATACTTGCGTTCGCATTATTCTTAAACTTACAACCAAAAAATTATCAATCATCGATTTTTTCTTAAATTTAACATGATGTTGGTCAATGAACATTTCAACAACTTCCAAGTTATAAGTGTAAATTAATAATTAAATTTTGTCAAAGTATTCATAAGATAAATAAAAATAGGTTTCAAAGATTTGATAATGTATTGTAAAATTATGACACCTTTGTTCTATCTAACAAATAGTATTATTTGTTATTTTAACAATAAATGCGATGCCAAGATTTATCTGTTCATCTATCGCGTTACTATTCTATGTTCTGTAACAAGTTACGTGATTTCCCATTACTTTATTATATGTTGTAAATCATAGTATAATAAAAAATATTTAAAAAACAGTAATAAGCGTTCAAAGCCTTTAAACACTATTAATAATGAGGAATGGAAGACAGTGTCTATGCCAGTCGTTTCCACCGGCCGTAGGCAGCTGTCTCGGCGCGGCGAGTAGATCTAAGCGGCAAACAGACTATTTTTCGCCAGTTTCCAACTTAACTTCCTGGACAAATCATTCACGTAAGGTAAAAAAGTTTAAAATAAAAAAATAAATTCAACTCTTTATCTAAATCTTTCTCGCTGACGAAACTCACCTGCCCTAAAAATAAAAAAACTTCCTCACAGGTCAACCTTTTCGTGACATTCACTTCAATTTAAATGGCATTGAAAAATTCAAAGCATTATTTTAATATGTTACTCTTAATTGTAAATTTGTAAAACGGGATCGTATGCATCTTTAAACATTCCTTTATTATCCTATAAAATTTCAATTTTTTTGGAGGTGTCAAAGAGTTTTAAAACGCGGTATAATTAATGAGCGTCCGTATTAACTTTCTAGTGGCTCGCCGCTGGTTTTGCGTTTCTTGACACAACTGTCATTGCCGAAAGTGGCTTCACCTCCTTATACACGGCTTAAATGGGAATAGCCCCTCTAGCAAAAAAATGATGTGTTGATATGTGAGGATTTACAAAACGCATTGCCATATCAGATGTCATCTCTAAAGTGATGGATAGATTACAACTTCATTCACCACTCTTTTACACATTTTATCCTTTCGTTCTTCTTGATAAAGGAAAAAATTTTTTTATGCACCTATTTTTGTGTCTTGCCCAATGTGGTTACATTTCCTTTTTGCACCCATTGCTATAATTAAAAAAGTTCAATCAAAACAAAATGATTTTTTTTCGTTTAATATGATGCCCTAAACCCACCAATTTATTGTGTGATACCACCATTTTTATCTGGGAGGTTTTTTTATTCATAAAAGAGAAGGGGCGATCAAATAGCTTGATTAACTTGCTTTGGGTTTTTCATTTAACCTGTTCAGCTCAGTGAGATTCACATTCAAAACGCAATTCGTTTTTTTTTTGGGTATGATTTTGTTGCTAACCTGTGTTTAAAATTTTCTATTGCATAGATAACGTATCTTTTTTATGGGGGA
>JAQJVL010000568.1:269529-323720 GCA_035578905.1 Stictocephala bisonia | reverse complement strand
GCCCACGCGTTTCCTAACGCGGCGGAAACGGCGAAGCCTATTATCCAGTGATATTCTCACACGGCCTCTGATACTTAGTCACTAGTTATTCAACTCACCCATTTTAATTAACGCGCATTTAATCGTCTTTTTAACCGCCTTTCCCCGCAATCGGTAGCGTAGCCCACCGTCCCGCCGCATATATATATATATATATATATATATATATATATATATATATATATATATATAATTGTCTATTATACAAATCGTTTAAACTCTGGTCCGAATGTTTAGTAAAATTAAAATGGGATATATATCACATTGCGTAGACTTGCGTATGTCTTCATTATAACTATTTATTTACATTTAAAAAACAATTGAATCTGTAATAGTTGAGAATAAGTTAACAATTAAAAAATATTTTATAATTTATTTTACATTCCTTCCTAGAAGTTTGATTCACTTCAATTAGTAAGTAAGTATAACACAGCTACAAATTATTCGCTTAACAACTGAAACATTTGTTTTATCAGAATATATGACGCATTTATTTAAAATAGGTAATTATTTACTATGATGGCATAGAACACATTTACTTAATAGTTTACAAATAATTAAGCTTGTTAATATATTGTAATTACTATCTACTAAAACATAGATGAGGTATATGATACAATAAATAAGGGAAACAATACATATCGAGACATTAAATCGCCTAAGAAGACTTTTTAAAATTGTTAAATACTTAAATCAGGAACAATTTACTTACCCGAGCTTGAATTTAAAGGCTGAAGAGTTAAAATTATGAAAACCTAGCAAGCTATAAAGAAACTAATACTTTTTAAAAATAACCCTTTTTATAAAGATAATTTTCTTTCTAAAAAATGTATAGTTAACGTAAACCCTACATATAACAGAAAATACCTGGACAACTGTGTGGGCACTCACCTATTTATTGTAAAAATAAACATCAAAGTCTTCAACAAAGTACATATGTCGCTCCGTGAAATGGTAGTCGAGTGATGGTCGGGGATCGTTACTGATGAAATCACATTGTCTGTTCACCATTTGAGCCTTGTTAGCTTTTACGTCCGTGACTACTCCAGTGAACTCCACTATGCAAGCAACTCCATCGTTACCTAGGATGAGAAACTGGATGCCACCAACATCTTGAAAATAAGTTTGAAAAAAAGAATTAAATTTTAAAATTTATTTTAAATCTCATAAAGGACAAAATACATAAAATAAATACACGGATACATTACATTTTTAAATAAATTAGTGTATTTCCTTACCCCTATGTTTTTAATTATTTTGTAAACTACGCCAAGTGGTTAATATAAAAAACAGCTAACATGACAATATATATTAAAGAATACTATTCTGAGTATATATCATCTAGACTCAATAGTTCTACTCTTTTAGCCTAAAAACCCCCAATCATGTTACTTTAATAGTTTAATCACTTATCTTTGTGATAACAATAGAACATGGAATGACACGTTTGGATGGAAAGCTGTTTATTTATTCTACTCATGAATAAGACGCTAATTGTCAAGATATAAGTGAATATGAAGAACGCATCAGTGTAAATAAGTGTAGATGAACTATTGCAGTCATTTTACTAAGTAAGGTCAGCTGTGTTTAGAAAGAGTTATTTATTAATAACCCAGTATGCAGGGCAATTAAGGGACTTAAATCTTTACGTGTAATCCGAACCACGTAGTGTTGGTCTGATTTTCAGCTAACTGACAAGCCTGACACTTAGTTCTTTTCCCTACACAACATCTGAACGCTGATTATCATCTAGCAATGTCACACCAGACTATAGTAGTGTCCAATTCGATGGCAACCATTGAGTGGACTTTCAATATCCTCAACACTTTGTTCCGAAATAGCTGGATTACAGCAATGTGCCACCAGTGCCGACTGTTAAACTTTTAGGTTAAATATAATTTATTTTTAGTATAAATGTGAGAAGTTTAGTTAAGCTCACTATTTAATGAAGATTTATAGTTAAAGTGACCTTTGTTTTGATAAATACGAACAATGATAAAAAATTATTCTAAATATATATCATTTTATAGTACATCTAAGTTAAACATAAATGCATTAGTTAATTTTCTATTAAACGTTTTCAGAACTAGTGCTAATAGTTCAACAAAATTATGTTATGTATGCCATTCAAAAATTATTTACTTACACAATGAAACTGAATAAGAATTTATCAACCGCCCAAATTAATTTTTACCATGAATTATTCAATATTAAATTTAAATTACTATAAAACAATTGATTTTTCATTAGACACAATATTAAAATACAAAAGAACCATAATTTTTAATATTTTCACAAATTTCTTACTAGTTTCATGTGCAGTTATATAATAACTCAGTTGATTAAATTATTTGTTTACCAAAAGAAATTCAATAAAACAATAATACTTTCCAGACTGATCAAAGGCAGTCTATCATGGTCTGTAGGTTAGTTGGTAGTTACCATATAATATATTCGGATTAAAGTAACTAGCTATTATTTATAGTGCAACGTTTGACAATTGTATTAGCTCTTATTATGGAACATTATGTTAATATAAAGTAAATTTTCCACTAATCGAATGTGCATTGGTGGGTGGGTCTTTACTACTGTACGTGTATGGGTGGGCGGATCTTTACCAACGTATGTGTATGGGTTGGTGGGTCTTTACCATCGTATGTGCATTTGTGGGAGGGTCTTTACCATCGTATGTGCAGTGGTGGGTGGGTCTTTACCATCGTATGTGTATTGGTGGGTTGGTCTTTACCATCGTATGTGTATTGGTGGGTGTGTTTTTATCATCGTATGTGCATTTGTGTGAGGGTCTTTACCATCGTATGTGCAGTGGTGGGTGGGTCTTTACCATCGTATGTGTATTGGTGGGCGGGTCTTTACTACCGTACGTGTATGGGTTGGCGGGTCTTTACCACCGTATGTGCATTGATGGGTTGGTCTTTAACACCGTATGTTTATGGGTGGGCGGATCTTTACCAACGTATGTGTATGGGTTGGTGGGTCTTTACCATCGTATGTGCATTTGTGGGAGGGTCTTTACCATCGTATGTGCAGTGGTGGGTGGGTCTTTACCATCGTATGTGTATTGGTGGGTTGGTCTTTACCATCGTATGTGTATTGGTGGGTGTGTTTTTATCATCGTATGTGCATTTGTGTGAGGGTCTTTACCATCGTATGTGCATTGGTGGGCGGGTCTTTACTACCGTACGTGTATGGGTTGGCGGGTCTTTACCACCGTATGTGCATTGATGGGTTGGTCTTTAACACCGTATGTTTATGGGTGGGCGGATCTTTACCAACGTATGTGTATGGGTTGGTGGGTCTTTACCATCGTATGTGCATTTGTGGGAGGGTCTTTACCATCGTATGTGCAGTGGTGGGTGGGTCTTTACCATCGTATGTGTATTGGTGGGTTGGTCTTTACCATCGTATGTGTATTGGTGGGTGTGTTTTTATCATCGTATGTGCATTTGTGGGAGGGTCTTTACCATCGTATGTGCAGTGGTGGGTGGGTCTTTACCATCGTATGTGTATTGGTGGGTTGGTCTTTACCATCGTATGTGTATTGGTGGGTGTGTTTTTATCATCGTATGTGCATTTGTGTGAGGGTCTTTACCATCGTATGTGCAGTGGTGGATGGGTCTTTACCATCGTATGTGTATTGGTAGGCGGGTCTTTACTACCGTACGTGTATGGGTTGGCGGGTCTTTACCACCGTATGTGTATGGGTTGGCGGGTCTTTACCATCGTATGTGCATTGATGGGCGGGTCTTTACTACCGTACGTGTATGGGTTGGCGGGTCTTTACCACCGTATGTGCATTGATGGGTTGGTCTTTAACACCGTATGTTTATGCGTGGGAGGGTCTTTACCAACGTATATGCATCGGTCTTTATAACCGTACGTGTTTGGGTGAGTGGTTGGATTGAAATATAGTTATTGATAAAATAATATTGTTATGAATTGAATTAAACTTTATATTTTTAACGTCTGTACGTATGGTAATGAATACATTTTTATTTTGATTTTTAATCATACCTGAATATAGAGATAATAAAATTTTTAAGATGCTCAATATAATCCAAGAAAGTATAAAGTTATCAAAATAATTCAGGAGTTTGTAAAATTATTACTATCCATAAATTTAAATTGCTTTAAATTATAAAAATAACAACTTAACTAATATACTATTAGCTAAACATTGTATGTGTTATTCATATAATTTAAAATTATTTTTACCAACCAGAAATTGTTTGGTAAAAAGCAGTCGTTTTAGCTTGAAAGGTACTCAGAATTAAAAATAGAGATACTCAAACAAGTTACCTTGAAGGATGAAGATAAAACACAGTCCGTAATAACCGACCATTGAGACCTGAGTCGGGCTGTCCACTGACGCGACCTCAATTTGACTCTATCAACATTGAACTGTCCGTGACTTTGTGACATCTGTTTATCGCCTTTCTGTAAGAGATAACTTGTGACTTTACACAAACAAATGATTATATACCTATAGACATAAAGTATACTTAATAAATTAAACATATTTGTCAGTATATTTTCCATGTTTGGTGAGAACATAATATTTTAAATTACATCATTGTCAAATAGCTTTTAAACTATAAACATAGTAACTAAATTAAAATATTACGTCTACCAAACAACCAAGCTGGTTCTAATTCAGTTTTTCAATCAAAATGTATATTAAGTTGTATCAAAAAGATAATGAACCTAATCAATAATACTGCACTTATAAATACACAGTAATAAAGTAAACTCGAAGTCTTATAAACTCGATAACTTTATAAATTACTGACAAAATCAAAGATAAAGGTGTACTTTATGATTACCTACTAGTTTTAACCTAGATGTTATGTAACTCATAAATAAAACGACGAAATGATTTCATTTAAACTTTCCTGTACTTTCAATGCTCTCTTTTTAATATTGTTGTGAATAAAGTCAATCCTTGGGATTGTCCGACTTAGTGGGCTTAGTTTTCAGTGATGACGTAGCAATGACGTAAAAAATTATAATTAATTTACCGGAACATTTTTGTAGAGTGAATGGACAGTGTTATATGTATTTAGCTTCATACTGATAATTGTATGCTATGTACTACTGTTCCGAAATCAAATATATTTTTATTTATCAGTATGTCGAAACAGCTTTGCACAGGCTCGAGTTTCAAAGCTTATGTCAGAAATTGGTTAGGAAAGTTAATTAAAATATCAATTAGTGTGTCCGTCCATGAATAGGTTACCCTCATAAAGCAATTATCTAGTGATTTAGCTATATGGGAAACAAAAAAGTCAATATTACTGCTTTATTTGCAATATGTTGTTACACCATTCCACGAAGGGGGTTCTGTAGCTCAACACGGAATAATAAAACACCTTCCAGGTAGAAACTAAAACTTTATTTTACAACAGAATGCAATAATATGCCCTACTCTATCTACTATCTTTCACTGCAGTTCCGCTGACCGGTCTCCACGTGGCACGCCCATTGTTCACCAGATCTTAACGTCACCCTCGACCTCCATACCACGACTCCAACTCCGACTCACGACTGACTTCCACATCCGTCCTCCACATCCTGCAGCTGTCTCCCCACTCCAGGTCGAACACCTTACATACTACGGGAAATGGGCCTCGTCGTCAAGATACGATGATGTAATAATAAATTATTATTATTTATAATGTAGTTTAGCGTTATTCCCAAATGTGTTCTTAGTTTTATCATGCAATAAGTTTATTATTTAACAAAATTAAAATTGCAAAACGACATGTTTCAGTTAGTTTGTAAAACCGTAGTAATAAAGCACAATTAACACGCTTCATAACAATTACAAATATATCATATTGTGTTTTTTTACAGGGTCCTTTCAAATTAAAATTGCAAAACGACATGTTTCAGTTAGTTTATAAAACCTTAGTAATAAAGCACAATTAACACGCTTAATAACAATTACATATATTACATATTGTGTTTTTGTACAGGGTCCTTTCAAAATAAAATTGCAAAATGACATGTTTCAGTTAGTTTATAAAATTTTAGTAATAAAGCACAATTAACACGCTTCATAACAATTACAAATATTACATATTGTGTTTTTTTACAGGGTCCTTTCAAGTTAAAATCCTTGAGCTTAACCAAAAATTTTATTGTTTTTCAGAGGTAACTGTACTAAATTTTGTGATTCATTACCATTGATTCATAAAATGAAATAAGTATACCATTCTCATAGCTTCTGTAACAATATTAGGTTCCCAAATATGAATTCCTAAAATAGTTCCGGGAGATCATTGTTCCTTTTTTTCATTCCGGGAGGAATGAAAAAAAGAAAAATTCCATAGTAAAACAAGAACATCGTTTGTATTAAATAACACATGATTCCCAGTATGAATCTATATTGTTGTCATACTCTACTATCTCATACATAATATACACGACAGTAGTCAGTGAGTATGATATTGAACGAAGGACTACAACAGGAAACTACCAATAATTTATGATACTTTCTAGTAGGCGAAGCACGACAGTATTCAGTGAGTATGATATTGAACAAAGGACTACAACAGGAAACTACCAATAATTTATTATACTTTCTAGTAGGCGAAGCACGACAGTATTCAGTGAGTATGATATTGAACGAAGGACTACAACAGGAAACTAACAATAATTTATGATACTTTCTAGTAGGTGAAGCACGACAGTAGTCAGTGAGTATGATGCTGAACGCAGGACTACAACAGAAAACTGCCAATAATTTATTATACTTTCTAGTAGGCGAAGCACGACAGTATTCAGTCAGTATGATGCTTAACGAAGGACTACAACAGGAAACTACCAATAATTTATTATACTTTCTAGTAGGCGAAGCACGACAGTATTCAGTGAGTATGATATTTAACGAAGGACTACAACACTAAACTACCAATAATTTATTATACTTTCTAGTAGGCGAAGCATGACAGTATTCAGTGAGTATGATGCTGAACGAAGGACTACAACAGGAAACTACCAATAATTTATTATACTTTCTAGTAGGCGAAGCACGACAGTATTCAGTGAGCATGATGCTGAACGAAGGACTACAACCGGAAACTACCAATAATTTATGATACTTTCTAGTAGGTGAAGCACGACAGTAGTCAGTGAGTATGATACTGAACGCAGGACTACAACAGGAAACTGCCAATAATTTATTATACTTTCTAGTAGGCGAAGCACGACAGTATTCAGTCAGTATGATGCTTAACGAAGGACTACAACAGGAAACTACCAATAATTTATTATACTTTCTAGTAGGCGAAGCACGACAGTATTCAGTGAGTATGATATTGAACGAAGGACTACAACACTAAACTACCAATAATTTATTATACTTTCTAGTAGGCGAAGCATGACAGTATTCAGTGAGTATGATGCTGAACGAAGGACTACAACAGGAAACTACCAATAATTTATTATACTTTCTAGTAGGCGAAGCACGACAGTAGTCAGTGAGTATGATGCTGAACGAAGGACTATAACAGGAAACTACCAATAATTTATTACACTTTCTAGTAGGTGAAGCACGACAGTAGTCAGTTAATATGATATTGAACAAAGGACTACAACAGGAAACTACCAATAATTTATTATACTTTCTAATGGGTGAAGCACGACAGTAGTCAGTAAATATGATAATGAACAAAGGACTACAACAGGAAACTACCAATAATTTATTATACTTTCTAATGGGTGAAGCACGACAGTAGTCAGTGAATATGATATTGAACAAAGGACTACAACAGGAAACTACCAATAATTTATTATACTTTCTAATGGGTGAAGCACGACAGTAGTCAGTGAGTATGATATTGAACAAAGGACTACAACAGGAAACTACCAATAATTTATTATACTTTCTAATGGGTGAAGCATGACAGTAGTCAGTGAATATGATATTGAACAAAGGACTACAACAGGAAACTACCAATAATTTATTATACTTTCTAATGGGTGAAGCACGACAGTAGTAAGTAAGTATGATATTGAACAAAGGACTACAACAGGAAACTACCAATAATTTATTATACTTTCTAGTAGGCGAAGCACGACAGTATTCAGTGAGTATGATATTGAACGAAGGACTACAACCGGAAACTAACAATTATTTATGATACTTTCTAGTAGGTAAAGCACGACAGTAGTCAGTGAGTATGATGCTGAACGCAGGACTACAACAGGAAACTGCCAATAATTTATTATACTTTCTAGTAGGCGAAGCACGACAGTATTCAGTCAGTATGATGCTTAACGAAGGACTACAACAGGAAACTACCAATAATTTATTATACTTTCTAGTAGGCGAAGCACGACACTATTCAGTGAGTATGATATTGAACGAAGGACTACAACACTAAACTACCAATAATTTATTATACTTTCTAGTAGGCGAAGCATGACAGTATTCAGTGAGTATGATGCTGAACGAAGGACTACAACAGGAAACTACCAATAATTTATTATACTTTCTAGTAGGCGAAGCACGACAGTATTCAGTGAGTATGATGCTGAACGAAGGACTACAACAGGAAACTACCAATAATTTATTATACTTTCTAGTAGGCGAAGCACGACAGTAGTCAGTGAGTATGATGCTGAACGAAGGACTATAACAGGAAACTACCAATAATTTATTACACTTTCTAGTAGGTGAAGCACGACAGTAGTCAGTGAATATGATATTGAACAAAGGACTACAACAGGAAACTACCAATAATTTATTATACTTTCTAATGGGTGAAGCACGACAATAGTCAGTGAATATGATATTGAACGAAGGACTACAACAGAAAACTACCAATAATTTATTATACTTTCTAGTAGGCGAAGCACGACAGTATTCAGTGAGTATGATGCTGAACGAAGGACTACAACAGGAAACTACCAATAATTTATTATACTTTCTAGTAGGCGAAGCACAACAGTAGTCAGTGAGTATGATGCTGAACGAAGGACTATAACAGGAAACTACCAATAATTTATTACACTTTCTAGTAGGTGAAGCACGACAGTAGTCAGTGAATATGATATTGAACGAAGGACTACAACAGGAAACTACCAATAATTTTTTATACTTTCTAGTAGGCGAAGCACGACAGTATTCAGTGAGTATGATGCTGAACGAAGTACTACAACAGGAAACTACCAATAATTTATTATACTTTCTAGTAGGCGAAGCACGACAGTAGTCAGTGTGTATGATGCTGAACGAAGGACTGCAACAGGAAACTACCAATAATTTACAGTTTACCTTGTCGGTATAAATGGGGTAAAAATATATATTAAAATATATAACTAAGTTTCATTTTGTAGTCGAAACTATATTAAGGCAAAAGAAATTAAAATATACTCTAGTTATTTAAATAAAATAAATGTATAAGAATTAATTGTAAATTATGTTTTATTTAATGAGCAAAGATCATTTATGTAACTTTATTTTTTTACGAAGTCTAGAAATAACTACCTAAAACATTAATTGGTAAGTTATTTTAGATAGTTGTACTGTATTTTTGTTTTGAATTATTGCTATGATTATAATATATTACATTAGCATGCTATGTCATAAAATTTACGTAAAATATGTAATTGAAATTGAATATAATAGGTGAACGGTGATGCAAAACAAAACTATTATATTCATTAACTGAACATAACAAAACATTTATTTTCCAAACTGTCATAAAATGACCCTCTCTGTTTAAATCCCAACTTGAAATATACAACTATTTCAGAGTTGTGTAAAAATTATTTGTTTAATAGTTTAACTGGTATAAAATTTACACTAATAGTGCAAAATTGCCTATGAAATATAAAAATATTAATTTTTACTTTTAATTAAAAAAGTTGTATATCTTTAAGAAAAGGTCAGAGGTAAAAAAATAACGCAGTTATTTTTTTAAAAGTTTAAGAATAATTTTATTTACTTAACAAGCAAACACAAACAATTAATTGTTCTTAATGTTTAGTTTATATCTATAGATATTTCCATTAAATAAATTTCCATTGCAACTGACAACCATATTTTATGATTTGATCAATATAATCAGTAGTTGACTGCAGACCTACGCTCTACTCCTCATTCGGCCGTTCTTTTCAGGTCACCATTTCACATTATATTTTTCATAAGTAACTCACTCAGTATTTTTGCATTAATTCAGCCTTCAAACAGAAACCCAACTCTCACATAAACTGTTTATGATAATATGTAACCTCATTTGGGAACTAATTTGTAAGACTTGTGATATATTATAAACGTCGAGAGAGTTAAAGTAAATAAAACGATAGTTAATTGTACAAAGAAGTAAAAATAATAGATCAATACAAGTAAATGTCTGACAACCTATCTACCAATATATTTATCTTGTTTGTTTTGTATGTAACTTATTTAAAGCTGCTTTATAATTACATACTATCCTTACTATACATTTCCTATATTGAAAAAATTTATATATTTATTAACAAATGAATAATTCAAATAATCTTAGTAAGTTTTGTAAAAGTTTTTCATTTTCTTTAATTACAGACTATCCTTTTTCTTGAGTGTTCGCAATAACTCTTAGAATAACATTTCTTTAAATCGTTTTGTAAATGTATTATATCTCATCAAAGCATTAATTTCACTAAATATTTTATAGCTTTAGTCGGATCTGTACGGGGGGAATGAATATTTATATAACGTTTTTTATGTACACAACAGTAAAAAAATTGTACAGGTTAAAATTTCTTCGATTTTCAATTACAAATGTTTAATGATATTTGTTTTGTCAATAACATCAAAGCGTCAATCAAAATATAATAAACAAAAAAATATTTAACGTAAAATAATTTTTACAGGGACGATTTGGGTCATCAACAGACTTTAAATCAGGTAAAAATAGTACGTTTTTTCCATAAAATATTGTTTACATATAACATTTGGATAGTATATAAAATTTCAGTGTTGCACACTTTTTATCTCTATTTAAGATAATTAATTATTAAACAACATGCACTAAATATGATACCTCAATCTGCATGTTCAATAACTCTATATACAAGCCAGGTAAACACACAAATTTGCCTAGATACAATCTCTTATATTGTTATATGATGGATGAGGAGATAAATGTGTAAAGGATGATGGATAGGTAGAACCCCATCCCTCTTGTGAATTGCTGACACTTGGTGTTAAAAGAATGTGTTTCCTGATCGTCTTCATTTGATTTTTTTATTTTAATAAATTCTTCTTCAGGTAATAATAGTTATTTTTACTTGGTTCGTTCGGATAATGGTTACACTATTATTTTATAATATGGTTCTCAGGTTGATTCCAATCAACCACAACAATCAATGTGATTTTTAATGTTTTGCACCTCTAACGAAAAGCTTGCTCTAGCTTGTAGACTATATTTGCTCATCCATAGTCATCCTAAAACTAGACTAACATACATCTTGACGATCTGCCAGGTCTGTATCAGTTGCATATTTATTTGTCACATGCATATTCAGTCTTAAAAATGTTTAAACTTACATATGTACTTTTAGGGTCTATAATAAAGAAACGTTTCATTTCTATTGTAAATAAAAGTCACATTGTGGATAGTATTACTATAAGTCAATGGAATTAGTACACTTATTTTATAATACATGAGTGTACTAATTCCATATTTATAGGTATTATTAATAAAGTAAGTAACTATCAGTTAAATAATAGATATTATATTGGTGATTTCTGTTACTAAACTATAATGGTAACTTATATTTAATCATCTAAACTAAACATAATCAAAGAGGATAAGTAAATGAAACACTTGTCATAAAATGATTATTTTCAATTAGTAATTATAATTTTCAATTAGTTTTACATTAGTTTTTTTATTTAAATTGTAAGTAATTTTGATGGGTGTAAATTGACTTAACTATTTTCAGGAAGATTTTGTTTCATCCAATTCATGTATTCGTGGACGTTGGTGAAAGCACCAAAGCTGAAGATTTTTTCTTCCCCTTTATCCTTGAACAGTTTGTGACTGACCACCCCTACCACGTAGTGTAGTCCGTGATACGTCAGGGTCAGCCCCCCACCACTGTCCCCTTGCTGGACGGCAGACACTGAAATTATTGAATATGGTTCTATTTAGTCGTTTATTGAATGAAAAGAACAGCGATCTATCTTATGGAGAATAAACAAAGTACTGTCAGTAAAAAGTAGCTAGGCCAAATAATGTAGTACATATTTTATTTAAAACAGATTCCATAATTTATGTAGTACTTTAAGTTCTGAAAATAAAACTCTTAAGAAAACAAATTATCATTAGTAAACCACTTACTTCGTAATTAGTGATAATAAACTATAACTAATGATAGTTTATTATCATTAGTTATAATGATAATAAACTATAACTATTTATATACATATAGTTACATATAAATCCGAAGCACTACGTGGGTCGGATTCCACGTAAAGCTGTAGGTCCCTTAGTTGCAATGGCTGTTGGGCTATTAATAAATTGCCCTTTCAGAGGAACAGTTGAACTCAGATAGTAACCAGACTACACTCATCCACACTCATCTACACTCATATAACCATTCATATTCACCTTAAAATACCAACAACGTTGTGTCGGCGTCTCATATGTAAGAATAAGAATAAGATATTTTCTAGATGTGTAAACCACACCTAAACATGTATTGTAGCTGAACTTTCAATGTAAAACATGTATGGTATTAAAAACGGTATTACTTAGCAAGTAAAACAACTCGCAATTTTTAATACATCTAAAATCTATTTATGTCTTCATTTAATGATATAAATAAATATTCCGTAAAATATTTAAATTGTCAAGAGATTAAACAAATTATGGAACATTTGAAAGTATTTAAGATTTGATAAAAACTAAAATAAAATAATAATTTGATAAAATTATAATTTTAAAACTATATAAGTATCCCAAATACGGGTTGAAAAAATGTCCCACACTATATTCAAGAAATAAAAATTAATTAAATGTTTCATCTCATAATGTAAAATAAAATCATAATTAATACCCATTAACACAGAATTAGTTATATTTTGAATTATGTATTACTTAATTTACTTTTAATTTTTAACTGCATTGAATATAATATATTTTTAATGGGACAGTTACTCATAGTAATAAAGATAGAATACATTTCTTTTTGCTTCAAGTATAATGTCATTACACAAAATTATGATATTTTACGATTATTATTGTTTGTGATTTTTCTTTTGTTTTCTCTAATTTACGGCCCAAAATGAATGGTAAATTAATTTAATTAACTAGGAAATTCGTGGTGATACGGAATCATGTTTAGTGTTTTCAGAGTACTCTCCACTAAGTTATGGTAATTTCATCTGAGTGTATGCTGAGTTATAAAAAAAAAACCAATAGTTAGATTTTAATTTTGTGATATATAATAATATTTTTTTAAATCTTCAATAAAATATAAAACTACACTTTGTTTCAAGATAGTTACTAGTAAAATCTATACGTAAAATGTATATGAGGAAAATAGTTTACTTTAAATTGAATACATATTTTACTTTTTATTTAATCATGTTTGGTTTTAGAGTATTAACTGTACTGAAATAATTATTATACATTGAGAGAAACTTCGAAACAGACTTTAATAATCGAAAAACACAAAGCCATTAAACGTTATTTATTGCACTATATTATTCTTCACACCAATTATTAACTTTTAAGATTTCAATAAATTCCTAAAGTAAATACCCGTTTTGAATATTTAAATAATTACACACTGCCAAATATTTCAAACCTATAAGTATATTCTACTTACTGAAGAATTCGCTATTACCTAAATATTATTTAGTATAGAAAAAATTGTTCCCATTTGCTATTAATTGCAATATTAGGAGTCATAATTCAATAAATGTAAGGCATAAAAATATTTTTTCTTCGAGTGAAAAAAGGGTAAAAAATTTTTTTATGATTAAAAATTTATTTTACAATCCAAATATTCCAAGAGAAATTGAGATTATTATTTTTGATCATATAATAAACAAATAAAAGATGGGTAGAACACATAAGTCTATATACTTTTTAGGAATATTAAATACCTATTTATTGTATTACAGTCCCTGAATGGTACAAATGTTATGATTTAATTAGCTACTAGTAAAATTTTAAATTAACTTTTTGTAATGTACATTTCAAAAAATGAGTTTTTGATAGAAATAAAAGAAGAGATAAATTTTGACGTATATCTAGATGAAATTTGTACAATATTATTTCTTTATTGGCTGTCCAGTAGTGTATATATAAACTATCTTATTTTGTAGATATTTTATATATTTAATAAGTTACCTGGGCATTTTAGTTTTGATCAATATTTTAGTAAGTGACTTACCTGAACCATTGCCGATGCATATTTTGTCTGATGTAAGTTTGTGAAATGTAGATGAGTGTATCTTATTGGATGCCCTATAACAGTCACTGAAGCTCATCACTGAGCTTGTTGTGTATTGCAGTCTGTCACTAAGGTTGGAACAGGTAGCTCCACACTCTTCCATGTAACCGAACCTAGCAACCTACAGTGGTATAAAGTGACTTACCTGAACCATTGCCGATGTATATTTTGTCTGATGTGAGTTTGTGAAATGTAGATGAGTGTATCTTATTGGATGCCCTATAACAGTCACTGAAGCTCATCACTGAGCTTGTTGTGTATTGTAGTCTGTCACTAAGGTTGGAACAGGTAGCTCCACACTCTTCCATGTAACCGAACTTAGCAACCTACAGTGGTATAAAGTGACTTACCTGAACCATTGCCAATGCATATTTTGTCTGATATAAGATTGTGAAATGTAGATGAGTGTATCTTATTGGATGCCCTGTAACAGTCACTGAAGCTCATCACTGAGCTTGTTGTGTATTGTAGTCTGTCACTAAGGTTGGAACAGGTAGCTCCACACTCTTCCATGTAATCGAACTTAGCAACCTACAGTGGTATAAAGTGACTTACCTGAACCGTTGCCAATGCATATTTTGTCTGATGTAAGTTTGTGAAATGTAGATGAGTGTATCTTATTGGATGCCCTATAACAGTCACTGAAGCTCATCACTGAGCTTGTTGTGTATTGTAGTCTATCACTAAGGTTGGAACAGGTAGCTCCACACTCTTCCATGTAACCGAACCTAGCAACCTACAGTGGTATAAAGTGACTTACCTGAACCATTGCCGATGTATATTTTGTCTGATGTAAGTTTGTGAAATGTAGATGAGTGTATCTTATTGGATGCCCTATAACAGTCACTGAAGCTCATCACTGAGCTTGTTGTGTATTGTAGTCTGTCACTAAGGTTGGAACAGGTAGCTCCACACTCTTCCATGTTGCCGAACCCAGCAACTTATAGTGGTATAAAGTGACTTACCTGAACTATTGACGATGTATATTTTGTCTGATGTAAGTTTGTGAAATGTAGATGAGTGTATCTTATTGGATGCCTTATAACAGTCACTGAAGCTCATCACTGAGCTGGTTGTGTATTGTAGTCTGTCACTAGGGTTGGAACAGGTACCTCCACACTCTTCCATGTTGCCGAACCTAGCAACCTACAGTGGTATAAAGTGACTTACCTGAACCATTGCCGATGCATATTTTGTCTGATGTAAGTTTGTGAAATGTGGATGAGTGTATCATATTGGATGCCCTATAACAGTCACTGAAGCTCATCACTTGGGCGGTTGTGTATTGTAGTCTGTCACTAGGGTTGGAACAGGTACCTCCACACTCTTCCGTGTAACCGAAACCAGCAACCTATAAATTTTTGTAAAACTAATTATTAAAAATACAAGAAAATTTGGTCTAAAGATATTTATCACTAACGAAATATGCTCCCTATAACAAATTCTTGGTATATTTTTAACAAAATACTGATTACTATTGTTAGGCCACATAGAAAACAAAACGACCAACTTAAAGCACTGGTGTTAGCTGAATATTCTGAGTTGTGAAGGTGAGATAGAAAATTACACTATTTCCTTCTGTGTAATTATAAAAACTTATAATTGCAACCAGGATGACGGAAAGCAATACTCTGGTGCCTCAATAGCAAGCCCGGCCCATTACTTCATTAGTATCTATGATTTTTTTTCTTTTATATCACCAACAAATCAAGCGTAACACAAATAAATTATATTGTGATTCAGCATTATAATAACAAATTAATAATAATGCAACATTTAATCTATAGCTATTAAATACATTTTTACAGTTCATTGCACTTATTTTTTTCAATGAAGTTCTATTTGGAAATTGAACACTTGATGGTGGAAGTTAATCACTGCTGTAAAGTAAGGCAGCTCAGATATTGGAATATGCTCTTCTGCTGCTGGAATCACACTAAAAGAATTACACTCTAGACAGATATTTTGTCTACATAAAAATAAGCAGTGCTCTAAATTGTATAAGTATAGTGAACCCGATGATTTACCTTGTATATATATATACAGTGTGAGTTTTATGTCCTGGCACACCTGGATATAATTTAAACTTCCCAAGATATCTATGTGAAACCTTGACCCTACCTATTATAACGTATTTTCTTAATTTTTCAAGTTGTTGAAAATTTTGCCCCCCTTTTCTAAAGGGGGGTAAAGGGGGGCGACTAAACATTTTGAAATACAAACCCCTATCATGTGACCCCTCATTTTAAAGGGAATAAAAAATTAAATCCAATAATGAAAACTAGAGGTCTCTACGTTTATTTTTAACAGATTTTATGACAAATTTATAATAATAAAATCAGTAACTGTCTTGTCCTGTTTATCGTAACATGAGTCAACATACTTTGGAATTTCCCTTGTTCTTATCTTACCGGTTGCAACAATCTACTGTTGACTTTCTCTTTACTACTCACTTGCATTTCATCAGCTGATTGGTTAAGTTGCTATAAACAACATCAGTTTAAAGTTATTTTTCAGACAAATAGTGTTACTTATTTTATTTCTACATGGAGAATTCTGAGTTTGAAAGAATTACTGTGTTAATGATGAGAGGTTATGGAGAACGTATGAGATCATACACTGAAGTAGCAGAATTATTCAATGAGAAATTTCCTAACCGGAACAATCCCATAACTAGATTTACGGTGGCAAGAATTGTTCAACGGTTTAATGATACTCATTCTGTAAAGGATAGACCCAAGCTAGGAAGGGCTCCTGTAATTGACGAGGAGAAATCATTAGATGTTATGCAGTCCTTTGTTGAAGATCCCCACATATCTACGAGAAGAGCTGCTTTGGAGCACGACATTAGCCAATCTTCGGTAAGAAAAATTCTTAAATGTAATAAATTCAAACCTTTTTAAGTCAAACTAGTGCAAGAGCTTAGTGAAGATGACTATGACCGTAGGGTTGAATTTTGTGATATAATGATGGGCAAACTAGACGCTGAACCTGAGTTACTGAACAGAATCCTTTTTAGTGACGAAGCAACTTTCATGACCAACGGTGCCGTCAATCGGCATAATTGTCGTTACTGGCCAGATAACAATCCACACTGGTATGTTGAGGCCCATACACAACGCCCTTCAAAAATTAATGTTTGTTCAGGAATAGTTGATCAACGCTTAGTTGGTCCATTTATAATTGATGGAAATTTAAATTCTGTGAAGTATTTAGATATGCTTAAAAACCAGATTGTGCCTGCACTCCAAAATATGTTTGGACAAGAAGCTGATAACATTTGGTTACAACAAGATGGAGCACCACCACACTATGGTCTTGAAGTACAACAATATCTAAATAATGTCTTCCCAAGAAGGTGGATAGGCCGAAGGGGCGCTGTGGAATGGCTAGCAAGGTCTCCTGACTTTAACCCTCTTGATTACTTTTTTTTGGGGCTACATGAAATATCTGGTGTACAAAACAAGGCCAATTGACGTCCATGACTTAACGTAAAGAATTTTGAACTTATCTCAAACAATTCCTAGAGATAATTTCTTGAATGCTGTCACAAGTTTTTACACACGTCTAGCACACTGTCAAACAGCCGAAGGTGAACAGTTTGAACACCTGCTACATTAAAACAGGTGACTGTTTTTAGAATTTGCGTTAGTGTTGACTAATGTTACGATAAACAGGACAAGACAGTTACTGATTTTATTATTATAAATTTGTCATAAAATCTGTTAAAATAAACGTATAGACCTCTAATTTGCATTATTGGATTTCTTTTTTTATTCCCTTTAAAATGAGGGGTCACATGATAGGGGTTTGTATTTGAAAATGTTTAGTTGTCCCCCATTACCCCCCTTTAGAAAAGGGGGGCAAAATTTTCAACAACTTGAAAAATTAATAAAATATGTTATAATAGGTAGATAAAGGTTTCACATAGATATCTCGGGCCGTTTAAATTGTATCCAGGTGTGCCAGGACATAAAACTCACTCTGTATGTATTCTTTACAATATTTATATGACTAATCTCGAATGAATAATTCTTTGCATTGTTCACAATATATTTGTAAAACTTTACACTGTACATTTTACCAAACATAGATGTAAAGAGAGATAAATAATTGAGTAATTTATATAAGCATTAGTAGTCTGTATTGACTAAGCTTAAAAGATCTGCAATAAAATTCTAAAAAAGTGTTCGTGCATTGTTAGAAATATATGTTTAATTATTTATTACAGCTTATAAACTCATTACATAAGTGGAGAAAAATTAATACTTTAGGCCATTTTATATCTCACCAAACTAAAATTATACTTTATTTTTGTAAAAATGTTTAAATAGCAGGCCCAGGAAAGTTTACAAGGGATGATTGTAACGTGTAAATTTATGTTTAATTTATAAATAGTTTTTTAATTCGCATAATACGTGTTGGTACGTATATAGTACAAGTAAACGTCACACAACACAAATTTATTACAATATAAGAACAAGATGCACAAATATACTACAATACAAGCACAAAATGCACAAATATTATGGTGATCGATTTCGGTGAACCACGCTCACCCTCCTCAGACCAGAGGGACTCACAAAAGAATCAACATTTTTGTTTAGTAACATAAAAGTTTAATTTATGTTTAGGGATATACGTGCAGGGTTTTAAATAATGTGGAGCTAAACTTTAGGATATAATTAAATAGGTTATAGTGAACAATAAAGTTTCTATGAAGATATGTCTTAACTTAGTTTGACGTCTGTCTTTGTATTTAAAAAACCTTATATCCTAAACGATGTTAGATATAGTTTTGAAACTAGACACGAATATTTAACTTTACACAACTTAATATAGTCTAAATAAAAAAATAATATTTTCACCCATTTCAAAATTGTGGCAGTTTATAAACTGTAACACCAAATTTTTTTAAACCAAAGCAAAAATAAAAGATTGTCACGATACCTAATATTTAGTTTAAAACAAGGCTAATCTTTTGATACATTGTTTGTAATAATCAAACAGTAGATAACTGAGAAAATTTTATTTTTCTGATTTTGTGTAAAATTTGACTGGTGGTTATTTTCAAGTCAATAGACACAGGTATAACAAAATTGCAAAATATTACAACATGAAGTTTTGCCCCACATTTTATATAATGCCCTGTATATATATATATATATATATATATATATATATATATATATATATATATATATATATATATATATTGACTTAAGGATTACAAAGAGTGGATTACATAACAACTTGACAAGTTATAATAACTCAAAAGTATATTAACTTGTGTAGAACACTTCAGATGTAGAGTTCAGTATTATTTTAGTTAATTAAATGTGCTTAGTTATAATGCCTAATAATGATAGTAAAATATTTAAATAAATAGTTTTGAACAATTATGTATAATTTTACTCACATATCCAGTAAAACTTGTATGCATAGGAAGTTGGTTGAGGTTATAGTCCAAGCAGGCAGGCATCACGTAGGTGGTGGGTTTGACCTTTTTGTCTATAAATAGCAGGGCGATATCGTGCCCGTAGTTTAATGACGGTCCCATATAATCTTCATGAACAATGATTTTTGTTACCTTAAAAAAATATTATAATTAAACATTAATAATAATTCAGCCAAATACTTTATCACTGTCTAAAGACATCTGATAATATATTAATTAGAAAATAAATTGTAAAATATTTTAAATAACTAGATTAAAATTAATTCAAAATTTTACTAAAATAATTTTTCCTGTTATATTTATTAAAATAATTAGATATTCAGATAAATATCTTTAATCTTCGTAATATATTGGCTTAGTAGAATAAAACAGTTAATTTTTAAGAACCGATAAAATCAAACTTAGCTTTATATATTATACATTTTTTATTATATGTATAACTAGATACTTATCTCAATACAATATACGTGATAATAGCTAATAAATAATATTTATCACATAGGGGTATTTAAAAATAATTAGTCAACACTGTAAAAACCACGCTATTCATCACTGTTCCTGTTTTATACTGACACAATAATTATTTCCTTCTTCCTTATTTACCTGTGTGCATTGCAATAAAACGAAGCAAATAAAACGACAGGGCCTCTCTTCAATATAAATATCCTTTTCAAAATAAATGCTTTCTAAATTTCTAAATAAATAAATAATGTTCCAAATTAAAATATTTATAAAGTCACCGTTCACTTTGTACAGCTAAAATACTTTTTATTATTTCACAGATGTTTATAATTATTTATAATTACCACGTGTTATATTGTGAGAAAGGATATTAAAAGTTTTCTGTTAAGGCACGTGAAGCGTGCAGGTGTGTCCCCTAGTTTATTATCAAATTTAATACTATCGCAGATTAGAGATTTATCAAAATAAGCCATATTGTGGTTTGGAGTTTGAAGTTGAGAACTGTCAGGTAAATTGATATTCTTTTACCGAGTTCAACAAATTATTAATGAGTCTTTGGTTGACTGTAACGAAATGATTTGGTCTAGTGTAATGGTTACGTACTATAGTTAGTCCAGACTGTATGTGACCTGTGTGCCATATTTAGCGCATATAGGAGTTCCATCAGCAGAGAGGACCTTTCCACCACCCGGGGGCTTACTTCACGGTCGTTACTAACTTCCGCCATCAAGGGTTCAGCTTCCGCAACAGTGTTTAGTTAAAAAAAAAAAAAAAAAAAAAAAAAAAAAAAAAAAAAAAAAACTGTAAAGAACTGTACAAGTTTATTTAATTGCTATTTAATGTCGCATTATTATTATTATTTGTCTTATTGCTATGTTGGGGACAAGGTTTTTGGCACTTTTGTAATGACACACTTTATTTAACGGTGCCACGTGAGATATTTTGTCAGTTGAAATAGCATTGATCCTAACCTAAAAAATACTTTGTCTTAGTAAGAATATGAATATTTGATAGCTAAAATATCAGGAAGTACTCAAGAAACGATGGATAAAATATTTCATACTTATATATACTAGTGAGTTGGTTTTAATAATCATTTTATATTTCAAATTATCATTATATCAGTTATAACATCAATAAAATATGTAACAATTAATCTGCTTTAATTTTAGTACTTACATTAGCTCTTATAGTGGCAGGCTCTGTGTACTCCCAGGGTCGATGTGTCTTCCCAAGGCCAACTACCAGATCGGTGATATTTATTACAGGTGGACGGCAGGTCTCACATGCTTTGGTCACACAGTGTGCCGCTAATGTATGAAATACAGTTTTGTAAAAATATCATATTTTAATTGTAGCATAGTATTTTGATATAGAAAATTGTTCTTTTTGATCTAGTTGAGTTTATGATTGCTGGCGTACTTTAGGGACTATTAATAGTCGTTTATCATATGTAAACTTTATACTTAGATTTCGGTATGTAACACATTAAGGCATTTTGTTTACCTAAGTTTACGAATTTCGGTTACCTTTTTTAAACGATTGTTTATCAATAAAAGAACCCTCTTTCCTATAGTTGTAAAAAACTATATGAAATCAATTAGTACACAGTTTAATATTAATTATTTAAAAATAAATTAAATTTGTATTAAATATAATAATAAAAACAAATTTCGAACAAAATGGTCATTAATTTGTTAAATGAATCCTTATTAATTAAGTAAACAGTAAGAAAACAAATTAAGTAGTATAAAGTTAGTTAAAGCAAAATTAATAGATCCTGTATTCATTGCCAAAGTTTGAGTGACGTTCTTTTTAAAAATGCCTTTTAGAAAGACAAATAACGAATTCCGTTCTAGAAGAAGAATGTGTTTATGAACATTTATTAGACATTTTATAGCAGCAAATTTTCAAGTTCAATATAGATTAAAACTTATCACGTTAGTATTCAATATAATTTGATGATAGATAAGTTCTATGGATTCAAATTCACAAATAGCTACACAACAATTTACAACCATAAATGTTATAAAATCAATGAAAATAAACAAAAATGTATTTTACTAGTTCATATAAAATTAAGACTACACTTTTTATTATATACAAAGCATCCATTATGAACAAACATACAGCAAGCATATAGCAAATAATAATAGTAAATTTAAACAAAAGAAAAAATGTATTTGTTACATTGTCTGTGACTTTGATCAGTGTACTTTTAATAAGAAAATAAAGTAATATACCTTATAGATTTTAAGAGATCAATGAACTAAAAGTTTAATATAAAAATATATCACTTTTAATAAAATAAAACATACAATCACTTGAAAGGCGTAATGATATATTTTTTTTATTTGCCGTTATTTTTGACATTAATGTTACTTGTGGGTTTAAGGTATATATTAAAAGAAAAGACTAATTATAAACAACTAACCTTAAAGCTGTTTTTTCAATAAAAATTTTAGATTTTTGTTCGATTGGAATATTTTTTATTCAGCTATTAAATGCCTCCCAAGTAATTATATCATTACAATTATGTTTACAGTTATAAATAAATAACTTCAAAGATACGAATTCAGTCTTTATTGGTACATACACCAGTAGGAAACTATTTTCCTGATTATTTCATTATTTTAAGAACAGATCCTCACAGGACTAGTCTTTCTCATTTTTTTTTTTTTAATTACGTAGTTTTACGATAAATTAGGAAATTTTATTTTAAGTAAATAATGTGTTATGTGTGTTTATAATTTATTATGACGAAAATTACAAAATTGTGTTTAGCGTGTTATCCTTTTCAATATCACACAATTTAAAAAATGATTAACTTTATATGCTCAACTGGTGTATATAAAGTCTGGGGTGTACTTTTAGCGCATTTTATATTACAATCCAATTACTACGCACACGTACAGCGAGAAACAGCTCCCGCAACCGCAGGATCGCACTTCAACGACTTCCTGCAGTTATACCCCTCCAATCCAAAACCGAGGGGCGAAAGAGGTTTTATGTGTGTGTGTGAGTACCTCGCGGTCTGAGGTACAACCAACGCTGCTCAGCAGAATTCAGCTGTCCGAAGCACCTTAAGTACATACATAAGTTTAAGACAGCAAAGATAACCTTTACAACAATGCTCACAGCATATCATATTGATTGCTGCACACCTGTATATGGACCATAAAAGTAATAGACACAATTGGTTTTTTATAGAAATAACTTTATTTAAGAGTGAACATAACGAAATTTTTTCTGGTAAAAGAGCTTCCTTATATTACTATAACCAGATTGAAAAAGAATCGTAATATTCCATGTTGCTTTTTCGCCATTGCACCATTAGTTTAAATCGTTTTTTAAATGTTTTACGATATCAAAATCTTTCCTAAACACATTCACAAGTAGCAATGTTTAAGCCCTATTGCAAATTAGCTGTTAGCAAAATGTGATAAAGTAACATTTTAATTACATTTTTAATTACCTATCTTAGTTACTAGGTCAATCTCAGTGTTTCAACTTATTCTATAATATAGGAACTACTTAGTTGATCTCTCACCTGTAAGGACAACATTGGACGTGACTAAGGTCCCTCCACAGAATGCCTGGAGATCAGCTGTGAAGTAGAGGACTGCATGCCAGGGGAAGTTGGCTGGATAAGATACTTCTCCATTGACTATAGTTGGCTGTTGGATGGCACTTGTAAGGTTTGACTGACCACAATCTTATATATATAAATACAAAATATATTAAATGTTGTGATAATATATAAACTGATTTGAGAATGTCCCTATTAACTTAAATTGTTGTATAGTGCATGAAGTATTAACATGCTGTGTAATTGTTGTTTAAGTAAAAAAAGATTACAAAAACGTTTTTAATATAGGGAATTCAGACACTTTTAGAAGTAGAAAAAAATGTTTTATTATATGATTCATTAACAGTAAGATTTAAACAAAAAATAACCATTTTCTGTTGATTTCTTTTTGTTTCAAGACTAATGCAGGTGAAATATAATTTGCAATATTGATTTATCTCTATGTCTAGAGATGTCTTTCATATACACACAGTCATACCATCTTAACATGTGTATTTATGTATATAAGACGTCAAAAATAAAAACAATGTAATATCCACACTATATTTTTTAAGTGTGACAAATTTTAGGTAACTCACTTAAAATTTTATTGGAACTGACTGTGGTAGGATGTAACATTATTTTTGTTTCATATAGAGTCATATTTTTTAGGTTTTATAATTTATGATAGCTTACGTATAAAAACTATTTTGTTAGATAAAGGTTGTGTTTATATACTTTCGATTGGTATCTATTAAAATATATAATTTGAAAATTTCTATTTATATTTCAGTAATAAGTGGAGAATGAAATATTAGTCAACAATTCTTATTCACTATAGTTGTTGTAAGTAAATATTACAGGAAACTACAATATAATCATAATATGTCACTTCATTACTAGTAAAAGCAAGTAATTATGTAAAGTTAACATTTAAAAATTACATATATCAAGTACTTACTATAGCATGTCACTCCATCTCTGTCCTTGGCGTCCGTCTCACGACACATACAAGTGTCTCCTGAGGATCGAACTTCACAGAGATCAGGACAGTCAGTTCGGTCACAAATGTACTTATCATCACGTTTTTGCCTTTGCCTCCTAATATCCAACACTTTGAAGAGGATTGCATCCTTTATAAAACAAAAAAAATATAAGTACACGTATAAAATAAATACAGAAGCTTAAACTGCTTAAAATATGTATTTTAACGGATTTATTTTGTTGTAAATAGACTTTGTTTTACGCAATAACTTATACTAACTTAAATGATAATAGCATAGAGTTACAACAACAAAAATACGTGAAAAGTATTTCAGTAAAGGGTATCAACAAGTTTTTTTAAGAATAAGCTATTAATAAATCCCAGGAACACGATTCCAAAATAATATTCCTTCACCTTGACCGTGAATTCATGCCACAGTGCTGCAGTGGTTTGAGACATTAATTTAGCTCTCTAAAGGATTTCTTTTTGTTCAGCTCTGCTACATCGTAGCCTATAGTTGCTTCCAGTACTAGTTTGTTTCCTTGGTCGGAAATAGGCCAAAACATGATCACCAGCAGTGAACAACTGCTCGCCCAATCTCATTACCTCCCGACCCAACTTCAATGGAGCTGACTTACCTGATACCATGGAAATGTCTGGTGTGGACTCACATAAACATAATATTCGGTTGGAATGATTAGACCGATACTCCCAACTTTCAGGGTAAGTCAAGGTATGTCTCCCCCAGTGATAGGGTGGAGTGAAAAATCCACCTACGCCCATTGTTGTATTAAATTGTTTATTTGAACTGTCCAGATATTAATACATAACATATTTTAAAAAGGAATGATACAAGATTGTTACGGAATATACAATAGTTGAAAGATTCATATATACAAGATGGAAACAAAAATAAAGAAATGCTTTTACAACTTTTGTATGAATTTACCTGTAAAAGTAAACTCTTTTACATGATAATGTTTGCTAAGAACGTACTTTTTGACGTCATTAGAACAATTTCATATTTTCAGGGGGACGGCTCACGAGGAGTTGAACGAATATCTTCGAGTTTGGTGTAAAATGAAAGGACTATTTAAGAGAAATGAATTACTGGACTTCGAAAAGTTGATCCTTTCCAGAGTAGTGGTCATTTGCATTTTAAAGTAACTATTTAGAACAATATTATTTCTCCACTATTTAACGGTTTTAAGTAAATTATTCTGATAACAAATTATTCTTTATGGAACACAAATATTGAAACGAATTATTAAATTATCTATGAGAAAAAATAAGGTTGTTGTGAAAGCGTTTACATGTTTTTTTCCACCTTGTATAATTAACACGTAAAAGAATTTTGTACTTACCACTTCCATTTGAGGGTCGTATACTTTAGTTACTGGTAGACGAAATATCGATTCATTTAAGTATATTTCATGTATAACAAAACTTGTAAAGTGATACACGTACAAATAGTTTTCCATGACAGAAATTTGATTTGCAGTCTGTGGAATTAAAAACATCTTTTCTAACTTTCCTTCATAAGTGTACCTATACAGGCGTTTTTCGTAACATAAATATAGTTTCTTTGTACTAATATCAATATTGAAATTCGTAAAGTCAATATTGAAATAATGACTTATAATGAACTTTATAATGACTTTCTTTCTGTTTCCTTTTAAATCTGATGAAATTATATAGATTTCTTCTGGAGCGTCCGGATCCTCTAATGGATCAGGACTTGCCAATACGAATAGCTTCCTAAAAATAAAGGTAAATTAATATTTAGTTAATCTTAATATTATTGAGTAAATATGCGACACAATACAATAAGTTCAACATGTTCCTCTGATACAATTAAATATGTGATATTAATTAAATATCCTTTTTCAATTTACTACGATGGCTTTTGCTCCTATGTATGTACAGACTAAATCCTTTTACTACAAAAACAGCAATGCTTCACTCAGTTTATTTTCATCCAACCTGCGTGTCATTATTTTGACGAAATACAATTACGATTTGGTAGCTCTCTGCACTAAACCACATTTTGTTAGATGATGCAAACTCGTTTAGAAGTAATTGCGTTTTAAAATAAGGTAAAATCATTATATACAGTGTTTTAGCGTTTGTTTCTGTTCATCAAATTCATATAATTGGCAATGCAATTATATAATATATTTTATATTAATGCACAGTATATCTTGTATAGTGTAGTAGTATACCTTGATTTCTATAACACTATATCAGACAAATATACGTTAGGAAGATTAATATTGATATCTTAAAAGGCCACTCGTTTGCTTTTAAGAGAATTAAGATAGTCCAGTCCTCAATAGTTTTAAGCATTGGTTACATCTGGTGAAAAAAACTTTATTTTCTCCTAACAATATGTATAAAGGTCTATTGTAATAGGAAATATCACCACAAAACACAATAGAATTATTTTAAGGTAAATATTACTAAAATGTTCTTATTAATCTCTTTAAGTTGTATTAAGAAAGAAACAGTATATTTTTATAAACTAAAAGCTTAAATTACTCAATTGATTCTCTATTGTAACATCTAAGTATTAAATATATTGTTCGAGTCAATATATTTGATATTTTATATGAATTCCGATATCAATACAGTGAATTTTGTCTGAAGAATCTTTTTTACTCGGGACAGAATTTTTTTTCAAATGGCACACTTTAAAATAATAAACAATATCTCACAGAATAGCTCAAGCCATATTTACTTATTGCCATGTTGTGATACTGTATTGCTCTTTATATTTAAAATTTTTTAAAGTATAAATAATATTTTCCAATAAATATATTTAATATATTTATATTCAATATATAAATATAATATTTAATATATATTTAATATTGTGTATTGTGTAATTCTATTGTACACTAATATTATTACAATAAACACTTTATGTATAATAGAATGTGTTATAAAATGCTATTGTATTGGTGCTTTCAATTGTATTGACTCCATAAAACATTTATTAATTTCTTAGAACCTAACATATTATAGGTTCTAAAAATGGTAGTAAAGTTAAATTAACTACATATATCATTGTTATATTATATAATGTATTCCTAAAATATCTGTTGAGTACCATAACAACATTTGTACTTAATACTCACTGACAGTATGGATCAACCTGCATATCAATAATGGACATGCGTTCCTCTTTACAAAGTGCATCGAGATCTTTGGGGGTAAGAACGTTCTCCATTGTTATCTCATGGTCAGACTTGGGCACTTTGCCTACAGTGAGGTTGCCACATATAATGTAAAACCTATCATGAATCCAATCTATAATAAATCTTCTTACCCACTTTGGAATTTCATAGGTAACATTCCAACTAGTTTTGTCTTCAGTAAATGAAAGTGCCAATCTGAAAACACATTAAAAAGGATGTTTAAATAATGTTAAAGTGTTTGATTAAGAATCTATAAAAGTGCAGAGCTTTTAATTGAATGAAATTTAAACGTCAACTAAACTCATTAACTAGTTTGTTTTCAAATTTAATTGAAAGTAATGTTTCTGACCCAGGTACAATATTTTACTTAAAAATGTTGTCTTATACTAATTAAGTTACAGAAAGTTACATTTAAAAAATTAATTTAAATGACATTTATAATAATACTATGTAATAATTCAAATTAACCTCACTAATATTTATTAAATACTTTATCGAAGAAATTGTTCATTATTTTTAACATTATAAAACTTTTTAAAATCGTTATAACTATCGTAGTTTAAATATAGTTTTCCTTCAAGATTATTTTATTTATTTTATACAAACTATAAAAAAGTATATTTTGGTATGGATATGATAATTTTATGTATAGTGATTATTATACTCGTAATCTTATTTTAAATTGTATAATGGCAATCATATTATGTAATGTTTAATTCAAACAAAGTGAAACAGTATTTAAAATTATTGAACATAGATATGCTTACGTGTTGAATTAAATGTGTTAAACTGTTTTTAACTTTACTCATCAGTTCACCTGGGCCTTATGGCCTGAGCGTGAATGTTATCAGTGAGTGACGTACCAACATGCTCGTTAAGTTTACTCATCAGTTCACCTGGGCCTTCGGGCCTCAGCGTGAATGTTATCAATGAGTGACGTACCAACATGCTCGTTAACTTTACTCATCAGTTCAACTAGGCCTTCGGGCTTGAGCGTGAATGTTATCAGTGAGTGACACAACATGCTCGTTAACTTTACTCATCAGTTCACCAGGCCTTAGGCCTGAGCGTGAATGTTATCAGTGAGTGACGTACCAACATGCTCGTTAACTTTACTCATCAGTTCACCTGGGCCTTATGGCCTGAGCGTGAATGTTATCAGTGAGTGACGTACCAACATGCTCGTTAACTTTACTCATCAGTTCAACTAGGCCTTCGGGCCTGAGCGTGAATGTTATCAGTGAGTGACGTACCAACATGCTCGTTAACTTTACTCATCAGTTCACCTGGGCCTTATGGCCTGAGCGTGAATGTTATCAGTGAGTGACGTAACAACATGCTCGTCAACATTACTCATCAGTTCACCTAGGCCTTATGGCCTGAGCGTGAATGTTATCAGTGAGTGACGTACCAACATGCTCGTCAACATTACTCATCAGTTCACCTTGGCCTTATGGCCTGAGCGTGAATGTTATCAGTGAGTGACGTACCAACATGCTCGTTAACTTTACTCATCAGTTCAACTATGCCTTTTGGCCTGAGCGTAAATGTTATCAGTGAGTGACGTACCAACATGCTCGTTAACTTTACTCATCAGTTCAACTAGGCCTTTTGGCCTGAGCGTGAATGTTATCAGTGAGTGACGTACCAACATGCTCGTTAACTTTACTCATCAGTTCACCTGGGCCTTATGGCCTGAGCGTGAATGTTATCAGTGAGTGACGTACCAACATGCTCGTTAACTTTACTCATCAGTTCACCTGGGCCTTATGGCCTGAGCGTGAATGTTATCAGTGAGTGACGTACCAACATGCTCGTTAACTTTACTCATCAGTTCACCTGGGCCTTATGGCCTGAGCGTGAATGTTATCAGTGAGTGACGTACCAACATGCTCGTTAACTTTACTCATCAGTTCACCTGGGCCTTATGGCCTGAGCGTGAATGTTATCAGTGAGTGACGTACCAACATGCTCGTTAACTTTACTCATCAGTTCACCTGGGCCTTATGGCCTGAGCGTGAATGTTATCTGTGAGTGACCAAGGTGCTCGTTAACTTTACTCATCAGTTCACCTGGGCCTTATGGCCTGAGCGTTAATGTTATCAGTGAGTGACGTACCAACCTGCTCGTTAACTTTACTCATCAGTTCACCTGGGCCTTATGGCCTGAGCGTGAATGTTATCAGTGAGTGACGTACCAACCTGCTCGTTAACTTTACTCATCAGTTCACCTGGGCCTTATGGCCTGAGCGTGAATGTTATCAGTGAGTCACCAACCTGCTCGTTAACTTTACTCATCAGTTCACCTGGGCCTTATGGCCTGAGCGTGAATGTTATCAGTGAGTGACCAACATGCTCGTTAACTTCACTCATCAGTTCACCTGGGCCTTGTGGCCTGAGCGTGAATGTTATCAGTGAGTCACCAACCTGCTCGTTAACTTTACTCATCAGTTCACCTGGGCCTTATGGCCTGTGCGGGAATGTTATCAGTGAGTGACCAACCTGCTCGTTAACTTTACTCATCAGTTCACCTGGGCCTTATGGCCTGTGAGTGAATGTTATCAGTGAGTGACCAACCTGATCGTTAACCTCGATTGATGATTGAAACATTTGAACGAGCCATATACAGTCCGAATCCTAAACCCACTGAACCACCATTTAGGCAATTTAACTACCAATTTATACAACAAAATACTTCCTTAATACCGTATAAAACTTCAATTTCCCTATAATGTAATATTGTGTGGGAATTTTTAGCATAACAAAACATTGTTTTCTTTAGATTTACAATGTTGAATGAATTGAATGGCTGCTGTAATAATAACTATTTTTTTCAACCTTTTAAACAAATTTATTAACATCAATACAACAGGATTAGTTTTTAATTAAGTTTCCTATTAGTTTAGAGACATTCTGTAGAGCAACTAAATATTATGTAATCATTGTAACTATTATTGTCACATTTCAATTCTTAAACATTTCAAAAATTTAAAAACTGTACAATTAAGTCAATATTTAATGAAACGTTAAAATGTGATTATTATTTTATTTATTTTGTTTATATCTTTCCAGACAATAACATTTATAAATACATATTTCAAATACCACTTCCAATCTTAACTTAAGTTTTTTATCATTCAAGCTGCATGTGTAGGTACATGCATGTAGATGAAACATAATTATTGTAATTCTTCTTTAACTACGTTTTTAAAAACGAACTTTATCGTACCCTACATACAAAACGTGCCCCCAAAGACTAACGCACATTTTACACAGTTGTTTGTAAGACCAAAAATACCAAATAATGTAACATACTAAGTTTCCTGTCTTGGTCCTTTTTCCTTTGTTTCTATATGTATTATAGCATTATCTAAAAAATTGTTCAGGAAACTATAAAGACACTCATCAATAATAAAAAAAATGTTTATGTAGAAATAATGGGTGCCTAAACATTTATTTGAAAATGGTTAATAAGTTTATATTTCATTATAATAGCCATCTATTAAAATATAAATTATTGGTTGAGTAATCATTACCAATCTAAATATATTATAGTTTAAAATATGAAGTGATAAATAACAAAAAATACCATCACACTTTTGGTCACATAATTTTAGTTTCCCTTATAAGTTAAATCAACCTTTAAGAACATTTACTATCAGACATATATTATACAAATCGTTTAAACTCTGGTCCGAATGTTTAGTAAAATTAAAATGGGATATATATCACATTGCGTAGACTTTTGCGTATGTCTTCATTATAACTATTTATTTACATTTAAAGAACAATTACATCTGTAAGAGTTGAGCATAAGTTAACAATTAAAAAATATTTTATAATTTATTTTACATTCCTTCCTAGAAGTTTGATTCACTTCAATTAGTAAGTATAAAAAAACTACACATTATTTGCTTAACAACTGAAACATTTGTTTTAATAACGTTACTATAACTTTATCAGAGTATATAATGTATTAATTTAAAATAGGTAATCATTTAATTTTATGCCATAGAACACATTTACTTAATAGTTTACAAATATTTAAGCTTGTTAATATATTGTAATTACTATCTACTAAAATATGGATTCAGTATTTAATGCAATACATAAGGGAAACAATATATATCGACACATTAAATTGCCTAAGAAGACTTTTTAAAATTGTTAAATACTTAAAACAGGAACAATAAACTTACCCGAGCTTGAATTTAAAGGCTGAAGAGTTAAAATTATGAAAACCAGCAAGCTATAAAGAAACTGATATGTTTTAAAAATAACCCTTTTTATAAATATAATTTTCTTTCTAAATAATTCATAGTTAACGTAAACCCTACAGGTAAATGCCTGGACAACTGTGTGGGCACTCACCTTTTTATTGTGAAAAAATCACCAACAAAGTCTTCAACAAAGTACATATTTCGCTCCGTGAAATGGTAGTCGAGTGATGATAGGTGATAGTCACCGATTAAATCACATTGTTTGTTCACCATTTCAGCCTTGTTAGCTTTTACGTCTGTGACTACTCCAGTGAACTCCGCTATGCACGCAACTCCATCGTAACCATGGATGAGAAACTTGATGCCACCAACATCTTGAAAATAAGTTTGAAAAATGAATTAAATTTTAAAATTTCTTTTAAATATCATAAAAAACAAAATACATAAAATAAAAACACGGATACATTGTATGTTTAAATAAATTAGTGTATTTCCTTACCCCTATGTTTTTTTAATTATTTTGTAAACTACGCTAAGTGGTTAATATAAAAATCAGTTACCATGACAATATATATTAAGGAATACTATTCTGAGTATATATCATATAGACTCAATAGTTCTACTATTTTAGCCTAAAGACCCCCAATCATGTTACTTTAATAGTTTAATCATTTATCTTTGTGATAACAATAGACCATGTAATGACACGTTTGGATGGAAAGCTGTTTATTTATTCTACTCCTTAATAAGACGCTAATGGTCAAGGTATGGGTGAATATGAAGAACGATTCAGTGTAAATAAGTGTAGATGAACTGTTGCAGTCAATAGCTGTGCCTCAGAAAGAGTTATTTATTAATAACCCAGTATGCAGAGCAATTAAGGGACTTACATCTTTACGTGTAATCCGAACCACGTAGTGTTGGTCTGATTTTCAGCTAACTGACAAGCCTGACACTCAGTTCTCTTCCCTACTCAACACCTGAACGCTGATTATCATCCAGCAATGACACACCAGACTCTAGTAGTGTCCAATTCGATGGCAACCATTGAGTGGACTTTCAATCTCCTCAACACTTTGTTCCGAAGTAGCTGGATTACAGCAATGCGCCACCAGTGCCGACTGTTAAACTTTTAAGTTATATATAATTTATTTTTAGTATAAATGTGAGAAGTTTAGTTAAGCTCACTACGTTAATTAATAATTATAGTTAAAGTGACCTTTGTTTTGATAAATATGAACAATGATATAAAATGATCCTAAATATATATCATTTTATAGTACATCAAAGTTAGACATAAATACATTAGTTAATTTTCTATTGAATGTTTTAAGAACTAGTTAACAATAATTTAACTACCACTCAATTTATACCTTGCTTATTTGAAATATAGCTGTTATTAATTTTATTTCATTTAAATTTGAATACTATTATTAACATTCATCCAACCTGGGATCAATGTTACCCTACCAATACACGTACGTGTATGGTAGACAGGTGGGTCTTTACTACTTTAGTTTATGGGTTGGTGTATGGTTTTTTACCACCAGTGGGTAGGTCTTTACCAATATCAGTGTATGGGTAGTAATATTGTAATGTTTCTACCGTACGCATATGGATAAGTGTACAGTTATTATTACCATCCACCAATGGGTAGGTATACGTACATATACCATCGTAAATGTATGGATATGTGTATGCGTATGGATTAGTATATGGTTCTTTAACACCGTACGAGTAAACGTAGGTATATACGTTTCTACAAGGAATGGTAGAAATGTTGTGATCATGGGGAATATAAATATTAATATATTAGATGATAGTTCAGATATTGATGATTACAAATTAACATTAGCTTACAATGGAATAGAATCGTTAATTTATGTACCAACAAGGATTAGTGGAGATTCAAAAACTTGTATTGATCATATTCCAGTTAAACTTGCAGATAAGGATAAATTTAAAGTTGAAGTGGTAGTGGTAGACAGCTGTGTGACAGATCACTACATGATAGCGTTGTGTCTGGGAGTAGAGTTGTCGACGGTCAAGGTCAAGGCTGATCAACCGAGATATCGCATCGATAATGAACAGCTGATTACTGAACTCGATACGGCTGACTGGAGCAATGTTTACAAACAACGGAATGCCTCTCTTGCTTTCGATATATTTTATAATATAATAAATTCAATCGTTTTAAGCTGTAAAAAAATATCAACAATAAATAAAAAACTAAAAATTGATAAACTTAAACCTTGCATTAGGGAATCAACTTGTAAACGTATAATGATTAGAAATAAGTTATTCAATATAGCAAAAAAAATCCTGACGATGTTCAAAAAATACAGCAATTCAAAGAATACAGAAATAAATTGCGAAATGACATTCGTGTCCTAAAAAATAGTTATTAAAATAAGGTATTTGAAAATTGTAGTGGTAGTTCTTAAAAGACTTGGAGTACTACTAATGAGATAACAGGACAACAAAAATGCAATAAATCTACAATATCCTTAGAAATAGATGGCAATATTGTTAGTGATCCAGAAATAGTTGCCAATGAATTTAACGAGTATTTTTTATCTATTGCTGATAAAATTGGTAAAAAAATAACAAAACCAAGTGAAAATGATTTTATTGAATTCAAAAATTGTTTTAAACTGAAGCAAATTAAACAATCGATGTTTTTGAAGCCGGTGACATTAAATGACCTTACAACAGCAATCAATCATTAAAGCAAGGTAGCTCACCTGGTCTTGACGGTATAAATACTCTGTTCTTAAAAAGATTCTATTGTAAGTTTTCTCATGTTCTACTTTACATAATAAATTTAAGTTTTGAGACTGGCGAGTTTCCTGAAAAATTAAAAGAAGCCGTAGTTATACCAATATTTAAGAAAGGCTCCAAGACATGTTGTAGTAATTTTAGACCAATATCACTGTTGTCAACATTTGTAAAAGTTTTTGAAAAAATTATGAAACGAAAATTGACAAGCTTTCTTGAGGACATTTCTTTTTTCGGTAAAAATCAGTATGGGTTTAGAAAAGGAATGGGACAGAAACGGCTCTCCTTGAATTCATGGACAGGGTATCTAATGGAATAAATAATAAGAAAAAGGTTACAGGATTATTTTTAGACATTACTAAAGCCTTCGATACAGTAAATCATGAAATACTTTTAAAGAAATTATGTCATTGTAATAAGAGGGATTGTGTATAAATGGTTTAAAAGTTACTTAACAGGAAGGAAGCAATGTGTAAGAGTCAATGGTATATTAAGTAGGTTTGGTGAGATAAAATATGGGGAACCGCAAGGATCTGTATTGGGCGCCATTTTGTTTCTAATTTATATAAATGATTTGTGTGATGGACAATTGTGTGGTATGGTTACTTCATTTGCTGACGATACAGCGTTCTGCTATATAGAAGATTCATGGGAAGACATTGAGATTAAAATTAATAAAGACTTGCGAGCATTAAGGTGGTGGTTTTCTGTAAATAACATGGTTTTAAGCTCCGAAAAAACAAAATATTTAAATTTTAGTTTAAGGGGAAATATAAGTTTTCAAAATAATATACTTTACAGATGTCTGAATTGCATAAAATTAAATAGTGAGTGCCAAAATGAATGTGGAATGGTAGCAGGAGAAACGTCCTTAAAATATTTAGGGGTCTGGTTGGATACAGGATTAAACTGGAAAACACATAGGCCCTATAACAAAATTGAAATAGAAAATTAATAATGTTTTGAGAGTATTCTACTTTTTGAGAAGTATGTGTAATAATGACCTTTTAAGAATCCTATATTTTTCCTTAATTCACAGTAGATTAGAATATGCAATTTCGTGTTGGGGAGGAACTTATATTTCAAATTTGAAAACAATATTACAAATTCAGAAACATGTAGTAAGAATGATAATGAAAAAAAAAATAACTCAATCATCATTCCCTTTATTCACACATTTGCACATATTACCTCTTAGGCATATGAATATATACAAAGTGATGAACATTTTTTATGTAAGGAGTGGAAGTTATAAGTCAACAAACAAATATAAAACAAAATTACGTAATGCACAAGATCTAATAGTGCCAAGACCAACAAACACGTTCTTTACACAGACATATTGCTTTTTGGCACCAAAAATATACAATTACTTGTCACTCCCAATCAAAGAACAAACTTCACTGAACACTTTTTTAAAACTCTTAAAAAATTGGCTTTTCTCTATTAACGATGTTGAAGAATTTTTAATTACAGCGGTTATTTGATGTTTGATCCCTTTCAATTTTCATATATTAATTGGATTTCTATATTCCTCTTGATAATTTTTAACATTTAATAAAAATCATAGAAATTTGTTAGAATGTGTACAGTTATATTTAGTATAATTTATGTATGTGTGTATGTATGTACATGTGTGTGAGTGAGTGTGTGTATGTATTTATATTTTATAGTTTTATCTGTAGGCCTATATTTTTATATGTGCATGTAAGCATATTTCATGTGATGGGATTTTTTGTTTCTGATAATTATTTATTTTGGGCTTTAAATTAAATTATTTACTTGATTTTTATATAGTAGCTTGAATATATTAATATTTGTATATATGAGTTTTTTTGTAGGGAGCATCACTAATCTTAGTTTTATTATTTAATTGTAATATTTTGGTAATGAAGGTAGCAGTGACAGCAACTATGAATGTATGCCTTCAAACGGGCCAAGCCTTGAAGGTTCCCTATTTTCTCAATTAATTTTAAGTCTTTTACTCATTTACTTAATTATTTCATTTATGTAGATCAGACCTGTGCATTATAGGAATAAATAATTATGTATTAATGTTATTGTAGAAATGAGTTGTTATTTATTTATGTATATGTATGTATATTAATTGAGAAAATAAATATTTATTATTATTTATCATTTATATGTCTTATTCACCGTATGTGCATTGGTGGGCGGGTCTTTACCAGCGTATGTGCATTGGTGGGTGGTTCTTTACCACCGTATGTGCATTGGTAGGCAGGTCTTTAACAGCGTGTGTTGCATTGGTGGACGGGTCTTTACCACCGTATATGCATTGGTAGGCGGGTCTTTACCAGCGTATGTGCAGTGGTGGGCAGGTTTTTACCACCGTATGTGCCTTAGTGGGTGGGTCTTTACCATCGTATGTGTATAGGTGGGTTGGTCTTTACCATCGTACGTATATGGGTGTGAGGGTCTTTACCTACGTATGTGCATTGGTCTTTATAACCGTACGTGTATGGGTGAGTGGTTGGATTTAAATATAGTTATTGACAAAATAACATTGTTATGATTTGAATTAAACTTTATATTTTTAACGTCTGTACGTATGGTAATGAATAGATTTTTTCTTTAATTTTTAATCCTAACTGAAAATAACCATAATAACAGATTTAAGATGCTAACTATAATTATAAAGTTATCAAAATAATTCATGAATGTGTAAAATATTACCATCCACGAGTTTAAATTGCTTTAAATCATAAAAATAATCACTTTACAAATATGCTACTTAGCTAAAATCTGTATGTGTTATTCATGTAATTTATAATTATTTTTACTATCACAGAAAATTTTTCATAAAAAGTAATCGTTTTATATTGAAAGTAACTGCGAATTAAAAATAGAGATACTCAAACAAGTTACCTTGAAGGATGAAGAGAAAACATAATGCATAGTAGCTGACCATTGAGAGCTGAGACGGGCTGCCCACTGACGCGACCTCAATTTGACTCCATCAACATAGAACTGTTCGTGATATTGTGGCATCTGTTTATCGCCTTTCTGTAAGAGATAACTTGTGACTTTATACAAACAAATGATTGTATCCCTACAGACGTACAGTATACTTAAATGGCTTTTACGTAACTCTTTATCACAGGGAAATACCAATATAACTTGGTGTGTACAATAATATTCATCTGTACTATGATGTTACTGTGTTTAGATACTATCTCAATGCAAACTTTTTTTAACAAATAATTGGGTGAGATACAAGGTTTGTTTTTTATATCATCATGTATTACTGTCTTATTTTGGTATCACTGAGCAATTTACTAATATGAATTTATTAGAAAAATTCTAAACGAATATAGTACAACAGTTTTCTTAGTTTTTAACAGCTTGCATACTAAAACTTACATGTTGCAAAACACAATCAAGATAAGTCAATAAATTAAGCTTGTTTTTCTGTTTGGGAAGGTATTAATAAAAATACAATAAAATGCTAAACAATTAAGATAAAAAAACTGTAAATTTAACACCGAATTTGTTGTTGTAGTTTTCTAAAGTTCTAAAAACAGAAAAAGTATGACCTTATTTTATATATAGAACACTTCAATATTGGTCCCTTAGTTAAAATAAATAGTGCTAAATACTATATTAAAATATAAATAAATAAATAACGTCTTACATGCAAAGCTATGAAAAGTGAGTAATGTTTTATGGTGTTTGTATGACTAGCGCTACCTAAATAATTAACAGATAAGCAATATATAACTATACATATTATATACATAACTATTTTCAAAAGCATTGGCTTGTATGGTTGATAATTTAAAATGAAAGAGTGTAGTTTGTTTCCAGTATAAAACCACATAAGATTAATATACAACTGGAAAACTCCTCATCGGTAATTGCTAAAGGGTTGGACTAGTCTATTATATAACAAGAATTTCCTTCCAACAACAAGACAAATCTCCGAGAAAAAACACACAATTAAAACGTGTAATGTGTATCCTTACATTGATACATGAGGTGACACCAGTGGTGCAGTTCTGTAACCGTTGGAGACAAAGTGTTGTGGATATTGTATGGGATAGGTTCCATACTAGGTCCTGTTAATACCAACATGGCGTCCACCCAATGGTTGCCTTTAAAGTAGACACTACTAGAGAAGTTTGAGGTGCCCATGTTAAATGGTTGGAAGGCTCCAATATTATGTAAGGATGAGAACTTCGTGTCAGGCTTGTCAGTTAGCTGAAAATCAGACGAAAATTACGTGATTGTGATTGCACGTAAATATGAAGGTCTCCTAATTTCCCTGGCTATTAGGCTACTAATAAAGAGCTCTTAAGGAATAATCTACCTTAGTTTGTAACAATTACTACACTCGTTCATTTACGCTCATCACACTAATTCGGTCCTCATAATCGCTCAAATTTTGGCGATCGGTGTCGTACTAATCAATAATAATAATTACTAAGTTCATGAAAGTCTCATTAAAAAAAAAATAAATGTTTGAGTGTAAACAGTTAACTGCTTAGTATTAGTTTATCGAATAAGGTTTTCGATACAGTACACTCGGTAATAATTACAAATATTTATATTACAATATTTTAAACTCGATTTTTACTCAAACTATATATTTTGTAATAAATTCAAATTATACTAACAATTCCATCTTGGCGTAAAGAAAACATTTTATTGATGTACACATAACAGTGTAGTTACATTTTCAATATAGTTTTAGTAGCAACTATGTCTTTCAGGGTGAGTAATACAATTTATAGGCATCATTATGAGATATATTATGTTACAGAACTAAACCTATTTTTTATACCATTCTGTGGTTTAAAGGCAGAAGCATCTGGTAAAAGTAGTAACTTATTAGAATAATCTTCATTCATTAGAATAGAAAAAAAGTTTTACAAAATTATACTAACTGTTGCTGTCAATGGAATATATATTTTAATTACAATAAATTACCTGCATTAAATAATGGTTAATAATTTTTAGTTATGTAATTATTTTACAATGTTTCTCCCTACAATTAATCTAATATGTTTAACCTATGATCCCTTTATTTGCTCCCACTATAAAAACTATACGAACTGTTGCAGTGTATGGAATATATTTTATAATAATATAAAAATATGTTCCATGCGTTAAATAATGGTTGATAATTTTTAATTCTGTAACTATGTTTCAGTGTTTCTACCATAAATCAAATAAAAATATTTTTGTTTATATTACGCTCATATACACAGGGTGTCTTAAAATCCCACCCCCCCCCCCATTAACTTTCTTATAAATACAGATAAAGTGATTTACTTCTGGGAATGTTTATATGACCAACTAAGGAGTTTTTTTATGTATGCAAATTTTTTATACCCCCTCTCAAAAGGGGGTAGTTTGGGGGTAAGTCAAAATTTTTAAATAAAAACCCCTATCAAATAACACATCATTTTAAAGGGAATATGAAAAGAAAAAGAATGGTGGAAACTAGAGGTCTCTAACATTAGTCTATTAAATTTGGTGGCAGTTTAAATTTGGAATTATTTCATAAACCCCCTAAGTAATTTTAGAACGTGAAAATGGTCAAAATGCTGAACTCTCACCTCAATTTCACTCATATGAGATGCTCGAAATGGCTGCCATGAACTTCTTGACAGTAAAAAAGCCTGGATTGAAAACCAAGTCTCACATTTTGTAAGATTTCAGGCGTGATAAGGTGGCAGGCCTCTTCGATTCTTGTCCTTAATTCATAGAGGTTTGCGGGCTTTGTGTCGTAAACTTTACTTTTGAGGAAACCCCAAAAGAAAAAATCCAGAGGTGAAAGGTCAGGTGAACGTGCCGGCCACTCTACCAAAGTGCCACGTCGACCTATCCATCTATCGGGAAACGTTTGGTCTAGGAATGTCCGGACAAGCATATTGTAATGTGGAGGAGCACCATCTTGCTGAAATACAGGCTCATAAGTACCTTGTACTACCTCATTTATTGCTGGGACAATGCCGTTCCGTAAAATGTCCAAGTATTTAACGCCAGTTAAATTACCATCAATAAAGAATGGCCCAATAACAGAGTTTCCCAAAATTCCAGCCCATACATTTAGTTTTTGTGGCTGTTGCGTATGGGCTTCAACCATCCAGTGGGGGTTATTGTTTGCCCAATAACGGCAGTTGTGCCGATTGACTGTCCCATGCAAAGAGAATGATGCTTCATCACTAAAACATATCTGTGATATTAAATTATTATTCTCTTCAATCTTCTGCAACATTTACTCACAAAACTGAAGTCTTCGATAAGGATCGTCTTCATTTAATTCTTGATTTAACTGTACTTTGTACGGGTGGAACTTGTGATGCTTTAACACTTTGTGAACAGTATCTTTTGAAATTCCAACATCAAGGGCAGTGGACCGCAGAGATTCATGTGGGTTTGCAGCATAATTTGCTAAAACTTGAATTTGGATCTCTTCTGTCGCAATGGCAGGGTGCCCTGATCGTGGTGCATCTTTGACACTAAAGTTTGTTGAGAATTTGTTTACTAAACGTCTAATGTATGGCCTGGCTACTGGTCTATCCGGATAGGCAGCATTAAATAAACGAACTGCTTCATGAACATTTCTCCTAGCTTCCCCATAGAACAATATCATCTCTACTTTATCTTCATTTGACCGAGCCATTTTTATTAAATACGAATAAAAAGAAATTTAACACAGTAACTGAACTGAAAGTGTTACACGTACTAACTAGTAACCTAATAAGAGATAAGGAAGGAGCCACTGGTATTCCCAGGTTGCCCTACTGGACTTTGGTCAGACAAACCAAAACCAAATAAATGCTATGTTATTTGTGGTTTTTGGTGTTTTTTGATTCTTGTAATAACTTGTTTTACGATTAGGTGTCATCATTTTTCAAAACTAACTGGTGGGTGAATGTTTTGTCTGCCTTACAACAATTTTAAATGTAACATAAGCTGCGGGGGTTTTATGAAATAATTCCAACTTTAAACTGCCACCAAATTTTATAGACTAATGTTAGAGACCTCTAATTTCCGCCATTCTTCTTCTTTTAATATAACGTTTAAAATGATGTGTCATTTGATAGGGGTTTCTATTTAAATATTTTGACTTACCCTCAAACTACCCCCTTTTGAGAGGGGATGTAAAAAATTTGCATACATAAAAAAACTCCTTAGTTGGGCATATAAACATTCCCAGAAGTAAATCACTTTATCTGTATTCATAAGAAAGTTAATAGGGGGGGGTGGGACTTTTAAGACACCCTGTATACAATTTACTTATAAAATAAGTTGGGAAATATTTACTGTATAATTATATATTCAGATCTTTCTTAAATGATTCTTTAAAAAAAATTAAATAGAACTACATAGCAACTCTTCATTATTAAATTAAATCCCAAAACTTTAAGAAGACCGTTAATTTTACTACCTTTCACCGGTGTATATAAAAATATATTTGACAAACTTACCTTTCCATCAGAACAGTTAAAATATTAATACAAGCACAACATACATAATTTTACATCTGAATCCTCTTTATTTATCAACTTATCATTACGTATTTAAAACTATTGAAACAATCACTATTCACGGCACAATGGAACATTATCACCTGTAGATGAGCTGGCCGACGGCACTGAATGTTGAGGTTATGATTTCCTTTAACCACTCTCCACCGGTTGACCTTGACACTTGCTTCTTGCCTCCTGACGTCTGATCATCACTGGATGGCACGTTACAGGAAAACGGTCTGAGGCGAGTTCCCACGACAAGATACTGACAATTATTTTAAAATATATACTAACCCATCTCCTTGACACTATCATTACTGTGCGCACAAGAATTGTAATATTTGGCCCTGCTCAATAAAGAAACAGTGTCATTATTTCATCTGTAATGCGTAAGTAATGAAAATGTTTTTTTAATCGGTAAGCTTCCACATTTATACTGGGGCAAGCCAGTGGGTGAGTGTTTGGGACTTTGAGCCTGGTTTAGAGATTGCACTGATTGGAAGATTTTCACGGCCTGCTGGAAGATCTATCAACAGTATCCACCTTATACTGAGCTGGTTCGCCCCTTTACCCTGTCTAAACAAGTTCTCCGCACAGATAAATAGTCTATTCCTATACACTGCTTTCCAGTTGATCAGATTGAATTTTTCACCCAACACTAGCTGGGCTGTAGTGAGGAAGGGTTTTGATGTAATAAATAAGTTCATTATTAACGATCCGTCAATACCTGTCTCTGTTGGTAGGATGAACCTCCTCTCTTATAGAGAGAGGGCACTGTTTTGCTCCGAACTGGCGTATTCAGATGTCTATGAGCAATTGTCTCCGAACTGGCGCATACACAATGTGATTGCAATGAGTATTTCCGAACAATGTATAACATAGTTTAAAAGTGCCCTCTATAGAAGGATTAGCCAGCATAAAAAAAATAAGTGAGGCAGTTCTTAATTGACTAGATGTATTGGATTTAGCGTAGTGATAGTAGATCATCTTAAATTATATAGAGATAATAGACCATCAGTTATGGCTAAAAAAGAACCATTGAATCTTTGTATGGACTATTATGTAGGAAAATTGTACTGTATTTAAATTTTAAATAAAAACCACACAAGTGGAAAGGAAAACTTGGCGTCAATAGAATTATATATACAAATTTATTAAATTCTATATTTAAATTAGTATTAGCCACAGATTAGAAACGGCTAATATTATGGCAAAATTCAAAGAATAAAAAAGTATTAAAATTAAATTTCTTAACAGAGAAACTGATTAAATATCCACATTGAGTTTTATGAGAAAAAATACACCTGCGCACAATTTTTTAACATGGTGGATTTTTGAAAATTGCTACATACATACTTTTTTAATGGAGAAAAAGTAGGTGAAGTGTCCCAATCCAAGTTTTTCGTATCTCAACAGGTGCTTCAAAGATATCAATATCGGAATAATATCTGACTGGTACATGCTCAATAAAATCAAAATAAATGTAACAAAATATTAATTTGTAAATTTCAGTTTCTAACTGTTTGACCTGCCTTCGCTAATAAATAAAATGTATTATATTGGTATTTGACGAAAAGGTTTAGGCTTTTTAAAGAAAAATATTTCATTTATGTAGTCCCTACAAAATCATTAACATATTCCAACAAAATTCCCTTTATGTTAAACACTAGATAAACATTTTTATTTAGAGAGTTTTGATATTTTGAAAATGTATCAGAAACACACTCAATGCCCCTAATATTGAGCTAAAATCAATTTCCCAAATACCACTGAGACTCCTAAAAAATAATTAAGTCAATGCTAATATTAGATTCTTCTTTATATTATATAATTGGTAAAACTATTTTTGATGAAACTTCAAGGAGCCAACAAATAATAACCTTCATGTGTATGTAAAATACTGCAATTAGGACTCCTTCATATAATAAATACTGCTAAATACCATATTTCATCTTTATATAAAATAAATGGTGTCTTACTGTACTTATAAGAATCACGAATTGATGAGTTTCACCATGTTTACATGCTAGTGCAACCTCCTCAAATACTTCCAATCATTCACCTAAATGTGAAGTGCACTATAATATTATATACTGTATAATGAATCAGAAAAAGTATACTTGATAGTTATAAAATGTGCGAGTTTATATTCCAGTACGTATTAAATGCATACAAATGGGTAATCTTAAACATTTTATAAAAGCAGAATAATATACATGATTTATATTTATTTCATATACAAAATAAATCCATGAAATATTAAAACTTGGTGGTTCTAAAAAAATAATGATATTACAATCCATTTAATGACTATGCATGTTCAATTTTCTATTTTTATGTACACAATCACTGTTTATTATTCACCCGTTCAGTTCATTACTAAAACTACCCAAATACATCCCTTAGATAAAGAAAGTCCTGAGGACGGTCTTGGCGGGAGAGATCCATTGCCAATCAGCGGCTATTACTCACTGACTTTGGGGTTTACCTGCTCGGCCTGATAAAACAAATTGACTACAGAAATGCTTCAAATAATTTACAATCCACATATAAATGATAAATGACGTAACATATTTTAAAAGGGTTAATTATAATAACAGTTTTTAATCTGTAAAGGATAATTCACGTGCATTCATTGTGTACTTTTTACACATTACTTATATTTTAAATTACACTATATTAATATATGACACCCTAATATCAAGATTTGTATTTATAAATGTTCTTACGTTATTGTTATGATATAATTTTATATTTAATTATCTTTAGTTAGATATTTGCACGATATCTCACAATCGTAATAAAAATATTTCTTACACATGATATTCTGGTTTATTAATTCATATTGTAAATGTGTATTTATTGTGAACGATATTGTAAACATATTGTAAACTATAAATTAATTATGTTTATATTATATAAGTAATTAAAAATATATAAGGGTAGAATGATATACTAAAGCATCAATGTTCCAAAACCATTTAAATAATATATAAGGGAATGGTTTTATTCTGTAAATTTGTCCTAATTACTACAGAGATTAAAGAAAAAATAATAACACGAGCTGATTCATCAAATTCTCATTAAATTGATCATTACTGTTTGGGAAAAACAGGTACAACCTTGTATGAACACTACTTGACACATTTATTTTGTCACCTACCTGGAATAACGTGGAATAGAATAATATTTTTAAATAACATTTTTTAAATAATATATATACAGGGTGTCCCAAAAGTCGACGTCGAAACTTCACTAGCTTGTTATATGGATCATTTTCAACCAAAAAAGTAATGTATGATTTTTCATATTGTTAATAGTTACCGAGCTGTTGACTTTTTTAATAGTTCTAAAAATATGCATATTGCAACTGAAAAAATAATTTCTAAGTAAGAAATACCGCACGGAGGACCTTAACACAACACAACTTCTCAAAGCTTCCCGAGGGAAAATTGCCGAACTCCGAACAGAGGTGAAATAGCGGTCCAAAGAAGCGGTGAACTCAATTCAGAAAAAGGCGGTGGCGAAACAGGCCGAGAAAACTCTGGAAGAAGTATTTACGTTGAACTCCCCTCTACGTGGACTTTGCCGCTACTAATCAGGGAGTTTGGGGAAAAATCAAACGTAACATCACAAAAGCCTGTAAACAGCAGAAAATATGTCGATCTGATTCGACGGGAAAAGAACTTGTAACAAGTATTTTTTTCTTTTATTTCTAACGGGAAACATCTACTTTTTTATTTCAGGGACTAAGATTCAAAAGTTTTATGAAAAACTGTAAAACTTTAATTGGAATTTTATAGAGTTTGAAATGATTTTCTATTGCAAGTAATTTTTCAAATATTATAATCCTTCTAAAATTAATTTAAAAAACATTTGTACAGTAAAATATTAATATTATGTAGTTATAAGTAGATGTTGCAAACAGATTTTTAACTAGTAACAATACAAATCGTTTGATTGTTAAGAGAACATATTTTAGTTAACAATGCAATAATTAGTCACCGTTTCCAATGTCTTTTAGTATTTTCTATAGTGTTGGCTATAAATATGTTATACAATTATATAGTAACAAATTAATTATAATGATGGTTAACAGATATTTAATTAAAATAGTTATTTATCTAACATTCTGTGTTATATAAATCGGTAATCCCCACCTGATCTAGCGATCAGTACTTCTCTTGTTCAATCAAGTTCATTCACGTACCTGCATATCAATGTAAACAGGCGAGGAAGGTTAAAAAATACATCGTTTTGAATAAATATATTTCACTAAGCAATTACTCTGAATAATTAAATTAAAAAAAATAATAATGAATGACAAGCTTCATGGATAAGTATTGTAATATTTAAACTTAAAAGAAGTTAAAATAATTTCGACTTAAAGTTATAATAAAATCCTATGACTATTCAGTGTAGTCGAAATGTATATTTCTCTTAAATTCTACAATCTTTTAACATAAATCATGGAATATATTGTCATTTAAATGCATATAAACTAAAATCAACGTTACAGTAATCAATTTGCTTCATTTACTACAATCTTCAGCTTAAAAACTAATTAAATATTTAGTAAAACTGATCATCGAAATAAATATTAAATTTGTTAAATAAGAAATTGTTTTCGAGGAATCACAAAAGTAGTGTAAAAAGTACATTTTAGACTTTTTGAGCTAATCATTTTATGCTAGTAACAATTTAATCCACAAATATAGAGTAATATATAAATTACGTCAATTATCCGTAACAGTCTGCTTGAGCCAATCCATGTGCATTGACACATTGGTGAAACCACCGAAGCTATACTTCATCGTATTGTTCATGTCCAGTTTCATCAGTTTAACACTAACTATCCCAGTTAGGTAGTGAAGTCCACGGTACACCGAGGTGAGTCCTCCACCACTGTCTCCTTTTTGGACTGCCGAGGCTAAGCAAATAAAATTAATATATATTGCAATATAATTAACAAATAAAGTTTAGTGTCTAACAGCTTATGAATAATAATAATAAGGTCTCAGTAGAGGATAATATTGTGATAAATTATTTAATTTTTTACGATCCTTCATAGTAACTATTATAGGCGTAAAAATAATGGGCATGTGCTGTAGGTGCCTCAGATTCTGTAGAAAGATTTTGTAATATAAATACTTGATCTTAAAGGAATCTCTTCAAGTTAATAATTGTTCCAATACGCAAGTCAAAATATCCAACTTTAGTATTTAAAGATATCTAGATCAGAAATGTTGGCTGCTTAACAAATATGTGTAGTAATTTTTGTGATTTTCAGTTTTCATTTTTCACAGTAAAATTTTAAAACAAAGTTTTCAACATGAGAAACCAATGACTTCGTACTCTATTGACGACTGTATCTGCTTTCAGAGAGTCAACATCTGGTATTCCGTCAGTTGCCTAGCTTCTAATTCAATAAAACACCTTACTGATAGTCCCTACTGACTCTAGAGAACCTTTTGTTAATTATCATCATCTCAATGTAAAAGATCAATTGTTTCTGCTATAAAATCTGAAAGGGCTCGTTCTATTATAGAAAACGAGGCTAAAGCAATAATAGAAGACTCTAAACACTAAGGGCAATACTTAACAGGGTAATTAAATTTATAAATCATCAGAAATTCGTAGTCTAAATGTTTCAATGGGAAGTGACCTAACCTAAACTATTAAAACGTAACAGAAATTATAAAATGATACCAGCCTACCTACATAAAACTTTATTTAAGAAAACCTAATCTGACCGTTTCAATAATAACAAAAAAAAAAAAAAAAAAAAAAAAAAAACACACAACCTTACCTAAACAGACACATTTCTGCCAATAATCTGCCTCATATGGCCTTAATCATGATCAAGAAACCATTTCGCACTATTTGGGTACCCTCATATTTATGTTTTAGAACAAAGTTATAATCCTCCTTTTTTTATTCAGTTGTGTACCTTCTAGTTTTCGTTTTTCGTAAAAAACCAATATTCTTGTTTATGACTTTTCTCTGATTATGTAAAGTGAACAAATCAGCTAAACATTGATAAGGCCACTGTTCTACATAAATAAACTATGCTAAATAATTCTTTAAACATAAATAACTAGACCAACCTGTACCATCTCCCATACAGAATTTATCTGGTGTCAGCGGATGGAAGGTAGAGTGATCTTTGTTCATCATGGCACTAAAACAATCACTCAGGTTCATCGGTGTACCAGTGGTGTATAGTAGAGTGTTGCTAAAGTTTGAGCAAGGAAGTACACAATCCTTTGTGTAGCCAAATCCACTAACCTAAAGAGAAATATAAGTATTACATATTTTAATATAAAATTGAAAACTTGAAAGAAAATACATTAAAGGTAACATATGCTAGTTAAAAGTTTGTATTGATTGATCAGACAGTAAATTAAATACTCTAATTAATTTAAACTTTTAGTTCGTAGAAACATATTAACAATACAACAATAGTGATTTACAGTGGAAATAATACGATCAACTAAAACGATAAAATAAAAATTACTTTCAATATAATAATAATAACCTTATAGTTTTTACAAAATTTGAAGCTCTCGAAGTGAAATTATTTAGTCTTTTTAAATCAGTTCAGTTTTTATATACAACTATAATGGGAATTATTGTTAGCAATATTTTAAGGTCTTAAAGTTTTATTTGTCCCAATAAGTATTTAATATTTGAGTATTTTAGTACTGCTTTTTAACCAACTGTTGGCACATTAAATTTTTTACAATATGTTTCCATATTTCATGGAAAAGAGTCTTGGTATAGGAAACTAAATAAGTAGATTGATGTTTTTAATTGCATAAATGAACTTATTCTTTCTTTATCAAACTTTATAATTCCCTCGTTATTTTCTGTAATCTAAGAAAAGCGTATGATTCCATGAATCACAACATTCTTCTTGCAACACTATATATATGGAGTTTGAGGGAATTTGCTTTAATTTATGAAATCATGCTTGTCCGAAAGGAATCAAACCATCCAAGTCCACGATGGCCTTGATAAAATACTCTCTTCGTTTAAAAAGATCACTTGTGGTGTCCCCCAAGGCTCTATTCTTGGCCCTTTATTATTCCTTATTTACACAAACGACCTTACAAAAATTTCAACAAACCTCAGAGTTATAATGTTTGCTGATGAGAGGGGGCCGTACTATTTAAGTACGACAGTTTTCAACGAGGTGCCGAAGTAAATAAAACATGAACACAATTTAAGTTCATTTAAGAAGAAATTAAAATTGTACTTTCTTGGTAAATGCTACTATTGTTTACAGGATTCGTTAATTTAAAATCTAGATTTAGTTACTTGACGTGTAATGTAAATATGTGTTTTTACATGTATGAATAAAGATTTTGAATTTGATGCTATTTTTGATCCCATAATAATATAATAAACAAGAAACAATTTCAACATTAAAACATAAAAAGTTTGTTAGTAAATATTTTATAACCTTGTATCAAAATGTTTATAAAAGTACTAAAGACTGGGGCTACACTATATTAAACCACAGTATGTAATTGTTTTTCATTTTTATTATACAAATATTAGAATTGTTAGGTTTCAGTAAAATTTAAATACAGTACTACGAAAAATAATTAGTTCGTTCTGGTATAATTATATTTTTAAGAGCTTTAACATTTTATATACTCTAAACAAACATTTCAAAAACATTTTAGGTAATTATAACAGAAGCCTGTTTATTTAATACTGGTTTTATATATTTATAAATTTAACAATTTAAATTCTATTTGTAGTTCTACCTACATAACTGGTGAGAGTGTCATAGGACGGAAGTTGGTTCAAGTTGTAATCCAGGCAAGCCGGCATCACGTAAATGTTGATGGACACTTTGGAGTCCATTATCACCACAGCGATGTCGTTGGCATAGTTTGTTGAGATACCCGTGTAGCCATCTTTTACTATTATCTTTTTCACCTTATTACAATAAAAGCTGGTATTATTATATAAAGATCGATAAATGTTATAGCAATATATATATATATTATTATTTTAATTTCAGACTCAATATATATTTTGTAAAAATGTAGTTAATGCTGACGTTATAGTCACCACGACCTTGATTGCTAAATTATATTGTTTACTGATAAATAAATTAATATCTTATAACATATTTCAACCATATTTCTTTTGAATAAAGTAATCTCACCTTAAAAATGTATTATCCATAGCTTTAAAATGTTATCTATTGTAGTAATGTATGTATAAAGGATACTTAAATCTACTTACAGTTCTATGGTTTTTGTATGATAATGACAATATTACGGCCTTACCACTCTACGTTTATCGGAAGGTGGGCGGGTGGATCATTAGCAACGTATGAGTATGGGTGGGTGGGCTGGCCATTACAATCGGGTGGGTGGGAGAGCAATTACCGCCATATTAATATGGGTGCGTGGAAAGGTAGTTTCTTAATACAACAGTGTTCCATAAGTAAGTGTTGTATTCATTTATGACATTACTACACGGTCGTGATAAATTAGAGCTATAGTGATAGATTGTTCTTATGACGGTGTATGAGTGGGCAGCTTGTACAGAGCTCTAAGATCTAAAGATGGCGGGTGGCCAATTAATAACAACAAAGTAATTGAGTTTTTAGGAAGGTTATAATCCTTTTGAACGTAGTTGTGTACTTGAGAGAGACTAGGTGGCTCATTAGTTAGTAGTTGTGTTAATTGAGGGAGTATGGGTGACTCATTAGTTAGTAGTTGTGTTAATTGAGGGAGTGTGGGTGGCTCATTAGTTAGTAGTTGTGTTAATTGAGGGAGTGTGGGTGGCTCATTAGTTAGTAGTTGTGTAAATTGAGGGAGTGTGGGTGGCTCAGTTGTTAGTAGTTGTGTACTTGAGGGAGTAAGGGTGATTCATTAGTTAGTAGTTGTGTTAATTGAGGGAGTGTGGGTGGCTCATTAGTTAGTAGTTTCGTATATTGAGGGAGTGTGGGTGGCTCAGTTGTTAGTAGTTGTGTGCTTGAGAGAGTAAGGGTGACTCATTATTTAGTAGTTGTGTGCTTGTGTGGGTAAGGACCGGTTCAGTAGTAAGTAAATGTATGCTTAAGGGGAAGAATACTAAATGTTTTTGAGGGGGCCTTAACTTACAAGGTGGTCGTTTATGTCCAGTCAGTTTATAGCAGGGCCAATTTTTGTAGGTCAGCTTAAAGCGAAGCTACATGAGGCAATTAATATTGTGACAGAAACACTTGTGGTAGGTCAGCTTGTGGCAGTAGGTATTGGTTAGTATTTGCGTTAGGGAATGGTTATCTTTTTAATAGGTAGTTCTTTTCTTGAGGGGGTCAGGAGGGGTAGCACATTTGCTAGTAGTCATGTGTTTAGGAATGAGTGGTTATCTAATAATAATTATTTTTATGTTTGAGGGGGGGGGCTCAATAGAAAATGGCAGTAGCTATGGTCTTGAGGGTACCGGTAGCTTATTAGTAATTATGTGTGTGCTTAAGGTATGTCATATGTGGTTTCTCCCTTGTATTTGAGGGAATACGTTCCCTTTGAGTAGTTACGCATGTTTATTTTTAAACAATATATTGTTACTATCACAATAAAAATAACAAAATGTATAATAAACTTACATTCCTTCTCACATCATTTGGTTCAGAGATGTTCCAAGACCGATTTGTTTTCCCAAAAGCCACCTTCAACTCTTCTGGTTTCATAACTGATGGGATACAAGCGACACAAGTCAACGTCACACAATGGGCCGCTGGTATAAACACACAACAAATGAATTAATAGCTATCGGTAGCATCAAGGTATTATGGTAAATTTAGTACACTTAAAAAATCGTTTAAACTACAAAAATTCAACTTTTTGAACTGTTCATTCATAGTAAAAAAAATATTAACTGATATGTTATGAATGATTTTCTTGCAGTTAAAAACTAAACTTTCTTTTATGTGAGTAATTTACAATTTAGGCAATTTACACTAATTTAATTTTACCTTTTACGTATTTCATTGTAAGAAGGTTCAAGAAGAAAGGTATTTGTGTGCTAAGAATACATCTTTATATTCGTGTGTCTAGCCTCAAAAGCTATTCATTTGGGATCCACCACAAGTCTTTCTACACCATCAATTTTAGCTGCATTTCATATGTTTGTAACCCGCAGGGGACTGTGTAAGGAATATTCAGCTACTGTGGTACACATATTAATGGTGCTTTGAAACACTACGCTGAAGTACAAAGATTCCTAAAGGAAAACAATCAAGATATAGCACGTAAGCTCAGCTTAAAATAAACCACATGGATATGTATTCCACCTCACTTTGGAGGAATTCGGGAGGCTACAGTAAAGCCTACAAAACAACCGTCTTTCCCGTGTTTTAACAAATTTAACATTGACTTATGAAGAAATGACTACACTTCTCTATCTCATAAAAGCAGTGCTGAACTGATCATAGTGGTCGACCACTAGGATCAATGTCAACCGATCCTAACGATGGAGATTATCTAAGCCCAGTACATTTCTTAGTTGATTCTCCACTGTTATATCCGCCTAAACTAAACTACATTCCGTTGCCTATGAATCGCCTTTCAAGATGAGAACTTCTGCAACAAGCAACTCAAGCATTTTGGAAGGCCTTGTCTAGGGATTTTCTACACTCTCTGATTACTTGCCACAAATGGACCAACACAAAACCCAACATCGAAGCTAGTTTATCCTCAAATCAAAGACACTAGCCCAATGAAGTGGCCACTTGACAAAGTGGAGTCAGCTTTCCCTGGAAGAGATGGAATTGTTCGAGCAGTAAAAGTAAAAACACCGCAGGAGTTGTTTGTAACGCCAGCACATAAACAAATATTCCTTCCTCCTAATGATGTTGATATTTAGTGTAGAATATTTAATTTTCTTTAATAAGGTTACTCTAGTTTGAAAACGTATGTTTTGGGTGGGAAGATGTTAAGGGCAAATATGTTCCTTAAATGCATTTCATTAAATATTAATTTTAATTTCACTTTACTAATCCCTACCCCATCATTTCTTGAGTGGTCCTATTATAAGCCTTTTACCCCGCCGCCGTCAGCTGTGAACGTAGGTCACTCTCTGCAAGATCCTCTCACAATTTACCCGCAGGCAACCAGGGATGACGGCACGCTCCATCTGGTTCTCAATAGACTCATAATTAATACCAGAATGTATGTAGTTTTTTTTACGTTTGATTTTATATATTAATACAACCCCTACGTTTTGACTCACAATTTTACTGTTCTCTACCTCATCATTCGCTCAAGAACGACTACCACTCCAGCTGCCAACCAAGGACTCCACGACATCCAACATTATTTCTCACTTTGTATTTTAGTAATTGCTATTAAAGAAAACATTATTTTGTTACTTGTCATCCAAATACGTACCTGTAAGCACAACTTGAGATGATATAAGAGTCCCTCCACATATTTGCTCCAAGTTATTTGTTTTGTAGATAACTGCTTGCCAAGGGAAATTGCTAGGGTAGGAAACACATGTAAT
>JAQJVL010000568.1:0-269029 GCA_035578905.1 Stictocephala bisonia | reverse complement strand
AAGTTTAAGCTATTATGTTGTCTGGCTTTATTATGTAAATATTTATAGTACATTAACAGTTATCTAGTTATAGGTATACGTTATTATACGAGCTATAAGTAATAAAACAAGTGTTAAGCTATTATGTTGTATGGCTTTATTATGTAAATATTAATAGTACATTAACAGTTATCTAGTTATAGGTATACGTTATTGTACGAGCTATAAGTAATAAAACAAGTGTTAAGCTATTATGTTGTCTGGCTTTATTATGTAAATATTAATAGTACATTAACAGTTATCTAGTTATAGGTATACGTTATTGTACGAGCTATAAGTAATAAAACAAGTGTTAAGCTATTATGTTGTCTGGCTTTATTATGTAAATATTTATAGTACATTAACAGTTATCTAGTTATAGGTATACGTTATTGTACGAGCTATAAGTAATAAAGCAAGTGTTAAGCTATTATGTTGTCTGGCTTTATTATGTAAATATTTATAGTACATTAACAGTTATCTAGTTATAGGTATACGTTATTGTACGAGCTATAAGCAATAAAGCAAGTGTTAAGCTATTATGTTGTCTGGCTTTATTATGTAAATATTTATAGTACATTAACAGTTATCTAGTTATAGGTATACGTTATTGTACGAGCTATAAGTAATAAAGCAAGTGTTAAGCTATTATGTTGTCTGGCTTTATTATGTAAATATTTATAGTACATTAACAGTTATCTAGTCATAGGTATACGTTGTTGTACGAGCTATAAGTAATAAAGCAAGTGTTAAGCTATTATGTTGTCTGGCTTTATTATGTAAATATTTATAAAACATTAACAGTTATCTAGTTATAGATAAACGTTATTCAACAGTTTTAAAACGTGAAACATTTATATTCCTTTATTAACTGTTATACGTTTCATATACAGGGTGTTTCTCAAGAGGTTGGCAAAACTTCAGGATATGATATCAAGATATAAAAATAAGAAAAAAAAGATCATGTAAACATGTGGCCCATCTCACCTTGTTAAGTGTCTGTCTGTATGTGTTTTTATTTTTAAAAATATATCTTAAACATGGTTTGAGCTAATAATGTGAAACTTGATACATTTGCTAACCTAGTTAGGGGTAGTTCAAATAAACAAGGAAAAAAATTATCTTTATCAGTTTTAAAATGGCAACCATAAGAAGTTTTAAAATTTAAATAATTTTAAAACCACTATTTGTATTGAAAATATATTAAAATAATTTTGTAAATTTAATAACAAATTCAAAGATATCTTAATTTTAATAATCGGTTTGATAGTAAAAGATTAAACCACTGTTTCATGTATGCTTGTTTAGGGGTTTTCACTTGTATGAAGTTTACTAACTAAATGTATTACTTCACGGTCACTATAAACAGGTGTTTTAATTATTTTAAATATCAGCTGTTTTATATGATGCCATTTTTCATGTATTCTTGTTTAGGGTTTCCTAAAAAAATAGCCTTTTGTTATTAACAAAGCTGATTTTACATAAAACAAAAACACAAATTGAATAATAGTATTATAAATGCCTTTCAACGTGACGCCCTCCTGCATCAATGCATACTTCAGCCTTAGATAGTTAATTAAGCAATGTATACTTTAGGAAACCCTAAACAAGCATACATGAATAAGTGATTTACTCTTTTATTTTCAAACCAATTAATAAAATTGAGCTATCTTTGATTTTTGTATTAAATTTACAAAATTAAAATACATTAAAATACATACACCAATACCATGGTATGTGTATGGGTGGGTGGGTGGGTCAATACCACTGCACGTGTATAGGTTAGGTTAGGTTAGGTTAGGTTACATTTCGAATACAAATAATGGTTTCAAGTTATTTAACTTTTAAAACTTCTTATGGTTGCCATTTTGAAACTGATAAAGATAGTTATTTTCCTTTTTTATTTTAAACTATCTCTAACGAGTTTAGTAAATATACCGTTTCAAATTATTAGCTCAAACCATGTTTGAGATATAATTTTTAAATTAAAAAAACACATATAGACAGACACTTAACGAGCCTAGATAGGCCACATGTTTACAAGGACTTTTTTTCTTTTCTTTATGTCTACTATCATATCCTGAAGTTGTGCCAACCTCTCACGAAACACCCTGTATATGGTACAGATTTTATCTTGAGGTAGTTAATAAATTATGCAGTTTAGTATTTTAACAACTAATTAAATTAAATATATTAAAAAAAATTGAGGGAACATAATTAAATAGAATCTGTTTTATATTTTTGGTAGTACTACTGTAAAGGCTAACAAAATTGTTGAAACATAAAATAACATAAAAGGGGTTTTTTAAATGTCTTTTTAATGATTTTAACTACGATATCAACACATATTTTAATCTTATACTGAACAATTTGTTTGCACCAAACTAACCTACATATGGTTTATGTTTCCTGGTTATTAAAATGCCCAACTAATTATAAAAAGAAAAGAAAATTAATTCTTGGCTGTTCTACTAAACTTATTCTTTTAAATAGCTGCATACATTATTCTTAGTATATTGATTGATACATTTAACACATAACATTAAATAAGATTCCAGATCCTAATTTAATTAAATTATACCACTGTAAGTTTTACATATTAATATATTTTGTATAAGGTGGCGAATGTATTCAATATTTCGTAAAGTGGACAACCTTGGCCTGTGTACTTGACTATTCAAACCAGAATCCAAACCAGTTAAACAACAAGTCATGTATTACCAATGGCAGAAATATTGTAACAGATTTTGACTACCATTTTACCCATACAGTCATATACGACGATTCTGGACCATTATCAACGTATAAGCTTAAAGGGTAAGTTCTGTTTAATAGCTTTTGTTAGTAACACGTTTAGTAGGCAATTATATCATACATTTTATTATTATTTGTAATAACATTTAAACGGTAGGCAATATTATAATTATTTATTTATATTACTTATCAAAAAGGTACACTTTATTAAAGGTACACTCTTGGCCAGTCTTATAGTGAAGAAATTAGCGCTTTTAACGTCACCTTGCAGTCCATCTTCAAGAAGGCCAGTGCCCACTCCTTCATCGATATTAAACTGGGACTACAAGTCTCGTGCAGCTGCACTCTCTAGAAGTCCACCATTTTCATTTGTACACTCTGTCGAGCCTGTTACCCTCTCCCATGACACCTTCGCTGACGCTGTTAAACATAGGCTGTCTCCCAAAACCAGAGAATTAAGTAGGCGCACTTTTTTAAAGAAACGCCTGGAACGTAACTTTCAGAAATAAAGATAAAAGAGCGAATTACGATAGGAAAACAAAAAGAAAATAAAACAGTTCCAAATTTAGTAACGAAAACATTTTCAGTAATTCACTTGAATGCTCACACTGCCACCAATAAAGTGGACGAGCTTTCACTATTTTGTGAGGAGTTGAAGCCCGATGTTTTTATTGTATCTGAGCATGGTTTTAAATCTGGATTTGTTGGTTCGTTCAAAATCTCAAACCATCAATTGGCTTATTGTTTTCATCGTGAATTGAATAATGGGGCGTGTATCAATTTTTATAAAAAATAATTTAAAATATAAACCACTCAAGCTATGTTACACACGTGACTTAGACTTTGAAGTCGATGGTATAAAAATGAATCTCGAATACCTTGGTCAATTAAACATCTTCGGCTTGTATAGATCCCCTAGGGGTTGTAGCCAAAATATTTTTGACAAATTAGACTCACTTATATCTAGTCTCCATTCAAAATCAAGGAAGTTTATTATAATTGGAGATTTTAACATCAATGTTTTAGACTGCACCGACCCCTTAACCCAGCAACTACATGATGTTCTAAATTCATTTAATCTAAATTGGTCCGTGAACTCGCCAACTCGTGTAACTCCTACAACGAGCACGGCCATCGACAACGCTATCACTAACATTACGAATACTGAAGTCTCTGTATTGAACGCTGCTATATCTGACCAATTCCCACAGGAAATTAAGGTACATGGATGCAAACCTGTAATTGAAAATCCTAAATTTATAATCAAAAGAAATGTCAATTCTCAAAATATTTATCAACTCAATCGGTTTTAAACGGTGAGGCTTGGGATTACATGAATAATTTTACAAACGTAGACGAAATGTATAAAGCATTTTTTGATGCTTTTCTATATTATTTAGATTTGTCTTGTCCACTAAAGAAATTGAAACAAAACTGAAAACCTCACGTAACTCTTGGGTGACACGTGGAATTTTAATTTCTCGGGAAAAACTCAAGATTTACAATTCAGTTTACACAAAAACACAAAATGAACGTTTTACATCTTTTTACAAAAATTACCGTAGGATTTAAATAAAGTAATTAGAGCTGCAAAAGCACTGGATATAAATAGACAGTTGAAAGACTGTGAAAATTTTTCAAAAACATCATTGAGGATTATTAACGATTCTGTAAAAGGATCAACATTGATTAATAATTCTAAAAGCATTTCAATACAAGTTAAAGATGAAATTAATTATTGCATATTCCTCTCGTGTAGCAAACAAATTCAATGATTATTTCTCTTTAGTTGCATTGCCCAATTCACAGTCTTTTAAATTATCGACTGGAATAACTAATTTTCAAGCTCCATCTGTGTCCATGACCTTGCTCCTGGTGACTGAGGGGGAGGTAGCTCACGTTATGCAGGGACTCAGCTCTAAAAAATCCTGTGACGTTAATGGTGTGTCGATGTGGCTGCTTAAACAGTGCAGCAAACACCTGATTAAACCACTCACCAAACTAATCATGGTGTATTTTTATCATATCAAACAGGAAAGTTTCCTCACCTCTTAAAAACAGCAAAAGTGGTACCGATTTTCAAAAAGGGCGATCCGCACAAAACAAACAATTATCGTCCAATTTCTATCCTTCCCAGTTTCAGTAAAATTTTTGAAAAAACATTTTATAAAAGGCTTGAAAGTTTTCTGGAAACATTTAAAATACTGGGACCAGAACAATTCGGTTTCAGGAAAAACAAATCCATTATTGATGCTGTAAACAATTTGTTAGATTCAGTTGTCGATGGTTTGGAGAGGCGAGAACAAGTCTTGAGCATTTTTCTTGACCTCTCCAAGGCCTTCAATTGTGTGCATCATGAGACATTGGTTCACCGGTTGGAGTCCTGTGGCGTTCGAGGTTTGCCACTCAAGTGGCTTGTCTCCTATCTAGAGAATAGAGACCAGTGTGTTGAGATATCGAGCATTCTTTCTAAAAAAATTAAAATGGGCGTCCCTCAGGGATCGATTCTTGGGCCTATTCTGTTTTTAGTTTACGTCAACAAGCTGAACTCAGCAGTCCAAAAAGGACTTATCGTTCAATATGCGGACGATAAAACTCTTTGTTTTAAGGAAAAAAACCATTCAAGAACTAGAAATAACATCTTCCTTTGAATCAAATTCATGTATTCAGCACTTTTCTGATATTAATTTAAAAACAAACTACTCCAAATCAAATTTTATCAAGTTTAGCATAAGAAAACATGATACTTCACAATATCCTGTTGTTATGCTTGAAAATGAGCTTTTAGAGGAAACAGAATCTACTAAATTTCTAGGAATGCACCTAGACAAAGGACTGACCTGGGAAGATCATGTTGACAGCATTTGCTTGAAGGTTACTTCAGGTATTTATGCCCTGCGTAACCTAGCTAATAAATACCTGCACAGCTGAGGTCTTAAGAATGGCATACTTCGGCCTTATCTATCCACACTTAGCCTATGGTATAAGACTGTGGTGTGGATGATCAAAACAAAAAAATGGAACGAATACTCAGACTTAAAAAAAAATCAGTTAGAATCATTGCCAAGTTAAAATTCAGAGAGTCCTGTAGGGATTCCTTTAGGGAGCTTGATTTGCTGACTCTGCCATGCCTATATGTCTTTGATGTCATACTCTACTGCCGATAAAAGTGTAATCTGATTCAAGGTAGGGATGTTCATCATTATGAGACAAGAGGCAGAGACACTTTCCGTGTCCCACAATATAGACTCACTACTTGCAAACTACTTCCTTCAAAGGTAGGCGTCAGATTGATCAACAAGCTTCCTGAAGAGTTAAAGATGATCAATAACGAAACACGCCTTAAGGCTCGTTTGAAACGCCTTTTGATGTCTAGAGCATGTTATTCGATTGACGAGTTCATGATGAGTCGCTGGGATAATCCTTTTTGAAAATAAATTATAATTTTTTTTTGCAAGGCCTGGTGTCATGGGTAAGAGAGTAGGTGTGCCATGTGGAAACATTTTATGATTGCAGCAGCTTATTGTTTAGAATGTCTGTGTGACTGAAAGAAACATTTTAAAGTATTGTCATACTGTTGGTACATTTTAATTTATAATATTTTAACCTATTTATTTTAATTATAATTCAATGCATAATTTTTATAGATTTGTATGAATGACTTTTGCTATAACAATTTTATTGTTCAAACAGCAATAAATATATTCTTGTTAGAGTAGCCTACAAGCTGATCAATAATGTAGGACATTCAGTTAAAGTTTATTTTGGTTATAGTACCTTACGTCAAAATAGTGTCCACTGATTGCATTGCATAATCTCATAAGTTATGTTTATTGGTTTTATAAGATATTGGGACCTAAGTTAGGATAGTTTCCACTATTCCATTGCACAGCTCTGTGAGCTGTGTGGTGGAATTCGGATCTAGAGACCTACGTTTGGATAGTTTTCGTTGATTACGTTTCACTGCCTTGTCAGCTGTGTTGAGTAGAATTTTGGTATTAGGATCTAATTTAACATAGGTTCCAAAATTGAGTTACACATCCCAAACATCAGTGTTCGATGGATTTGGATATTGGGATTTTTTCAGAATTGTTTTGGCTGTTTAATTGCTTTCAAAATGTTTAAGTATAGGCCAGTATGTTGTTATAATACCTTATAATATTGTTAAAATGTGGTTTTATACTTTCAGATCACCATTTAATACTTCATCGGAGACTATAAATACCTATAAATACGAGACTTCTACATTTATTGACGGGTTTTCTGTTGATTGGATCCACAATACAGTTTACATCGTCCTAGATGGAATTGTCTCGGCTCCTTTGACGAAGTCTGACCAGATTATTCAACTCTATGACGTCATTAAATTGGGTGACATGGCATTATTCATCGGATCCTCAATATGGGATATGAACATTAAAGAAGTGAAAATAGATCCTTACAGAGGGTAATATTTATATTTATTGTGCATGTAACTAGCAAATGTTGTCCGTACTAAGATAATTAGGCCAGGCTTTGTACGTTTGAACATAATAGTGCCGTCTATGTACGGTATAATGCGTTTGATTATGCTGTGAATACAAAATAATTATTTTACTGCACTCCTGCATATTGTGCTCTCATATGGATTAACTGTACTCATGTACGAGAGGTTGATATAGAACTAAATATGATGATGAGGGATTTCAATGGTTCCCTCATCACAACCCCTATATCATGGCTTCCGGTGTAGTGCAACATAGCTCCTCTAGATAATAGACGCAAAGTGGGACTTCTTAGAGAGTTAAAAAATATCCTATCTACTCCGAATCTCCTCAATTTGCAAGATATACGACAACATGCTTTGTGACTTAAATCTAGAATACCACCACTTTGACAAGTGTTTCTCAAACGAGTTTCCACCATGAACCAACTAGGCATTAACTTCATAAGGATATGTATGAAGGTCGAAACAAGTTTCGGGTAAATAACCCTACGATCGTAGTCTGTGGAATGAACATTCTTCGTAAGGAATGGACTATGTTTAGTCGCTTTCGTACAGGGGTTGGAAGATGCAACTATTGGACATTTAACTGGGGAATGGATAAATATCAGTACTGTGATTGCGCAGATAAAGTCAAAACTATGGATCAAATTGTCACTTAGTGACCATTGCGATATTTTCGGGGGGTAATAGCTGGTTTTCATTCAATACGATAAGCAGGCATGGTGTGGGTATAGCCCCGTACGTGTATGAGAGTGGGGTGAGGGTATGTCCACGTATATTAATGAGCGTGTGATGTGGTTATGGATGGCCCCGTACGTGTTTGAGTGTGTTGTGTATGTATGAACTTGTACAATAATAATAATAACAAACTTATTTATTGCTGTAGGACAATACAGATATTGCATAGCATGCGTTAAAAGGATTTACAAAATAAAACAGAAAAAACATTGTGGTGTCGACACTTCCCCCATACAACCAGATTTGTAATCGCGAAAATGAATTTGATCTCAAGTCGATGATACCCCCTGTATGTAGTCCATGAACTCGTCCACTGAGTAGAACACGTTCAAAACTAAAAAGCGTCTTAATTTTGATTTAAATTTTGGTTCACAATTTTCGAATCGAATGCCTTTCGGGACTTGGTTCAGAGTGGAAACTCCCATCTGAGAGGGTAGGCGAGCCATTTTTGCCAATCTGTGCTGAGCTGTTCAGTACACACTTCTGTATCTTGTGTTGTAACTATGAACATCCCTACCCTGAATTGGGTGGCTCTTAAACTTGCAAAAGAGTGCACTTTCCAGAATGTACAGCTCAGCCAGTGTCAGTATACCAAGTTCCCGGAAGGCATCTCGGCACGACTCTGTAAATCTGAGTTTTGCTATTATTCGTATGGCTTTTTTCTAAAGGACGAAGATACGTTTGAGATTTTTCTGTGAGCAACCCCCCCCCCCCACAGAGCAACACCATATTGCAAGTGCCATTGAATCAGACCGTAATAAGCCATAAGCAATAACTCCTTAGGATAGTGCTATGAAAGTCTTCTGAGCAGGTAAATTCCTAATGAGACTTTTTTTACAGACACTGTCGACATGATCATTCCACGTCAGCTCATCATCAACGAGCATTCCGAGGAATTTAACGTGATCGACTTCTTCAATGGTAGTATCATATATCATTGTAGTCGGGAGGTATAAATTCAGAGCGGTGCTGCCTCCAAAAATCATGCAATTTGATTTTGAAGAATTTACTTTGAGGTTTTTGTTTTCAAAGTATTGAATGCAAGAATTTATTCCTTCAAAAGAAGAAATTTCAATTTGCTAAATTTTGTTTGAACTAAAACAGAGAGTCGTGTCGTCCGCGTACTGGACAATTTGCCCATTTCGAATGAAAGAATTCAGATCATCACATCCACCAAGAGGGGGCCGAGAATCGATCCCTGAGGGACTCCATATCTCAATTTGGCTGTATGTGAAATCGCTCCATTGACTAAACGTGTTCATGTATTAGCGTGTGGTATGGGTATGGCCCCGTACGTGTATGAACGTGTGGTGTGTGTATGGACCCGTACGTGTATGAGCGTGTGGTGTGTGTATAGCCCCGTAAGTGTATGAGCGTGTGGTGTGGGTATGGCCCGGTACGTGTATGTGTGTGTGGTGTGGGTATGGCCGCGTACGTGTATGATCGTGTGGTGTAAGTATGGCCCCGTACTGTGTGAGCGTGTGGTGTGCGTATGGACCCCTACGTTAATGAATGTGTGGTGTGTGTATGTAACCGTACGAGTATGAGTGTGTAATGTGGGAATGGACCCCTACGTGTTTGAGTGTGTGGTGTGGTTTTGGCTCCGTACGTGTATTGTTGTGGGATGGTGTAGCCCACCGCACGTGTATGAGTGTGTAGAATGGGTATGGCCCCTTATATGTATGCGTGTGTATGACCCCGTACGTGGTGTGGTGTAGCTATAGCTCCGTACGTGTATTGTTGTGGGATGGTGTAGCCCACCGCACGAGTATGAGTGTGCAGAATGGGTTTGGACCCGTATGTGTATGAGTTTGTGGTGTGTGTATGGCTCCGTACGTGTATTGTTGTGGGTTGGTGTAGCCCACCGCACGTGTATGAGTGTGCAGAATGGGTATGGACCCGTATGTGTATGAGTGTGTGGTGTGTGTATGGACCCGTATGTGTATGAGTGTGTAGTGTATGTATGGACCCGTACGTGTATGACTGTGTGGTGTATGTATGGACCTGTATGTGTATGAGTGTGTGGTGTGTGTATGGACAAGTACGTGTATGAGTGTGTGGTGTGTGTATGGACCCGTACGTGTATAAGTGTGTGGTGTGTGTATGGACCCGTACGTGTATGAGTGTGTGGTGTGTGTATGGACCTGTACGTGTATGAGTGTGTGGTGTGTGTATGGACCCGTACGTGTATGAGTGTGTGGTGTGTGTATGGACCCGTACGTGTATGAGTGTGTGGTGTGTGTATGGACCCGTACGTATATGAGTGTGTGGTGTGTGTGTGTATGGACCCGTACGTGTATGAGTGTGTGGTGTGTGGTGTGTGTATGGACCCGTACGTGTATGAGTGTGTGGTGTGTGTATGGACCCGTACGTGTATGAGTGTGTGGTATGGTTATGGCTCCGTACGTGTATTGTTGTGGGATGGTGAAGCCCACCGCACGTGTATGAGTGTACAGAATGGGTATGTACCCGTATGTGTATAAGTGTGTGGTGTATGTATGGCTCCGTACGCGTATTGTTGTGGGATGGTGTAGCCCACCGCACGTGTATGAGTGTGCAGAATGGGTATGGACCCGTATGTGTATGAGTTTGTGGTGTGTATATGGCTCCGTACGTGTATTGTTGTGGGATGGTGTAGCCCACCGCACGTGTATGAGTGTGCAGAATGGGTATGGACCCGTATGTGTATGAGTGTGTGGTGTGTGTATGGACCCGTATGTGTATGAGTGTGTGGTGTGTGTATGGACCCGTACGTGTATGAGTGTGTGGTGTGTGTATGGACCCGTATGTGTATGAGTGTGTGGTGTGTGTATGGACCCGTACGTGTATGAGTGTGTGGTGTGTGTATGGACCCGTACGTGTATGAGTGTGTGGTGTGTGTATGGACCCGTACGTGTATGAGTGTGTGGTGTGTGTATGGACCCGTACGTGTATGAGTGTGTGGTGTGTGTATGGACCCGTACGTGTATGAGTGTGTGGTGTGTGTATGTACCCGTACGTGTATGAGTGTGTGGTGTGTGTATGTACCCGTACGTGTATGAGTGTGTGGTGTGGTTATGGCTCCGTACGTGTATTGTTGTGGGATGGTGTAGCCCACCGCACGTGTATGAGTATGCAGAATGGGTATGGACCTGTATGTATATGAGTGTGTGGTGTGTGTATGGACACGGACGTGTATGAGTGTGTGGTGTGTGTAATCGAAAACCATCACCTTAATGTTTGTACATTATGTGCTTTTATTGTAATAATTTTATGTTGAGTATTGATTTGTATGATGTTTCACATCTATTTTATTTCTTCCAGTAGGATGTTTGTACTATGATGTTTAAAAAACTGTAAATAAAACTGATCAGAAGTCAGCAGGTGATAAGTTAATGATATTATGCAACTTTGTAAGGAGATAAAACAAGATCATAAAACAAAATCTTGATTTTGTATAAACAAAGATAAAACTTGTATGTTGGGTGTACATTTTTTCTATTTTAAAATAAAGTACAACTGTAATAGAACTAAAATTTCTTGAAATGGAACGATTTATCAGTATACCATATTTTCTATTACTTTACTGCAGATTTTATTACTTAATCCTACACTCCGCCAGTTTAATGTAGACCGGTAACACCGGTCCAGTTTAATTTTTTTGACAGAAACCAAAATATGCAATGGTCAATAAAACATCAAAACTCTCCATCTCTTGAGTTTCAGCTTTCAGAATTCCTACAAATATGCAACGAACTGTATACAAAAATCCAAGTCGTGGAACTAGTTTGCAATCCTAGTACGCTTGACCACTGGGTCCCATACTCCAATGAGTGATCGCTTGTACAAAACGTATATCCTCGGACTCTCAGACAGTATTATCGACTTAACTTGTATGTGTGGAATCGAAGCAATATATGAAAAAAATATATTTGCATCAGAGAATTTAAAAATAAAACTGTGTAGTACAAATGTCTTAATATAAAATATTAAAAATATAAAAATTGTAGTACTTACAATATTTCTATAAATTTTTACCTGTGTATATGGTATATTATATTCCATACAAGTTGTTTCTTTCCATTTGGATCGTGAAGCTGCAAAGAAAATAACTATAAATTTTAAACTACAAACATTCCCTTGTTTTTGTAAACGACTAAAAACGTATTAGTAACATATATCTCAGTGATCGTCATTTTTCAATATGGCGGCTGAATTAATTGTTAGTAAATGAAAAAAACTCTTTTATAATGGTTTTGGATGGTAAATACAACTGTAAGCTTTATTTAAAACTCGGTAATATTTTATATACAGTATCCAACTTTATAAGAGTTGCACAGAGCACAACGTCTAATAGATTACAGGTAGGCCCTGTCTATTATAAGTGGCCTATTAGACTCTAATACAATTGTCCATTGCTAATTAGAATACCATGCTACTAATGAAACATAACTATTAGTAACCTATACACTTTTAGTCTGTCAAAAAGTACCTTTCATTGTGCATATTATTCTTTATTACCTAACGTCATAAACACTAAATGTTTTATTGTTTTTCAACTACCTAAGTTTTGGAACATTTTTATTAGGATATTCGTCTAGGATTGTGGTAATTGCTGTACTACAATTTGTATTATTTTGAAAATACACTTTAGCTATTCGTACTTTTTCTTTGTTGTACGATAATGTTGTCTGGACTCTCAGACAGTATTATCGACTTAACTTATATGTGTGGAATCGAAGCAATATAAGGAAAAAATTTTTTGCATCAGAGAATTTGAAAATAAAACTGTGTAAAATTAAAACAAGTATGTTATTTACGAAACGTACGTGGAAAGATCACGTAAATCCCATCAAAACAGAATGGTTAGTATTAAGTAATTATATCCTTAAAAGTGTATAAAATACACATTATACTACATATTTCAGTAAAAATATTGATTATTTATCTACAGGGTGCTGTTTATATCAGTGATACGAATAAAACCCGATTACTCATTCATGATAATTAGATCAGACCTAAGTGGACAAAGTCTAAGACTTATAGCAAAGCTAAAACCAGAAGGCCAAATGAAGTTAATTCTGAATGTTAATGAAGAGAAGTTAATTTTAGTGGCAAATGACGTCCTGTATACTTACGACTACGAGGGAAAACTTATTAGTCAATTTCAACTTCCATATTCACCAATTGATTTGGCCGTCTTTGAAAACACTGTATATCTTACCAGTTCTAAATTAGATGTTATCGATGAAGTATCACTCAATCAAAGTGTGTCACCACTTGAAGTCACAAATGTTTATCGCCATGATTTGGGAGTAAGTAAAATTAAAATAATACTCAATTTAAGTAAATCTAAGTGTTGTGGAAGTGAAGGAAGACTCGTCCAAAAACATTATAAATATTTAGTAAATGTATTGGAATGTTTCACTATTATTTTATCATTAGTATTTTTTATATAAGGCTAATCACCTTTTCATTTGACAATTGATCTCTGCTTATTCCTTAACATAAAAAGTACTGATAAAATTATTTAGTCAAGGCAAAATAATCAAATAAATGAGATCGTCATGAGGTAAAGCCAAGCCTCATCTTTACCTCATGTTCCATGCCTGACGCCTTAAACTGTTTGGTGACATTTTAAAATTCTACAGTAATTATACAAACGGATGCTCCAGTTTGTTATTACAAATTCTAACCTAACCTAACCTAACCTAACAAAATCGAACAGAGCCTTTATAGTCAAATCAAGTCATGGAAAAACGTTTTCAGATTAGTTATAGGTATAATTGAAAGCCAGCTTAATACATTTTCAGAAATAATTTACAATTTCAAACCTTTATAGCCTGAAGTTTACCAGGTAGATACAATCTAATTGTTAAAAGAGTTTAGTTCCCCCTCCAAATTTACCAGGTAGATACAATCTAATTGTTAAAAGAGTTTAGTTCCCCCTCCAAATTTACCAGGTAGATACAATCTAATTGTTAAAAGAGTTTAGTTCCCCCTCCAATTTCCCTCTCAAATAATTTAGTCTCCCTTTAGTAGGTAATTACTTACAATACGCTAAAAGTTAAGTTTTAGTATACAATACTATTAATAGTTTTTTTTAATTAGCGTAACACGTATTTGTACATATGTAAGACAAAGTGAACGTCACTTCTTTTGTGAATCCCTCTAGTGTCAGGAAGGTGAGTGCGGTTCACCGAAATAGATCACTATAATATTTGTGCATTTTGTGCTTATATTGTAATACATGTGTGTTGTGTGACATTCACTTATACTATACCAGTATACTACTTAAGTGAAGTGTAAATATGTTTTAGTCAGATTTATCATCAATCAGGATTCTGGACGCAAGACTTCAAAGACGAAAGAAAGACGGGAAGTATATATGTGATAGAACAGACTGCCCAGAACTATGTGAGGTTGTAACTTCAGGGGATAACTGCATCTGCTCTCACACCAAAGCCAAGGCTAGAGATGGAGTCATGTGTTATGGTAGGTAATGTAGAATAGTTTATAGGTGATGAGAACAAAGTAAACATATTATCAAGGATTAGATTAGATTAGATTGAAAGGGGATGTACACTTGGTCCAGCCAACCCTTGCAACGAAGCCTGAGGCTTTTTGTGCCAATCCCGGTGCCTAATCGTCGTAAAGCTGGCAATCCTTGACCAGGTCAAGGAGCTTCTTCACTAGATTAGTAATTTCCGACTGTCCCAGAGGTGAGCCTTCAAAAAGTACTCTTCTTCTGGCACCAAGAGCCTCACACTCCAGGACAATGTGTTCTGCCGACTCTTCGTCCTCCCCACAGAGACGACAGATGGGATCCTCCGTAAAGAGTCCCACTGTTCTTAGGTGCCTCCGGAATTTGCCGTGACCGGTGATGAGTCCCACCACCAGCTTGACGTGCAATTTACTCAACCCAAGAAGTAACTTTGTTAACTTCTGGGAAGGATTTCTGACAAGAACCTTGCCGAGTCTTTGCCCTGGGAACCACCACCATCTTTCCAGATGTCTGGCGCTGACCCAGTTTTTGATTGCTGTTTTGACAGCTGCAGCCGAAACGCCGCAGGCCGGCTCAGGACCAATGAAGGGCTTGATAGCACCTTCCCTAGCCAAGGCATCGGCCTGCTCGTTGCCTTCTAATCCCCTATGTCCTGGGATCCATTCCAGCAAGACCTGATTTCTTGAGCCCAGAATGCTGAGGGACTCCACACATTCCCAGACTAGACCAGACGAAACCTTCCAGGAGTCAAGAGCCCCTAAGGCCGCCTGACTGTCTGAGAGGATGTGGATATGTTTCCCGCAAACCCCTCTCATGGTTTGCGCTGAACGTATGGCGACTTCAGCTTGGAAAACGGTGCCATACGCTCCCAGGCTCACGCTAGCGTTGGTCCTAGGGTGGCCAGTATAGACACCAAATCCAGCTCTGTTGCCCATTCTTGACCCGTCTGTGAACCATACAATTTGGTCGTGAGAAGAAACCGGGCTACTAACAGCGTCTTAGTACTCCCTCGACCTGAAATCCACAGTATAGGGTCTGATGAAAAGATACTTAGTCCCAATGAAGTCAAACTTCATTGAGAGTACCTCATCGTTTACTAGATTGACCATTGAGGAGAGACCTGTACAGGACCCCTCCAGTGGTCAGTCAGTTGAAGCCTGTAAGCCGCCGCCCGAGCCTCCCCAATAATGAAGAGATCAAGGGGCGGCAGGTTAAGAAGAACCTCCAGTGCAATTGAAGGGGTCGCCTAAAGGCCCCTGTCATGCACATGCAGGCAAGTCTTTGTAGGCTTGAAAGCCTACCCCGGACACGGTACGGCACGGGAGAGTGGATATTTGGTAGGATAAGAAATTAATGGGATAGGAGTGCTCTCAGTATCGGGATCACACTGAGAGCTGTGGGAAGGTACCCTCCTCCTTTCTCATCGGTTATGGGAAAGATGAGACACCGGCTTGGGACCGGTGCAGCGGAGTTTATCAAGGATTAACTTATGTTGTTAATATTATTATTATCATAGTAGCCTATTTATATAGAACAGGGGTCTTTTTGAATTTGGTATTGATAGGTTAGCTTATTAATTTTAAGGTTAGGTAGGTAAACTTAGGCTGGAAATGTGTCGATTTCAGTAGACTACGTCTGTTAGGGTAGGGTTAGATTGGGTACTGATGGGTAGGTTATGTTAGGTTTGATTAAGTTATGTTAAGTTCAGTTAGGTTAGGTTAGTATGCCATGTTTGTTTCTGTTATGTTCTGTGTGGTTATATTAGGCAAAGTAAAATTAGGTCTACCTAACTAACCTTAAAAACTCGAATATATATCTTAACCTAACCAAACCTAACCTCTCAGTACTAAACCTAGTCGTGTTCTAACAAAACAAGACCTTGCTGTTAATGGAATATTCCCTGCACTAACGTGCTTAATAACGGTTTGATTATGAAATTCATGATACTCGTATATTATTGGTTAGAGAAAAATTACGCACAATTTGAGTACCCACATCACCATATTTCCAAAAAAGATATTTTTTTCATTTTTTATTATTATTGAAATTATCCGGATTTACCACTGAATAAAGCGATTATGTTATTGTTTCTTAGCTGTCTATCTACCATGACAAACATTTTAGCTGCAATAATTGGCAAGATCCCTGTTCTATACAATATCTACAATGTAAATATTTTATAGTTATAATTGATCTAATAATATTCTCAAGTTTCATTTATGAAAAAAAGGGAACTGTACGTATAATATTAATACTATTATTTTTAACACGCGTTTAGATCATACTGAACTTCCGGAAATAGTGCATAATACATTGCGAGACATACAGCTTGACAACAATTGAACATTACAATGTTATTCCTACAATATCCGAAACATTCAAATAAATAAAGTGACTTTATGATTTAATGGTATAAAACAGGTCATCCAAAACCTTATCAATCTGACATTTACCAGGTATGCTGCTTTACTTTCCTAAAACTTTTAACTGAAATAATTCAATTAAGATTTTTTTACTGTCATCGATCAATTAATTGCATTAAACTTTACCAAAAAATGAATATAAAAGTTGTACAGTTATAAATACAACAGAAATCCATACCCAAATGCTAGGCAAAGTGCCTTGCAAGTGAAATTCATATTCATCCGGCCTGAAAAGACCTTTATCTTCCCACTTTGCTTTATCCAGCTGTCCCTGTAGAAGCAACCTTGACAATGAAAAAAAAAATTGTATTAAATACAAGTACAAAGCTGCTCCTGACACCCTCTAGAAGAAAGTTGACCCTACATGAGTCTTACCTTTCTAACAGAAGAAGGGCCAAAACAGTTTTATTTGCTACTGAAATCTTTGGAAACGCCATTCAGTAAATACAATAAAAAATCTATCTAAAATTGGTTTTGTTCCATTATACAAAACAAGCCCTCAATTATTACGTTTAGTATGTAAAATATGTACTGTGTCAAATTCTTTCAGTATGTGGCCAGTGCAGTCTGACAAGTCTTATTCAAGAACCGACTATTGTCAACGGACAAATATCGTACTCTGGGAACTTCCCTTGGCATGCAGTACTCTATAACAATACCAAGGGGGATCTCATTTGTGGCGGTACTCTAATATCATCACGAGTAGTATTAACAGGTACTCTTGTCATTTTTCAGGCTTTTAAGTTCGTTATTGTCAAATTAATAAAGAGCCATTATACTGGTTAAAGTAAGCTCACACTATACTGTATTTCAATTCTTGTTTGATAATCTAATGTAAAAAAGAATAAGTGGATATACTGTTACTTGTAGAAACCAAAACAATAATATTTCTCAATTATTTTACTTTATTGTATATATTTATTTTGCGTTAAAGTTTGCAGTGTATGTGTAACCCATGACAAACACTAGTATATTGTATAGTTAAATCGGAAAAAAAACATTTAAATATATGTTTTTGTCTAAAAAGTTGGGAATGTAAAACAAACTTAAAAAACTGGTAAACCTTTTCAAATCTATCAACAGCATAAAGGTTCATATTATGAATAGTAGAGAAAAGATTAATAAATAATCGTAATTTATTAATTTATTATTTATGAGGGATTTTGAGTTCTTTTTAATTTATAATTGCATACACTTTTTATAACCATTCAAGTTTAAGGAAATCAAACGCATTATTACTTGTTTGTGTAAAGGTTATAAATAGGATATTCATTTTATCATTAGGATCATCTTACTCGTCAGTTAGTTCAATTATCATTTAATTTATTCAATAATTTAACTGTAGTATTTAGTTTTATTCAATTTAAAATGAAATCCTTCTGAACATTTTACCTATCAAAGAAAGCAAAACTAAACATATTGTTGAATTTACTAGCTGAACCATTTTTGTAAAATGGTTTTTCATTTATCAAGTAGTAAAATAATAATCATGACTAAGTATTGCATTCTTCAAATTATATATCTTACTTGACAAATAACACTGTTTATACACGACTGCGTTTATTGAATGTTTCACGAATATTAAGGAAAATATTGACGTGGAAAAAGTTTTTAATCTTAATTAATATTAATTCAACAGCAGCCCACTGTGTGACTGCTTCCTGTGTCGCCTGTGTCCCATCGTTAACAAGAGCTGAACAGATCACAGTGGCCTTGGGGAAAACACGCCTCACGAGGGAAATTTCAGAGCCTTATGCAACGTATCGTAACGTGAGTTTTATTTATAAAGATGTATTTATTTCTATTACTAGTAAACTGTACTGTTTATATCTATTCCATGGATTACAAAGTACAAAAGTGGGCTACAAGTGGAAGCTTTATGTCCTCAGTCAGTTAGTGGATAATTGTTTTGAATTAAAGTACTGACAAGTTTCGTTACAAACTATAATTCTTTTAAACATAGCAGAAGCCAACATCTTAACATCTGTTTGTGTCCGTGTCGGTTTGTTGTTTGTTAATGTTGTTATTGGGCTGATGTTGTTCTAAGATTGTACTTAATTTAGCATATACTTTTTGATACCTCATACACTATCAAATGTTCAATAAAAAACCCATAAATAAGCGAGAAAATTTAGGTTCTTGCCACATGTACTTATTAATGTATGTTTTGGAAGTTGATCGTATCAGGTTAATTAAATTAAAGCATGTAACTGTGCTGTTTAGTTTTTACGTTAAAATAAACTTGGTAACTGTTGGTTTTTTGCAGATTTATAACAACAATTTTAAATTTTCAATAAATTTGATGTCATTCTAAGTTGTATGTTCTTATTATCCATTAGCTTAAACCCGTACCAAAGAAAACATAATAAATATTAGCTTATTTGTTTTTTTTAAATAAATATGATAATTGTCTAAATTATAGTTTAAAATGTTCCTCGAATATATTCTATTATTTTATAACATTCCCTTTCTTCTTTTTAATATACAGTAGAACAACCTATTTTTGGAATCTTATCATGTATTCTACATTGTAAATGCTCTATATTTTATTCGTAAACATTTATTTACTTTTTATTTTATTTTGTAGAATTTATCCATCCATTTACTAATTGCTTTAGTTCATTCTACTTGTTTACAATTGATTGAACTACATTACCTTAACATATAAAAACTACTGTTTTTCATGCAGAGGCTGTATTAAATAAAAATATCTAGTCAGCTATTGAAAAACAGACTTTCTCTGTTTTCTATTTGAAATTATTTTTATGTATTTGCAAGTGCATCTTTAAAAGGTGCTTAAAATATGTATTTCTTTAATATTAAGGTGACGAAAATACTGGTGAGGGATACTTACTTGGGGCTATCAACCAACTTCGCAAATGACATTGCCTTACTGTTTTTGGATTCCCCTGTGTCAGTCAACGGTCACGTGATGCCGGCGTGCTTAGACTACAACCTCAACCATTTGCCAGATCACGGAACTCTGACTGGATATGTAAGTTAGATTTGACTATTATTTTCCTGAATAATGTTTCTGGTTGAATATATTTCCACCTTATTTTCACATTGTACTTAATTTAGCATATATTTTTTTATATGTTGAACACTATTAAATTTTCAATAAAAAACTCATAAATAGGCTATGAAATTTAAGTTCTTGTCATGTGTACTTATTAATGTAAGTTTTGGGAGTTGATCCTATAAGGTTAATTGAATTAAAGAATCTACTATATAAACTGTGATGATTAATTTTTAAACTTTAAACTGTTTCAGAAAATAAACTTGGTAGTTGTTGGTTTTATGCAGTTTTAAAAACGCTATTTTAAATTTAAATTATTTTGGCATAGTTGACTTTAGTAAAAACAAACAAAACCGGCACTTAAACATTTATGATAAAAAAAGTAGAAATGTTTTAGAATTGATCTACACTGACATTACCGTTATTAGTCTAGAGGAATACAAAAAGGACGTAACATTTTAACTAAAGTAATACATTTTTTAAAATTTTTTATGATCGAAAATTCTCTAATAAATGGAATCAATGGCCTAATTAAGTAATATTAAATATAACTACTTAATATAAGTTATGATTATTCTAAAAACTAACTGAACAATTAAATTGAATGTTTATGATTAAACAGCTACACTTTCAAAATGATCAAGGCTCTATAACACTTAAAACTGTAATTTGTACGCCTCTTATTCAAAATTTCATAAAATATTGGCTAACTGAAAAAATATTGAATATGGAAATTAAGCAAAAAAATTATAATAGAAACAAAAATACTATATATTTGTTACCCTATTTGACAATAAGAATTATTATATTTGTATACGTATTTTCGTATGCTCTCTTATAATAGGTAATATAAAGTCAATAATTAGATTCCACTAAACGTTATTGTGAATAGATAAATAATTATAGTTGTATGCTACTATTATTAATTTAACCATTTTTGATATTTAATTATTTCATTGAATGAAGTATTAACTCTTTTAATTTGAACTACTTGTAGTCAGAATGAGTGAGAGATAGTTAAAGTATAATACGGAATTGTATAAAACTTGGGAACACTCGCTGCGCTCGTGACAACTCGGCCTCGGCATACTAATTGTTGAGATAAATAAATAGGTATAGCCTTCTCAGCTTTATAAACATCATTATTTACATTGTAACAGGTTTTTTACATTTTTACACGTAATAGTATACAGAAAAAAATATATATTAAAAGTGTAAAAACTCAAATTCCTAACACATCAGTAGGATAAATGGCAAACAACAAAATAAATATGTTTATTTATTTAAAAAACAGCTGTTATTAATTTACTGAAATTATCCTAATGTTATTCTCCTAACAGTCTGTAAGGGCATTTTATACACCTTAGAAGTACTTTATTAGGATGAACATACTCTATTTGTCCTATTTAAGACCTAATGAAACATTGTAAAAAATTTCAGTTCTCTACATGGAAAGTTGGACAGTTAGTTATGAGTTAGTGAAGGCTTTGCCTTTTATATAGATATGAAATTATATATATATATATATTTATATTTATACATATATACATATAAATTGAAGGGATAAAATACTCCTCAAAGTATCATTACCGTTCAAATATTTATTTTATAGGTAAGTGGTTTTGGTCTTACAAAGGAATGCTTACGTGCTTGCTCAAACTTCAGTGAAAACCTACTCTATACCACAGGCACTGCCATAGAACTCAATCAATGTTTAAACATCCTAACGTCAAGGGACCCATCTCCATTTCATACCTTAGCATCAGACAAGTTTTGTATGGGTAATGGTACAGGTGTGTATTTAAAATAATATAACCTAAAATAAGCTTTACTAAAAATAGATTTAATTCTTTAAAACGTAATTAAGGTTTTCAATTTACATAGATCTATAACATGTTTATAACACTCAGTCATAGGAGAATGTACTTAATAGTAAATTCTTTAGGAAATAATATTATTAACGGAATAAATAAATATTTTTTTTTCAGTATAAACAAATATTTTGATAAACTTTTTCGTATTACACTGTCTTTAATGTTTTTAGGTTTTAGGTGACCGTTCTCAGAGCTAGATTCTATAATTTCCAGTGAAAACAACGTAAAGATGTTATTTACACTATTGGCAAGTCTCGGTTATGCTGAAGTATTGCAATCCTTGACATGGTTTGCGCTCGAAAATAAACAAATCCTAGTCATGCTTAGTGTTGCTTGTTTTATTAAAATACATTTTGTGTTAAATAAATAAATTAAACAATGAAATTGCATCAGCTTTCAAACATTTTTATAACTATTGAATGAACTTGTCTCCCAGTAAACTATATTTAAACTTGTTATGCGGCCTTAAATTTTCAAACAGTTTACTAAATTAGCTAAGGACAAATCTACACTCAATATTACGATTTCAGGGTCAGAGGTCCAACGTGGGGACAGCGGCGGAGGACTCACCCTCGCCTACCATGGACTCCACTACGTCACAGGGGTAGTAAGTGTTAAGCTGTTGAGATACAGGTCGACAGTTCTCAAGTATAGTCTGGGAGTTTACACCAACGTATCAATGCATATGGACTGGATCAAACAGAATCTTCTGGAAGACCAATGAAACTCTTCTTTTATGATACAGTATAATATTTTTTGGTCACCATGATTTAAGAAAAAATAACATTATTAATTTTAAATAAAATAATCCGATTTACATTTGATTATGGAATCGTATTCCTGGTGTACAACATTTTGAATTATAAAATTGTCTTTGATTTGAAAAGTCCAACAAACCCAACGACGAAATACATTATTTCCTATACCGCAACGTATAAACATGCCTAATACTCACTTATAAGTTGTTAATTGTAATAAATGTTCAATTATATTAAATATTAAGTATATTATTAAATTAGGAATGAAATCCAAACTAAATATGAAGTCAGAATGAAAATACTGTTTTAAAAATGATTATAATACATATTATTATATTTTTTTTATATCATACGGATATACTTATACAGTACTTTTATATTCATATTTTGGTAGGCCAATAAAACCCAGACAAAAATTAAACTATGCTAAATATAAATATGATTGTGTTTTTATACATTTTATTTTACAAAATATACTAGTTAAAGGATTAATCTATATAAACGCCGACGTATTTACAACAAGTTTAACATCATATTACAATAGCACTTCGTAATTATCATTATCATCATAATAATGAGCATTTTGTATAACTAATAGCTAAGGATGCATTAGAGTCATTTCCTCAGTTTGAATACCAAATCTTACAAGATTTATAAGATTTGGTATTTTTGTTATTTAAAATTTATTAAACATTTCAATGATGAACAATATCGAATTCAAACATACCAAAGAGGTCTTTGGTGTCAGAATAATTTGATACTTTGGAATATTTGGGACGACTTTAGCAGTCTTTGACTATTTAAAATCCTGTATAGCGAAAAGCTGTGAACCAACTAATAGTGCACTTAAGCACCTTTTGACATATTCTCTTTTGTATACTCAGTGCCGTCAACAAATATACAGTAGCTAAAATTTATAAGTATTTTCTCAATTAAAATTATCATTATTATAATTTAAAATGTAGATAGGAATGTTAAGTTTTGTGAAAGAATTATTCAAACTACTTTCCAAACGGTTGAGCAGGATAATTTACTAAACGTACTATATTATAGAATAATCTAATTTACAGATTTAATTCATATGCATATCTTATTCAATGTGGAATAAATCATAATTGGACACATAGATATCCCGTATGATATATATTTCAAGAGCATTACAACATTTGTTTCATAATATTTAATTTGTATGATTGATGCATTACATTCATTTGCTTGTACTCATATCACGTAATAAGTTTAACTTATATTACAAACATTCTAATCTAATATAATCAAATATAGACTAAAGATTGTAACTAAAATTCACAATAAATCTCGGCTTTGCACAACGCCACATTTCGTGACTGCAGGTTATACTGAAATTCAGTTCATTACCCAAAACTTTACTTTCGTTAAACATTTAGAGTTATGGAAAAGTAATTAACGTACCTTTATTTTGATTTTAATAATTCGTACAGTTCAAGCATATTGGAGGGCAAATGAATCAGAACAAATTAAGTGACTAGTCAAAGTAAAACACTAGAACTGACTCGTTATCTTTAACGAGTTAGGTCATTGCGGGTCGTGGCCGGCGGACCGATGCTTCGTCACCGAACAATTATCTGCATGCACGAGGTACATAACAAATAATAATATCAGCCAGAAGCTATTAAATAAGTAGAAAATGGTGGTAGGAATAAAACGTACGTTCTTGTAATGAGCAATCTTAAAAGTAAGCATTTGTTTACAGTTATTTCATCATATCAGATTTAGCGTTTCAACTTAACTAGCTTAGAAGCATTGGGGGTGTGGTAGCTGCTAATGTATGTGTATGGGTGGGCGGGTGGGTCACTGTCAATATCTGTGTATGGGTGGCGGGTGGGTCACTGCCAATGTATGTGTCTAGGTGGGCGGGTGGGTCACTATCAATATCTGTGTATGGGTGGCGGGTGGGTCACTGCTACTGTATGTGTATGGGTGGGTGGGTGGGTCACTGCCAATGTATGTGTATAGTTGGGCAGGTGGGTCACTGTCAATGTACGTGTATGGGTGGCGGGTGGGTCACTGTCAATGTACGTGTATGGGTGGCGGGTGGGTCACTGTCAATGTATGTGCATAGGTGGGTGGGTGGGTCACTGACAATGTATGTGTATAGGTGGGTGGGTGGGTCACTGCCAATGTATGTGTATGGGTGGTGGGTGGGTCACTGCCAATGTATGTGTATGGGTGGCGGGTGGGTCACTGTCAATGTATGTGTATGGTTGGTGTGTGGGTCACTGTCAATGTATGTGTATGGGTGGGTCACTGCCAATGTATGTGTATGGGTGGCGGGTGGGTCACTGCCAATGTATGTGTATGGGTGGTGGGTGGGGTACTGCCAATGAATGTGTATGGGTGGGCGGGTGGGTCACTGCCATTGTATGTGTATGGGTGGCGGGTGGGTCACTGCTAATGTATGTGTATGGGTGGGGGGTGGGTCACTGCCAATGTATGTGTCTAGGTGGGCGGGTGGGTCACTGTCAATATCTGTGTATGGGTGGCGGGTGGGTCACTGCTACTGTATGTGTATGGGTGGGTGGGTGGGTCGCTGCCAATGTATGTGTATAGATGGGCAGGTGGGTCACTGTCAATGTACGTGTATGGGTGGCGGGTGGGTCACTGTCAATATCTGTGTATGGGTGGCGGGTGGGTCACTGTTAATGTATGTGTATAGGTGGGTGGGTGGGTCACTGCCAATGTATGTGTATGGGTGGTGGGCGGGTCACTGCCAATGTATGTGTATGGGTGGGTCACTGCCAATGTATGTGTATGGGTGGCGGGTGGGTCACTGCTAATGTATGTGTATGGGTGGCGGGTGGGTCACTGTCAATGTATGTGTATGGTTGGCGGGTGGGTCACTGTCAATGAATGTGGATAGGTGGGCGGGTGGGTCATTGCCAATGTTTGTGTATGGGTGGGTGGGTTGGTCACTGCCAATCTTTGTGTATGGGTGGCGGGTGGGTCAATTCCAATGTATGTGTATGGGTGGAGAATGGGTCACTGTCAATGTATGTGTATGGGTGGTGGGTGGGTCACTGTCAATGTATGTGTATGAGTGGGTCACTGCCAATGTATGTGTATGGGCGGCGGGTGGGTCACCGTCAATGTATTTGTATGGGTGGTTGGTAGGTCACTGTTTATGTATGTGTATGTGTGGCGGGTGGGTCACTGCTAATGTATGTGTATGGTTGGGTGGGTGGGTTACTGTCAATGTACGTGTATGGGTGGGTGGGTCACTGTCAATGTACGTGTATGGGTGGTGGGTGGGTCACTGCCATTGTATGTGTATGGGTGGCGTGTGGGTCACTGTCAATGTACGTGTATGGGTGGCGGGTGGATCACTGTCAATGTATGTGTATGGGTGGCGGGTGGGTCACTGCCAATGTATGTGTATGGGTGGTCGGGTGGGTCACTGTGAATGTACGTGTATGGGTGGGCGGGTGGGTCACTGCCAATGTTTGTGTATGGGTGGTCGGGTGGGTCACTGTCAATGCATGTGTATGGGTGGGTGGGTGGGTCACTGTCAATGTATGTGTATGGGTGGCGGGTGGGTCACTGCCAATGTATGTGTATGGGTGGGTGGGTGGGTCACTGTCAATGTACGTGTATGGGTGGCAGGTTAGTAACTGTCAATGTACGTGTATGGGTGGCAGGTGGGTCACTGCCAATGTATGTGTATGGGTGGCGGGTGGGTCACTGCCAATGTATGTGTATGGGTGGTCGGGTGGGTCACTGTCAATATACGTGTATGGGTGGGCGGGGGGTCACTGTCAATGTACCTGTATGGGTGGGCTTGTGGGTCACTGTCAGTGTACGTGTATGGGTGGGTGGGGGGGTCACTGTCAATGTACCTGTATAGTCGGGCGTGTGGGTCACTGTCAATGTATGTGAATGGGTGGTCGGGTGGGTCACTGTCAGTGTACGTGTATGGGTGGGCGGGGGGGTCACTGTCAATGTACCTGTATGGGTGGGCGTGTGGGTCACTGTCAATGTATGTGTATGGGTGGTCGGGTGGGTCCCTGTCAGTGTACGTGTATGGGTGGGCGGGGGGGTCACTGTCAATGTACCTGTATGGGTGGGCGTGTGGGTCACTGTCAATGTACCTGTATGGATGGGCGTGTGGTTAACTGTCAATGTATGTGTATGGGTGGGCGGTTGGGTCACTGTCAATGTACCGTATGGGTGGGCGGGGGGGTCACTGTCAATGTACGTGTATGGGTGGGCGGTTGGGTCACTGCTCCTGCCTGTCCATGCGCCAGTTATCCTTTCAATCAGAAATTGCTTACGATAATCCGTGTAAAGCGACAATGGCAAGAATATTGCCCGGATACGAAAATACGTTGATCTATGCAATAAAAAACTTTAAACACAGGTTAGCAACAAAATCATAGCCAAAACTAACGAATTGCGTTTTGAATGTGAAGTCTCACTGAGCTGAACAGGTTAAATGAAAAAGCCAGAAGCTAAGTTAATCAAGCTATTTGATCGTCCTTTCTCTTTCTATGAATACAACCTGCCAGATATAACGGTGGTATCACACAATACACACATAAATGTGTAGATTAGGGCATCATATTAATACGAAAAAAATCATTTAGTTTTGATTGAACAATTTTAATTATATGCAATGGGTGAACAAAGAAATTGTAACCACATTAGGTAAGCCAAAAAAAATGGTGCATATAAAATATTCCTTTATAAAGATGAACGAAGGGATAAAATGTGTAAAAGAGTGGTGAATGAAGTTGAAATCAATCCATCACTTTAGAGATGACATCTGATATCGCAATGCGTTTTGTAAATCCTCACATATCAACACATCCATCACATAATTTTTTGTACTTGAACAATACTGATGAAAGGTTTGCATTACAATTTTATGTAGATCTTACGTACTATAGTATTAGTAACATGACAAATTATGTAACTTTTATACAGTATTTAAAACTGTTTAACCATAATTATTGAAAATATCTGTGATCGGTTTTCTTAATTTGGTATTTATCATTCTAATCTTAATATATAATTATCTATCAAATGAGCTGTTTGCTATCCAAACTAAATGTCCTCTGGGGAGTGTATGTTAAATTGATTTGTTGTAATTACAGTTGTAAAAATATTCTGTTACGTTTTTTCTCTGGAAGTCTTGAAGAAATGATTTCCTTGTTTAGTTTGACTGGTTTTGAACTTAGTAATAAGTATATTTATAATATTTACTTTTAATTAATAGAATATACAAAAATATTTTTTTTACATGAATAGCATTAGCATGTAATTTTCCAAATTAACTGTGATATATCACTATACTTTAGTATAGTGTAGTATATTTATGTATCTTTGTTTTTTTTTTTTATTTTTACTAATACTAAAACTAATTACCTAAAACATTAATTGGTAAGTTATTTTACATAATTGTGTTTTTGTTTTGAATTATTGCTATGATTATAATTCACTAGCATGCTATGTAATAAAATGTACGTAAAATATGTAATTTAAATTGAATATAATTTGTGAAAAGTGATGCAAAACAAAACTATTATATTCATTAACTGTATAGAACAAAACATTTATTTCCCAAACAGTCATAAAAGTGGAAGTCCCAACTTGAAATATGCACATATTTCAGTGATGTGTCAAGTTATTTGTTTAATAGTTTTACTGGCATAAAATGTACACTAATAGTGAAAAATTGCCTATAAAATGTAAAGATATTAATTTTTACTTTTGAATAAAAAAGTTTTATATCTTTAAGAAAAGGTGGGAGGTAAAATAAAGTACTTATCTTTTTAATAGTTAAAGAATAATTTTATTTATTTAACAAGCAAACACAAACAATTGTTCTTAATGTTTAGTTTATATCTATAGATATTTCCATTAAATAAATTTCCATTGCAACTGACAACCTTATTTTATGACTTGATCAATACAATCAGTGGTTGACGGCAGATCTACACTCTACGCCTCGTTCGGCCGTTCTTTTCAGGTCACCATTTCACATTTAATTTTTCATAAGTAACTCACTCAGTATTTTTACATTGATTCAGCCTTCAAACTGAAACCCAACTCTCACATAAACTGTTTATGATATTATGTATCCTCGTTTAGAAACTAATTTGTAAGACTTGTGATATATTATAAACGTTGAGAGAGTTAAAGTAAATAAAACGATAATTAATTGTACAAATAAGTAAAAATAATAGATCAATACAAGTAAATGTCTGACAACTTATATACCAATATATTTATCTTGTTTGTTTTGTATGTAACTTATTTAAAACTGCTGCATAATTACATGCTATCCTTAATATACCTTTCCTATATTGAAAAAATGTATATATTTATTACAAATGAACTATTCAAATAATCTTAGTAAGTTTTGTAATAGTTTTTCAATTTATTTAATTACAGACCGTATTTTTTTCTCGAGTGTTTACAATAACTGTTAGAATAACATTTCTTTAAATCATTTTGTTAATGTATTATTTTCATCAAAGCATTACTTTCACTAAATATTTTATAGCTTTTAGTTGGATCTGTAGGGGGGAATGAATATTTATTTATATAAAGTGTTTCATGTACACAACAGTAAAAGAAATGTACAGGTTGAAATTTCTTCGATTTTCAATAAAAAGTTCAATTACAAATGTCTAATAATATTTGTTTTGTCAATAACTTATCAAAGCGTCAGTCAAAATATAATAAACAAAAAATGTATTTAACGTAAAATAATTTTGACAAAGACGATTTGGGGTATTAACAGACTTTAAATCATGTAAACATAGTACGATTTTTCCATAAAATATTGTTTACATATAACATTTGGATAGTATATAAAATTCTAGTGATGCACACTTTTTATCTCTATTTAAGATAATTAATTATTAAACAACATGCACTAAATATGATACCTCAAACTGCATGTTCAATAACTTTATATCCAAGCCAGGTAAACACACAAATTTGCCTAGATACAATCTCTTATATTGTTATATGATGGATGAGGAGATAAATGTGTAAAGGATGATGGATAGGTAGAACCCCATCCCTCTTGTGAGTTGCTGACACTTGGTGGTAGAAGAATGGGTTTCCTGAATGTCTTCATTCGATTTTTATTTTTTTTTAACAAATTATTCTTAAGGTAATAATAGTTATTTTAACTTGGTTCGTTTGGATAATGGCTACATTTTTATTTCATAATGTGGTTCTCAAGTTGATTCCAATCAACCACTTGCCAATCAATAGGATTTTTATTGATTTGCATTCCTAACGAAAAACTTGCTCTAGCTTGTAGACTATATTTGCTCATCCATAGTCATCCTAAAACTAGACTATCCTAATAATCCTAACTAACTAACTAACTAACTAGTAATCCTAAATCAGATACGATCTGCCAGGTCTGTATCAGTTACATATTTATTTGTCACATGCATATTTAGTCTTAAAAATGTTTAATCTTACTTATTTACTTTTAGGGACTATAATATAGAAATATTTTAATTATATTGTAAATAAAAGTCACATTGTCGATGATAAAACTGTGAGTCAATAGAATTAATACATTTATTTAATAATACATGAATGTACAGACACATATTTATATATATTAGTAATATAGTAATAATCACTGAAATAAGAGGTATTACACTGGTAATTCCTTTTACTAAACTGTAATGGTAAATTATATCAAATCATCAAACTGAAACATCGTCAAATACGACAGGTAAATTATACTTGTCATAAAATGATGTATTTTAAAATTTCAATTAGTTTTACATTACTTTTTTTATTACAATGTTTAGTAATTTTGATGGGTATAAAGTGACTTAACTATTTTCAGGAATATTTTGTTTCATCCAATTCATGTATTCGTGGACGTTGGTGAAAGCACCAAAGCTGAAGATTTTTACATCCCCTTTATCGTGGAACAGTTTGTGACTGACCACCCCCACCACGTAGTGTAGTCCGTGATACGTCAGGGTCAGCCCCCCACCACTGTCCCCTTTCTGGACGGCAGACACTGAAATTATTGAATATAGATCTATTAAGTAATTTATTTAATATAAATACCAGCGACCTATCTTATGGAGAATAAACAAAGTACTGATAGTAAAATGTAACTAGGCCAAATAATGTAGTACATATTATATTTTAAACAGATTCCATAATTTATGTAGTACTTTAAGTTCTGAAAATAAAACTCTTAAAGAAAACAAATTATCATTAGTAAACCACTTACTTCGTAATTAATGATAATAAACTATAATTAATAATAGTTTATTATCATTAGTTATAATGATAATAAACTTTAACTATTTATATGTACATATAGTTATATATAAATCCGAAGTACTACGTGGTTCGGATCCCACGTAAAGCTGTAGGTCCCTTAGTTGCAATGGCTGTTGGGCTATTAATAAATTGCCCTTTCTGAGGAACAGTTGAACTCAGATAGTAACCAGACTACACTCATCCACACTCATCTACACTCATATAACCATTCATATTCACCTTAAAATACATTACCAACAACGTTGTGTCGGCGTCTCATATGTAAGAATAAGAATAAGATATTTTCTAGATGTGTAAACCACATCTAAACATGTATTGTGGCTGAACTTTCAATGTAAAACTTGTATGGTATTAAAAACGGTATTGAAACAACTCGCAATTTGTAATACATCTTAAATCTATTTATGTCTTCATTTAATGATATCAATATTCCGTAAAATATTTAAATTGTCAAGAGATTAAACAAATTAAGGGACATTTAAAAGTATTTAAGATTTAATAAAAACTAAAATAAAATAATAATTTTATATAATTATAATTTTGATACTATATACTGTAAGTATCCCAAATACGGGTTGAAAAATTTATTGTCACACTATATTCGAGGAATAACAATTAATTAAATGATTAATCTCATATTGTAAAATAAAATCATAATTAATACCCATTAACACAGAATTACATATATTATGAATTATGTATTACTTAATAAACCTTTAATTTATAACAGCATTGAATACGATATATTTTTAATGGGACAATTACTCATAGTAATAAAGATAGAATAAATTTCTTTTTGCTTCAAATATAATGTCATTACACAAAAATATGATATTTTACGAATTAATTATGGTTTGTGATTTTTCTTCAGTTTTCTCTAATTTACGGCCCAAAATGAATGGTAAATTAATTAAACTCACTATGAAATTCGCGGTGATGCGGAAACACGTTTAGTTTGGTCAGAGTACTCTCCACTAAGTTATGGTAATTCTATCTGAGTGTATGCTGAGTTATAAAAAAAACCAATAGTTAGATTTTAATTGTGTGATATTTAATAATATTTTTTTTAAATCTTCAATAAAATCTAAAACTACACTTTGTTTCAAGATAGTTACTAGTAAAATCCATATGTAAAAGGTATATGAGGAAAATAGTTTACTTTAAACTGAATACATATTTTACTTTTGTATAATACTAAAATCATGTTTGGTTTTAGAGTATTAATTGTACTGAAATAGTTATTATACATTGAGAGAAACTTCGAAATAGACTTTAATAATCGAAAAACACAACGCCATTAAATGTTATTTATTACATTATATTATTCTTCACATCAGTTATTAACTTTTAAGATTTCAATAAATTCCCAAAGTAAATACCCGTTTTGAATATTTAAATAATTACACACTGACAAATATTTCAAGCCTAAATGTACATTCTACTTACTAAAGTATTCTCTATTACCTAAATATTATTTAGCAGAGAAAAAAAATGTTTCCCATTTGCTAGTAATTGGAATGTTAGGAGTCATAATTCAATAAATGTAAGGCATAACAATATTTTTTCTTCGAGTGAAAAAAGTGTAACATTTTTTTTATGATTCAAACATTATTTTACAATCCAAATATTCCAAGAGAAATTGAGATTATTATTTTTCTCACATAATAAACAAATAAAAGATGGGTAGAACACATAAGTATATATACTTTTAGGAATATTAAATAACTATTTATTGTATTACAGTCCCTGAATGGTACAAATGTTATGATTTAATTAGCTACTTGTAAAATTGTAAATTAACTTTTTGTTTAGTTAAAATTTTTAAAATTAAAATTAAAATGTTGAATTTACATTTCAAAAAATGAGTTTTTGATAGAAATAAAAGAAGAGATAAATTTTTACACATATCTAGATGAAATTTGTAAAATATTATTTATTTATTGGCTGTCCAGTAGAGTATATATTATCTTATTTTTGTAGATATTTGATATATTTATTAAGTTACCTGGCCATTTTAGTTTTTATTAATATTTTAGTAAGTGACTCACCCGAACCATTTCCGATGCATATTTTGTCTGATGTAAGTTTGTGAAATGTGGATGAGTGTATCTTATTGGATACCCTATAACAGTCACTGAAGCTCATCACTAGGGGTGGAACAGGTACCTCTACACTCTTCCATGGAACCGAATCTAGCAACCTATAGTGGTATAAAGTGACTTACCTGAACCATTGACGATGTATATTTTATCTAATGTAAGTTTGTGAAATGTCGATGAGTGTATCTTATTTTACGCCTTATAACAGTCACTGAAGCTCATCACTGAGCTGGTTGTGTATTGTAGTCTGTCACTGGGGTTGGAACAGGTAGCTCCACACTCTTTCGTGTTGCCAAACCTAGCAACCTATAGTGGTATAAAGTGACTTACCTGAACCATTGCCGATGCATATTTTGTCTGATGTAAGTTTGTGAAATGTGGATGAGTGTATCTTATTGGATGCCCTATAACAGTCACTGAAGCTCATCACTTGGGCGGTTGTGTATTGTAGTCGATCACTAGGTTTGGAACAGGTGCCTCCACATTCTTCCGTATAACCAAAACCAGCGACCTATAAATTTTTGTAAAAAAAGGAATATTAAAAGTACTAGGCTATTTTGCCCAAATAGATTTATTATTAACGTAATATACTCCCTATAGCAAATTCTTGGTACTTTTTTTTTACAACAAACTGCTTCCTATTGTTAGGCCGTTTGTACTACTAGAAAACGACCTATTGTACACACTGGTGCGTGCTAGATATACCGAATGGTGGAGGTGAGATAGAACATTGCCCTTTTTCCTTCTGTGTATCTTCGTTAAAACTTGTCATAGCAACCACGTTGAGGAAAGGCAACATTCTAGTGGCGCAAAATCAAGCCCGGCCCATCACTTTATTATTATCTAACACTTTGGTGGTGCAAAAATAAGCCCGGCCCATTACTTCTTTAGTATCTGTAATATTTTGTTTCTTTTTTTTCCTGGATATAACCAACGAATCAAGCGTCACATGACTAAATTATATTGTGATTCAACATTAAAATAACAAATTAATAATATAAATTGCACAATGAATAATAATGCAACATTTAAACTATAGCTATTAAATACGTTTTTACAGTTCATTGCACTTAGTTTTTCAGTGTAATTCTGTTTGGAAATTTAACACTTGAGGGTGAAAGTTAATCACTACTGTAAAGTAAATCAGCTCAGCTATGTGAATATGCTCTCCAGCTGCTGGAACCCCTACTTGTACTAAATATAACACGCAAGGGGGGCCCAATTATACTCATATTAGCTTATCATATTACTATATCAGTTTACTATACAACTTAAAAAAGTTAAATAAACCCACTTGCCTAATAATCACACAGAAAGAATGTAGGCCTACTATCACTCAGAATTTGGCATCACAGTTTTTAAACAGCCACTATTTCGAAATGGGCGAAAATATTATTAATATTTTTAAACTATATTAGGTGGTGTAAAGTTAAATATTTATGTAAAGTTTCAAAACTATATCTAATACCGTTTGGGAGATAAGGTATTTTTTTAAACACAGACAGACAGACGATAAAATAAGTTAAGACACATCTTCATAGACACCTTTTGTTTATTTTTACCTATTTAATAATTTTCTAAAGTTTAGCTCTTCATTTTTTAACACCCTGTATATAGTGTATATAGCTCCACAAAAAATGAGGATCTAAACCTTATAAAATTATTAAATAGGTAAAAATAAACAAAAAGGTGTCTATGAAGATGTGTCTTAACTTATTTTATCGTCTGTCTGTCTGTGTTTAAAAAAAAATACCTTATCTCCCAAACGGTATTAGATATAGTTTTGAAACTTTACATAAATATTTAACTTTACACCACCTAATATAGTTTTAAAATATTAATAATATTTTCACCCATTTCAAAATGGTGGCCGCTTAAAAATTTTAATGCCAAATTTTATGAAAACCAAAAAAAAAAAAAAAAATCACAATTTCTAATATTTGTTTTAAACAAGGCTAGTATTTTGTAATACCTTATTTGTAATTATCAAACAGTAAATAACTGAGAAAATGTTATTTTTCTGTTTGTGTGCAACATTTGACTTGTGGTTTTGTTCAAGTCAATAGATACAAGTATATGAAAATTGCAAAAACATTGCAACATGAAGTTTAACCCCTAATTTTTGTAACGCCCTGTATATATATATTAACTTAAGGATTACAAATAGTAGATTATAGAACAAATTGACAAGTTATAATAACTCAAAAGTACTTTGACTTGTGTAGAACACTTCAGACGTAGAGTTCAGTATTATTTTAGTAAATTAAATTTGCTTAGCTTAATGCCTAATAATGATAGTAAAATATTTAAATAAATAGTTTTAAACAATTTTGTATATTTTTTACTCACATATCCAGTAAAACTTGTATTCATAGGAAGTTGGTTGAGGTTATAGTCCACGCAGGCAGGCATGACGTAGGTGGTAGGTTTAACCTTTTTGTCAATAAATAGCAGGGCGATATCGTGCGCGTAGTTTAATGACGGTCCCATATAATCTTTATGAACAATGATTTTTGTCACCTTAAAAAAATATTTTAATTAAACATTTATAATACAGCTAAATACTTTATCACTGTCTAAAGACATCTTATAATATTTTAATTAGAAAATACATTGTAAAATATTTTAAATAACTATCTTAAAATTAATTCTAAATTTTACTAAAATCATTTTCCCTGTTATATTTATCAAAATAATTAGATATGCAGATAAAAATCTGTACTGTTCGTAATATATTGGCTTAATAGAATAAAACAGTTAGTTTTTAAGAACTGTTAAAAAGGAACATAGCTTTATATACAATAATTTTCTTATTATAGTAATAACTAGATACTTACCTCAATACAATATACGTGATATTAACTAATAAATAATATTTATCACATAGGAATATCTAAAAATAATGAGTAAACAGTGTGGAAAGCCATGCTATTCATCATTTTTCCAGCTTTGTGCTGAAACACTAATTATTGCCTTATTCCTTACTTATTGCAATAAAATGAAGCAAATAAAACGACAGGGCTTCTCTTGAATATAATTTTTTTGAAAACAAATGCTTTGTATATTTCCAAATAAATAGATAATGTTCCAATAAAGTATTTATAAATTCACTGTTCACTTTGTACAGCTAAAATACTTTTTATTATTTCACAGATGTTTATAATTATTTATAATTAACACAAGTTATATTGTGAGAAAGGATATTAAAAGTTTGACGTTAAGGCACGCGTATAGTGCAAGTGTGTCCCCTAGTTTATTATCAACTTTGATACTATTGCAGATTAGATTTATCAAAATAAGCCATATTTTGGTTTGGAGTTTGAAGTTGAGAACTGTCCGGTAAATTGATATTCTTTTACCGAGTTCAACAAATTATTAATGGGTCTTTGGTTGACTGTAACGAAATAATTTGGTCTAGTGTAATGGTTAAATACTATAGTTAGGCCAGACTGTATGTGACCTGTGTGTCATATTTAGTGCATGTAGGAGTTCCACCAGCAGAGGGGATCTTTCCACCACCCAGGGGCTTACTTCACGGTCGTGACTAATTTGCGCCATCAAGTGTTCAGCTTCCACACTAGTGTTTATTTGAAAAAAAGAAAAAACAAAAAAACGGTAATGAACTATAAAATTGTTTTAATTGCTATTTATTGTTCGCATTATTATTATTTGTGTTATTGCTATGCTGGGAACAATGTTTTTGGCACTTTTGAAATGAAACATTTTATTTAATGTTGACACCACGTGAGTGATTTTGTCCGTTGAAATGGCATTGATGGTAAACCTAAAAAAGGTTTGTCTTATTAAGCATATAAATATTTAATAGCTAACATTTCAGGTAGTACTCACGAAACGTTGAATAAAATATTGCAAATTTCTATATACTAGTGAGTTGGTTTTAGTAATAATTTAATTTCAAATTATCATTATATCAGTTTTAATATGAATAAAATATTTAACAATTAATTTGCTTTATTTTTAATACTTACATTAGCTCTTATAGTGGCAGGCTCTGTGTACTCCCAGGGTCTATGTGTCTTCCCAAGGCCAACTACCAGATCGGTGATATTTATTACAGGTGGATGGCAGGCCGCACAATCTTTGGTCACACAGTGTGCCGCTAATGTATGAAATACAGTTTTATAAAAATATCATATTTTAATTGTAGCATAGTATTTTGATATAAAAAATTGTTCTTTTTGATCTAGTTAAGTTTATGATTGCTGGCGTATTTTAGGAACTATCAATAGTCTTTATCATATGTAAACTTTATACTTAGATTTCGGTATGTAACACATTAAGGCATTTTGTTGACCTAAGTTTACAAATTTTGGTTACCTTTTTTAAACAATTGTTTATCAATATAAGAACCCTCTTTCCTATTAATGTAAAAAATTAGATGATATCAATTAGTACACAGTTTAATATCAATTTTGTTTTAAAAAATTAAATTTTTATTAAATATAATGATAAAAAACAAATTTCGAACAAAATGGTCATTAGTTTATTAATTTGTTAAATGAATCCTTATTAATTACGTAACTAGTAAGAAAGAAAATTAAGTTGTATAAAGTTAGTTAAAGCAAAATTAATAGATCCTGTATTCATTGCCAAAGTTTGAGTGACGTTATTAAAAAATGCCTTTTAGAAAGACAAACAACCAATTCCGTTCTAGAAGAAGTGTGTGTTTATGAACATTTATTAGACATTTTATAGAAGCAAATTTTCAAGTTCAATATAGATTAAAACTTATCACGTTATTATTCAATATAATTTGATGATAGATAAGTTCTATGGATTCAAATTCACAAATGGCTACACAACAATTTACAACCATAAATGCTATAAAATCAATGAAAATAAACAAAAATATATTTTACTAGTTCATATAAAATTAAGACTACATTTTTTATGATAGTACAAAATGTCCATTATGGACAAAGACACAGCAAGCATATCACAAATAATAATACTAACTTTAAAAAAAATATTATTTGTTACATATTCAGCAACTTTAATCAGTGTTATTTTAATAATAAAATAAAGTAATATACCTTACAGCTTTTAAGAGATCAATGAACTAAAACCTTAATGTAAAAAAAATTATCACTCTTAATAAAATAAAACATGCAATCTCTTCAAGAGACATAAACTTCTTGTACTATCTTTTTATTTGCTGTTATTTTTTATTTTTAATGTTACTAGTGGTAACATTTTAACATTTTTAGTGGTAACATGCTACTAGTGTATATTAAAAGAACAAACTAAGTATAAGCAACTCACCTTAAAGCTGTTTGTTCAATAAAAATGTTCGATTTTTTTTCGATTGGAATATTTCAAAATCAGCTATTAAACGCCTCCCAAGTAATTATTTCATTAAAATTATGTTTACAGTTATTAATAAATACCCTCAAAGAAACGAGTTCAGGCTTTCTTGGTACATACACCAGTAGGAAACTATTTTCCTGATTATTTTATTATTTTAAGAACATATCCTCACAGGACTAGTCTTACTCTTTTTTTTTAATTACGTAGTTTTACTGAAGTTTAGGGAATTTTATTTTAAGTAATTAATGTGTTATGTTTGTTTTTATTTTATTATTGCGAAAATGCAACATTGTGTTTAGTGCGTTATCCTTTTCAATATCACACATTCTAAAAAATTTATTCACTTTATATACTCAAATGGTGTATGTACATTTTAAATTACAATCCAATCACTACGCACACGTACAGCGAGAAACAGCACCCGCAACTACAGGATCGTGCTTCAACGACTTCCTGCAGTTATACCCCTCAAATCTAAAACCGTGGAGGGAAAGAGGTTTGTGTTTGAGTAACTCGCGGTCTGAGGTACAACCAACGCTGCGCAGCAGATTTCAGCTTTCCGAAGCACCTGTACATACATAAGTTTAAGACAGTGAAAATAACCTTTACAACAATGCTCACAGCATATCATATTGATTGCTGCACACCTGTATATGGACCATAAAAGTAATAGTGATAATAGGAATTTTATAGAATTAACGTTATTTAAAAGTAAACATAACGTAATTGTTTTATGGTAAACGAGCTTCCTTATATTACTTTAACAACATTGAAAAATAATCGTACTTTTTCCGTGTTGCTTTTTCGCCATTGCACCATTAGTTTAAATTTGTTTTTTAAATGTTTTATGGTATTAAAATCTTTTCTAAACACATTCAAAAATAGCATTGTTTAAGCCCTATTGAAAATTAGCTGTTAGCAAAATGTGATAAAGTAAGATTTTAATTAGATTTTTAATAACGTATCTTAGTAGGTCAATCTCAGTGTTTCAACTTATTCAATAGTATATGTAACTACTAGTGCAGTGTGCAGAGAAATCAAATTATATTAATTTTAGTCTGAGAGGGGATAATATGTTTTCAAATACCTATAAAATATAGATGTATAAATTGTTTGAACAGAAATACAGAATGTCAAGATAATTGTGTTGTTATTGAAAATGCAAAATATGTGAAGTATTTGGGTGTAACTATAGAACAAGATTTAACTTGGAAAACTCATATAAATGTATTGAAAAAGAAATTGAACAATGTACTTCGCGTATTTTATTTCTTGAAAACATTGTGTCCAGAAGTAGTTCTTAGGATGATATACTTCTCTCTAGTCCACAGCAGACTAGAATATGCGCTTTCAGTATGGGGAAGGACTTATCAAACAAACTTGACACCTATTTTTTTAATGCAAAAGAAATTTATAAGGTTAATAAAGAGTAAGGACAGATATGAACACACAATGCCATTATTCAAAGACCTAAATATACTACCCCTTAAAAATCTGTATGTTTTTAAAGTTTTGAAAATGTTTTTTATAAAGAGTGGAAATAGAACTGGGAATGGTCTTGTTTTAGACCATAGATCTAAACTTAGAAGTGTAAATAATAAAGATATACCAAAACCAAATTCAACCTTTTTTACGAAAACTTTTAACTTTGTTGGGCCAAGAATTTTTAATAAAATGCCAGATGATATTAAAAATATAACTAGTAAAAAACTATTTACAAGAAGACTGAAAAGATGGCTACTTTGTTTAGAGGAAGTAGATTTCCTTTTGAACACTCCACAGTAACAAATTAATAAAAAAAAATAAATAAAATCAAAAAAAAATTAATTAAAAAAAATAAATAAATTAAAATATTAAAAATAAATAAAGTAATAGGAATAAAAAGTCAATTCAGAAATATTCATTAATTGATGCACGTTATTGTTAGATTATTCAAGAATCAAATTCATAAAAGTACTACGAGCTCTAAATGGTAAAAGTAAATTAAATAAGATTGCAACCTTCAGACAGGCCTAGCCTTTGAGGTGCATATTTTTATTTTTCCAAAAAAAAAAAAAAAAAAAAAAAATAGATTATGAGATGGTTGATTTCTTCTCTCGTATTTCCAGTTAGTCCTATATGAATTGATAATTGGATTAGAGTATGAAGAGTGAAGAAGAACATTGCAATATTTATATAACATAAGTTATTATTAATAAGCCTTAAAAATAAATTAGTTAAACTTTGTCTTATATGTCTGTTAATAAGTAATGGTTTTTTAATTAATTGTAATGTATAAAGTGTAATGCATATTTTGGAAAAATAAATTATTATTATTATTATTATTAAATTATTATTAACTGAGTAGTATGGGCAACAGAGTAGTATAGGTAACTAAGTAGTATGGGCAACTGAGTAGTATAGGTAACTGAGTAGTATATATAACTGAGTAGAATAGGTTACTAAGTAGTATATGTAACTGAGTAGTATAGGTAACTGAGTAGTATAGGTAACTTAGTATATGTAACTGAGTTGTATAGGTAACTGAGTGGTATAGGCAACTGATAAGTATAGGTAACTGAGTAGTATAGGTAACTGCGTAGTATAGGTAACTGATTAGTATGTGTAACTGAGTAGTATATGTAACTGAGTTGTATAGGTAACTGAGTGGTTTAGGAAACTGAGTAGTATAGGTAACTGATTAGTATAGGTAACTGAGTGGTATAGGTAACTGAGTAGTATAGGTAACTGAGCAGTATAGGTAACTGAGTATTATATGTAACTGAGTAGTATATGTAACTAAGTAGTATATGTAACTGAATAGTGTATGTAACTGAGTAGTATAGGTAATTGAGTAGTATAGGTAACTGAGTATTATAGGTAACTGAGTATTATAGGTAACTGAGTAGTATATGTAACTGAGTAGTATATGTAACTGAGTATTATAGGTAACTGAGTAGTATATGTAACTGAATAGTGTATGTAACTGAGTAGTATATGTAACTGAGTAGTATATGTAACTGAGTAGTGTATGTAACTGAGTAGTATAGGTAACTGAGTACTATAGGTAACTGTCTAAAGTGATCAGTTAATCTCTCACCTGTAAGGACAACATTGGACGTGACTAAGGTCCCTCCACAGAATGCCTGGAAATCAGCTGTGAAGTAGAGGACTACATGCCAGGGGAAGTTGGCTGGATAAGATACTTCTCCATTGACTATAGTTGGCTGTTGGATAGCGCTTGTAAGGTTTGACTGACCACAGCCTTAAATATATAAATACAAAATATATTAAATGTTGTGATAATATATAAACTGATTTGAGAATAACCCTGTTAACTTAAATTGTTGTATAGTACATTACGTAATTATACGTTGTATAATTGTTGTTTGAGTAAAAATAGTTACAAAAGCGTTTTACATGTAGGGTATTCAGACATTTCCAGAAGTAAAAAAAAAAATTATTATATAATTCATTGACAGTAAGATTAAAAAAAAATAATAATTTTCTGTTTTTTTTTTTTTTCTTTCAAGACTAATACAGGTCAAATATAATTTACAATATTGATTTTTCTCTCTGCCTTTCATATAAGCAAAGTTTTGCTATCTTATCATTTGTATTTATGTATATAAGACGTCAAAAATAAAAAAAGTAAATATAAAATAAATCAAAGATGTATTTTTTAAGTGTGAACAATTTTAGGTAATTAAATTAAAATGGTATTGGAATTTACTGTGCTAGGATGTAACATTCTTTTTTGATTGTTTGTTTGTTTTTATCATATAGAGTAATATAGATAAAGGTTGTGTTTAAATACTTTTGATTGGTATGTATTAAAATATATAATTTGAAAATTTTAGATTTTAGTAATAAGTAGGGAATTAAATATTAGTCAACAATTCTTATTCACTATAGTTGTTGTAAGTAAATATTACAGGAAACTACAATATAATCATAATATGTCACTTCATTACTAGTAGAAGGAAGTAATTATGTAAAGTTACCATTTAAAAACTGTCTATTCTAAATGGGTAATGTTATTACATATATCAAGTACTTACTATAGCATGTCACTCCATCTCTGTCCTTGGCGTCCGTCTCACGACACATACAAGTATCTCCTGAAGATCGAACTTCACAGAGATCAGGACAGTCAGTTCGGTCACAAATGTACTTATCATCACGTTTTTGCCTTTGCTTCCGAATATCCAACACTTTGAAGCGGAGTTCATCCTTTATAAAACAAAAAAAAATTATAAGTACACTTATAAATTACAAGCCTAAACTGCTCAACATTTGTATTTTAACTGATTTATTTGTTGTAAATATACTTTGTTTTACGCAATAACTTATACTAAGTTTATATGAACTTAAATAACAAATGCATAGACTTAACAACAACAAAAACACGGCAAAAGTATTTCAATTAAGGGTATCAACAAGTTGTCTATGAATAAGTTCTTAATAAATCACACGAACACGACTCCAAAATAATCTTTCTTCACCTTGACCGTGAATTCAAGCCACAGTGCTGCATTGGTTTGAGACATTAATTTAGCTCACTGAAGAATTTCTCTCTGCTACATGGTAGCTTCGAGTCCTTTCCTTTCGAGTTGTTTCCTTGGTCGGAAATAGACCAAAACATGATCACCAGCAGTGAACAACTACTCGCCCAATCCCATTACCTCCCGACTCAACTTCAGTGGATTAGACTCACCTGATACTACGAAAATGTCTGGTGTGGACTAAACATAATGTTTGGTTAGACTGATTAGAGTGTTACTCCCGACTTTCAGAGTAAGTCAAAGCCATCATTAGGATACGTCTCCCCCAGTGATGGGGTGCAGGGAAAAATCCACCTACACCCATTCTTATATTAAATTGGTTATTTGAACTGTCCAGAACTTAATAAATAACGTATTTTAAAAGGAATGATACATGATTGTTCTAGGGGCTTTCGGAATACACACTAGTTCAAATATTCATATATACAAGGTGGAAACAAAAATAAAGAAATGCTTTTACAACTTTTGTATGAATTCACCTGTAAAAGTAAACTCTTTTACATGATAATGTCTGCTAAAAACATACTTGTCTTTTTGACGTCATTAATGACATTCCTCATATTTTCTGGGTGATGGAGTTAAATGATCTTCAAGGTAAGCCTAGGTCGAGTTTGGTATCAAAGGAAAGTTCTATTCAAGATACATGTATTGCCGCAAACAGGACTTCGAAAAGTTTAACCTTTCTAGAGTAGTGGTCATTTGAATTTCAAAGTAACTAATTTAAACAAATTGTCTATACGCTATTTAGCGGTATCAAGTAAATTATTCTGATAACAAATTATAATTTATGGAACACAATTATTTACAAAATTATCAAATTATCTATGATAAAAAAAAGGTTGTTGTGAAAGCGTTTACATGTTTTTTTTTTCCACCCTGTATAATGAACTTATAGAACAATTTTGTACTTACCACTTCCATTTCAGGGTCGTATACTTTAGTTACTGGTAGACGAAATATCGATTCATTTAAGTATATTTCATGTATAACAAAGCTTGGAAAGTGATACACGTACAAATAGTTTTCCATGACAGAAATTTGATTTACAGTCTGTGGAATTAAAAACATCTTCTCTATCTTGCCTTCATAATTGTACCTATACAGGCGTTTTTCGTAACATAAATATAGTTTCTTTGTACTAACATCAATAATGAAATTCGTATAGTCAATGGTTAAATGACGCTTTATAATGACTTTCTTTCTGTTTCCTTTTAAGTCTGAAGATATTATATAGATTTCTTGTGGAGCGTCCGGATCTTCTAATGGACCGGGACTCGCCAATACGAACAGCTTTCTAAAATAAAGGTATATTAATATTTATTTAAACTTTAAATATTTTAGTAAATATGCGACAAAATACAATTAGTTCAACATCTTCCTCTAATACAATTAAATATGTGTTATTACTTAAATATACTTTTTCAATTTACTACGATAAATTTTGCTTCTAATCTATGTAGAAGACTAATTCCTTTTACTAAAAAACAGCAATGCGTTACCTCGAAAGTTTCACTCAGTTTATTTTCATCCAACCTGTGTGCCATTATTTTGACGAAATACAATTACGAATTGGTAGCTCTCTGCACAAAACCACATTTTTTTAGATGATGCAAACTCGTTTAGAAGTAATTGCGTTTAAAAATAGGTAAAATCATAATAAACAGTGATTTATGGTTTGTTTCTGTTCATCAAATTCATATGATTGGCAAAGCAGAAATACAACCTGTGTAGTAGTATACCTTGATTTCCATAAGACTACATCAGACAAATATACGTTAGTAAGATTAATGTGGATATCGAGGCCACTCGTTTGCTTTTAAGAGAATTAAGATAGTCCAGTCCTCAATTGTTTTAAACATTGGTCACATTTGGTGAAAAAAACTTTATTTTCTCCTAACAATATGTATAAAGGTCTATTGTAACAGGAAATATCACCACAAAACACAATATAATTATTTTAAGGTAAATATTACTAAAATGTTCTTATTAATGTCTTTAAGTTGTAATAAGAAAGAAATTGTATATATTTATGAAATAAAAGCTTAAATTACTCACTTGATTCTCTATTGTATCATCTAAATATTAAATTCGTTGTTTGAGTTAATATATTTGATCTTTTATATGAATGCCGATATCAATACACTGCATTTTGTTGGAAGAATTTTTTACTCGGGACATAATCTTTTTTCAGATGGCACTCATTTATATTAGCTCAACCCATATTTACTTATTGCCAAGTTGTGATACTGTATTTCTCTTTATATTACAATTTTGTAAAGTTTAAATAATATTTTCCAAGAAATATACCTAATATTTGTGTATATTATAAATCTGTTGTACACAAATATTATTACAATAGATACTTTATGTAAAATAGATTGTATTTTAAAATATGTATTGTGGCGTGTTCAATTGTATTGCATCTATAAAACATTCATTAATTTCTTAGAGTCTAACATTTTATGGGTTCTAAAAATTTTAGTAACAACTGCATATAGCATTATTAGATTAAATAATCTATTCCAAAAATATCTGTTAAGTATTTATCATAACAATATTTATACTTAATACTCACTGACAGTATGGATCAACCTGCATATCAATAATGTACATACGTTCCTCTTTACAAAGTGCAGCGAGATCTTTGGGGGTAAGAACGTTCTTCAATGTTATATCATGGTCAGACTTGAGCACTTTGCTTACAGTGAGGTTGCCACTTATAATGTAAAACCTATCATGAATCCAATCTATAATAAATTTTCTTGCAACCTTTGTGTTTTCATTGGTGCAATCATTGGTAACATTCGAACTAGTCCTTTCTTCAGAAAATGAAAGTGCCAATCTGAAAACATGTTAAAACATGTTTAAATAATGTTAAAGTGTTTGATTAAGAATCTATAAAAGTGCAGAGCTTTTAATTGAATCAAATTTAAACGTCAAATAAACTCATTAACTAGTTTATTTTTTAATTTGATTGAAAGTAATGTTTCTAACCAAGGTCCATTATTTTACTTACAAATGCTGTCCTATATTCTTTTGTAAAGTATTTAATAAATATTAGTGAAGTTTAGTTAATTAATTACATAGTATTATTATCTATGTCATTTTAATTAATTTTTGAATATATAAGATGTTATATATTCAAAAATTAATTAAAATGACATTTATAATAATATTATGTAATTAATCAACTAAACTTCACTAATATTTATCAAATACTTTACCAAAGAATTTGTTCATCCTTTTTAACATTTTAACGTTTTTTTAAATCGTTAAAACTATCGTAGTTTAAAAATAGTTTTCATTTAAAAATATTTTTGTATTTTTTAACAAACTTTAAAAAAGTATAATTATTTTGGTATAGATATGATAGTTTTATGTATAGTGATTATCATAATCTGTTATTAAATTGTATAATGTCAATTATATTATGTAAGTTTTAATGTTTAATTCAAAGAAAGTGAATCAGTATTTGAAAGTATTGAACATAAATATGCTTACGTATTGAATTAAATGTTCTAAACTGTTTTTAACTTCACTCATCAGTTCACCTGGGCCTTATGGCCTGAGTGTGAATGTTATCAGTGAGTCACCAACATGCTCCTTAACTTTACTCCTCAGTTCAACTAGGCCTTCGGGCCAGAGCGTGAATGTTATCAGTGAGTCACCAACATGCTCGTTAACTTTACTCATCAGTTCACCTGGGCCTTATGGCCTGAGCGTGAATTTTATCAGTGAGTCACCAACATGCTCCTTAACTTTACTCCTCAGTTCAACTAGGCCTTTGGGCCATAGCGTGAATGTTATCAGTGAGTAACCAACATGCTCGTTAACTTTACTCATCAGTTCACCTGGGCCTTATGGCCTGAGCGTGAATTTTATCAGTGAGTCACCAACATGCTCCTTAACTTTACTCCTCAGTTCAACTAGGCCTTTGGGCCATAGCGTGAATGTTATCAGTGAGTCACCAACATGCTAGTTAACTTTACTCATCAGTTCACAAGGGCCTTATGGCCTGAGCGTGAATGTTATCAGTGAGTGACCAACATGCTCGTTAACTTTACTCATCAGTTTACCTGGGCCTTACGGCCTGAGCGTGAATGTTGTCAGTGAGTCACCAACATGCTCGTTAACTTTACTCATCAGTTTACCTGGGCCTTACGGCCTGAGCGTGAATGTTGTCAGTGAGTCACCAACATGCTCGTTAACTTTACTCATCAGTTTTCCTGGGCCTTACGGCCTGAGCGTGAATGTTATCAGTGAGTCATCAACATGCTCGTTAACTTTACTCATCAGTTTACCTGGGCCTTACGGCCTGAGCGTGAATGTTGTCAGTGAGTCACCAACATGCTCGTTAACTTTACTCATCAGTTCACCTGGGCCTTATGGCTTGAGCGTGAATGTTATCAGTGAGTGACGTACCATCCTGCTCCTTAACTTTACTCATCAGTTCACCTGGGCCTTATGGCCTGAGCGTGAATGTTATCAGTGAGTGACCAACATGCTCGTTAACTTTACTCATCAGTTCACCTGGGCCTTATGGCTTGAGCGTGAATGTTATCAGTGAGTGACGTACCAACCTGCTCCTTAACTTTACTCATCAGTTCACCTGGGCCTTATGGCCTGAGCGTGAATGTTATCAGTGAGTGACCAACATGCTCGTTAACTTTACTCATCAGTTCACCTGGGCCTTATGGCCTGAGCGTGAATGTTATCAGTGAGTGACGTACCAACCTGCTCCTTAACTTTACTCATCAGTTCACCTGGGCCTTATGACCTTAGCGTGAATGTTATCAGTGAGTGACCAACATGCTCGTTAACTTAATCATCAGTTCACCTGGGCTTTATGGCCTGAGCGTGAATGTTATCAGTGAGTGACCAACATGCTCGTTAACTTTACTCATCAGTTCACCTGGGCCTTATGGCCTGAGCGTGAATGTTATCAGTGAGTGACCAACATGCTCGTTAACTTTACTCATCAGTTCACCTGGGCCTTATGGCCTGAGCGTGAATGTTATCGGTGAGTCACCAACATGCTCGTTAAATTTACTCATCAGTTCATCTGGGCCTTATGGCCTGAGCGTGAATGTTATCAGTGAGTCACCAACATGCTTGTTAACTTAACTCATCAGTTCACCTGGGCCTCATGGCCTGAGCGTGAATGTTATCAGTGAGTGACCAACATGCTCGTTAACTTTACTCATCAGTTCACCTGGGCCTTATGGCCTGAGCGTGAATGTTATCAGTGAGTCACCAACATGCTCGTTAACTTTACTTATCAGTTCACCTGGGCCTTATGGCCTGAGCTTGAATGTTATCAGTGAGTGACCAACATGCTCGTTAACTTTACTCATCAGTTCACCTGGGCCTTATGGCCTGAGCGTGAATGTTATCAGTGAGTCACCAACATGCTCGTTAACTTTACTCATCAGTTCACCTGGGCTTTATGGCCTGAGCGTGAATGTTATCAGTGAGTGACCAACATGCTCGTTAACTTTACTCATCAGTTCACCTGGGCCTTATGGCCTGAGCGTGAATGTTATCAATGAGTGACCAACATGCTCGTTAACTTCACTCATCAGTTCACCTGGGTCTTATGGCCTGAGCGTGAATGTTATCAGTGAGTCACCAACATGCTCGTTAACTTTACTCATAAGTTCACCTGGGCCTTATGGCCTGAGCGTGAATGTTATCAGTGAGTCACCAACCTGCTCGTTAACCTCGATTGATGATTGAAACATTTGAACGAGCCATATACAGTCCGAATCCTTAGCCACTGAACCACCATTAAGGCAATTTAACTACCAATTTATACAACAAAATACCTCCTTAATACCGTATAATACTTCAATTTCCCTATAATGTAATATTGTGTGGGAATTTTTAGCTTAACAAAACATTGTTTTCTTAAGATTTACAATGTTTAATGAATTGAATGGCTGCTGTAGCAATAACTATTTTTTTCAACCTTTTAAACAAATTGATTAATTTCAATGCAACAGGATTAGTTTTTAATTAGGTTTCCTATTAGTTCAGGGTCATTCTGTAGAGAAAACAAATATTATTTACTCATTGTAAATATTATTGTCACATTTCTCTTCGTAAACACCGTAAAAAAAAAATAATAAAAAAAACTGTACAGTTAAGTCAATACTAAACGAAACATTAAAATATTATTATTAATTTATTGATTTAGTTAAAATGTTTCCAGAAAAAATATTAATAAATACATATTTCAAATAACGCTCCTAGTCTTACCTTAAATTGTTTTTCATCAAAGCTGCATTTATAGGTACATGCATGTAGATGAAACATATATTGTAATTATTCTTTAACTACGTTTCAAAAAACGAAATTTATTGTACCCTATATACAATACGTGCCCCCAAAGACTGTCGCGCTCTTGTAGACCAAAAATAGCATATAATATAACATACTAATTTTCCAATCTTGGTCCTTTTTCCTGTGTATCTTTATGTAATAAAAAATTTTAAAAATCTCATAAAATTTTCAGGAAACAATAAAGACACTCACTAATAATAAAAAATATTTATATAGAAATAATGGGCGTCTGAAATTGTATATTTAAAAATTGTTGCTGTTAATAAGTTAAGATTTCATTATAATAGCCATCTAATAAAATATACATTATTTTGTTGAATAATCATTAAAAATCCAAAGATATTATAGTTTTAAATATGAAGTGATAAATAAGAGAAAAGACCAATCAAATTAGGTTTACAACATTTTAGTTTCCCTTGTGCGTTAAAACAACATTTAAAAATATTTGACTATCAGGCATATATATATATATATATATATATATATATATATATATATATATATATATATATATATAATTGTCTATTAAACAAATCGTTTAAACTCTGGACCGAATGTTTAGTAAAATTAAAATGGGATATATATCGCATTGCGTAGTCTTTTGCGTATGGCTTCATTATGACTATTTAATTATATTTAAAGAACATTATATCTGTAAGAATTGAGAATAAATTAACAATTAAAAGATATATTATAATTCATTTCACATTCCTTCCTAGAAGTTCGATTCACTACAATTAGAAAGTATGTATAACAAACTACACATTATTCGCTTAACAACTGAAACATTTGTTTTAATAACGTTACTATAATATAACTTTATCATAATATATAATGTATTAATTTAAAATAAGTAATAATTTAATGTTATGGCATAGAACACATTTACTTAATAGTTTACAAGTAATTAATCTTGTTCGTCTATTCCAATTACTATCTACTGTAACATGAATTTTGGTATGTGATACAATACATAAGGGAAACAATATATATATATACATTATATATATATATATATATATATATATATATATATATATATACCTAGCAAGCTATAAAGAAACTAATCCTTTTTAAATACAACCCCTTCTTATAAAGATAATTTTTTCTAAACAATTTATTGTTAACGTAAACCCTGCTGCTACATATAGCAGAGAATACCTGGCCAATGGTGTGGGCACTCACCTTATAATTTTGAAAAAATCCGTTTCGTCATATACTACGTACATATGTCGCTCCGTGAAATGGTAGTCGAATGGTCTAAAGTCAGATGAATCATAGTTACCGACGAAAACACATTGTTTGTTCACAAGTTGAGCCTTGTTAGCTTTTACATCTGTAACTACTCCAGTGAACTCCGCTTTGCACGCAACTCCATCTTCACGTTGGATGAGAAACTGGATGCCACCAACATCTTGAATATAATTTTGTAAAAAGGGAGTTAATTTTAATATTTATTTTAGCTCTCATAAATAATAATAATAATAAATGTATTTATTGTTTTTACAAGTATATTTTATTTTCACAGGCAACATTATTAATCACAATAAAAAGGCACATTTTATGAAAAATAAAAAAAACTTAAATAACTGAAGAAAGACAATTATAACTGAAGCGTCTAAATAAAGTACTCCACATTGTATAACACATTCTTGGTTATAATACAATAATATATAATACAGTTTAAATACAACCAAATATAGGCTAAATTATTAAACATACGATTTATTTGTATTCAAACATATATAATCAAAAACCAAAACAAACAAAAGAAAACATACCTACTGAAACCCATGAAAAACAACTGCAACCCCAACAGAACTTATGGGGGCCGCATGAAAAAAAAATATTAATGATTAATACCTCCATGTCTGTACAAAAATTTTAATTAAAGGATTGGAAACTCTTTACTCTTCCAAACAATGCTTCTTTGAATACATAAATTTAAAAAAAATTAAATAAAATACAAGTAATGATTTTAAAAGTTTCAATTAATTTAGGTTGAGAAACCTAATTGTTCCAGCAAACCCTTAACGTATCAAGTATTTACACGTTGCTCCTTCAAATCAAGTATTTGCATGAGTTAACTCATTTCTAAAATCCCTGGTACGAGCCCCAACCAGGGTATAACAGACAGCCAGCGCGGCCTACCGTAAGCCGACACAGACGAGTTTATCTTAATAAAGGTCATTGGGTCATCCATAATACCTCTCATAACACCATGCAGGTAAAAAATTAATCAAATAAATTTAACATTTCTTCATATCTAATATGCCAAATTGGATAATTTAACTGACCAAAATACATAAAATACTCGTACAACAATCGCAAAAATTGATTCTCAATTCCCTCAATCATTTCACAATATAGGTGAGTTGGTGGGGACCAAGCTATAGATGCAAACTCCAATCGGGAGCGAACTAAAGATCTGAACAAAATTTTAAGTGTTTCAATGTCTCTAAATTCTTTTCCAATCCTTGAAATAAAACCCAATGAACAGTAAGCTTTCTTTACCACATTTAACATATGGTTTGTAAAACTCAAATCATATGTGATATCAATAGACCATGGAATGACAAGTTTGGATGGAAAGCTGTTTATTTATATATATATTCTATTCATGAGTAAGACGCTAATCGTAAAGATATGGGTAAATATGAAGAACGAATCAGTGTAATAAGTGTAGATGACGATTGTAGTCATTTTACTAAGTAACCCTGTAGACAGGGCAATTGAGGGACATTTACGTTAACGTGTAATCCGAACCACGTAGTGTTGGTCTGATTTTCAGCTAACTGACAAGCCTGACTCTCAGTTCTCTTCCCTACTCAACATCTGAACGCTGATTATCATCCAGCAGTAACACACCAGACTCTAGTAGTGTCCAATTAGATGGCAACCATTGAGTGGACGCCATGTCGGTATTAAGAGAACCAAGCATTAAACCTTTCACTTTCAATCTCCTCAATACTTTGTCCGGAAGTAGCTGGATTACAGCAATGCGCCACCAGTGCCGACTGTTAAGCTTTTAAGTTAAATATAATTTATTTTTAGTATAAATGTGAGAAGTTTAGTTAAGCTCACTACTTTAATGAAGACTTATAGTTAAAGTGACCTTTGTTTTGATAAATACTCACGTTGATATAAAATGATTCTAAATATATATCATTTTATAGTACATCTAAGTTAAACATAAATGCATTAGTTAATTTTCTACTAAACGTTTTCAGAACTAGTGTTAATAGTTCAACAAAATTATGTTAAGTATGCCATTCAAAAATTATTTCCTTACACAATGAAACTGAATAAGGAATTTAGCAACCACCCGAATTTATTTTTACCTTAAATTATTTAATATTAAATTTAAATTACTATAAAACAATTGATTTTTCATCAGACACAATATTAAAATACAGAAGAACCATAATTTTTAATATTTTCACAAATTTCACAACACCCTCATTTCAACACCACTGTACGTGTATGGGTGGGCTGGTGGGTCAAACCACTGTACGTGTATGGGTGGGCGGGTAGGTCAAACCACTGTACGTGTATGGGTGGGCGGATAGGTCAAACCACTGTACGTGTATGGGTGGGCGGGTAGGTCAAACCACTGTACGTGTATGGGTGGGCGGGTAGGTCAAACCACTGTACGTGTATGGGTGGGCGGGTGGGTCAAACCACTGTACGTGTATTTCAACACCACTGTACATGTATGCATGCTATATATTTAATTGCATCACATTGAAGAAGACTCATTACTGTAATACTGGTCTTTTAGTTTAAAAAATTCAAAATAAAAGAAATGTTGAAAATGAGGCAATCCGCTTTTATTTGAACCAAAACTTAAACGTAAATCTCAATGATGTACATTTCCGAATATGCATTTATATTCAGTTATAGTTTAATGTGCAGTTATATTGATAACTCAGTTGATTAAATTATTTATTTACAAAAACAAATTTATTAAAACAACAATACTTTCCATACTGATCAAAGGCAGTCTATCATGGTCTGTAGGTTAGTTGGTAGTTACCATATAATATATTCGGATTAAAGTAACTAGCTATTGTTTATAGTGCAACGTTTCACAATTGTATTAGCTCTTATTATGGGACATTATGTTATTATAAAGTAAATTTTCCAATGAAGCTGACTTTGAAGGCGATTAGTAAGTAGATAATTTTACATAACAGAAAAAATAAATGCTCTTAAAATCTAAGTTTACTTCAATGAAGGAAATAAAAGATTGGTAAAAATATATGATTCACATAATACCACTACACCATGTCTACAGCAAACAAATATCGTACCATAACTAGAATCTACATTTTCTTGTGCCAACCACGTCAATGTACTACCTACAATATTTACAAGATAACCAGACGTTTCGCCCATACTGTGATGTGGCATCCATCCTCTGAGAGAAACCACTGAGGATGCCACATCACATTATGGGTGAAACGTCTGGTTATGTTGTAAATATTAATCAAGCAAGATATTATGTTGACGCGTTTGTCACTGGAAAATGTAGATTCTAGTTATGACACCCGCCGCTTAAGCCTAAGTTCTAAAATATCGTACCACTTGCTGGGCTCACTCAGCCATCCAAACTCACCAAACAAATGAAACCTTTGCTGGTCTATTTCACTTAAATAGCATACGATTGGTCCAAGTATGGGTTTATATGGATTTTAGATGACCTAGTTGTAGCTACTGAAAAAAGGGAGGGAGAAAAAAAGAGGGTTGCAACTATTTAAATACAAAATGGTTACCATCTGATCATGTTTTCGTGAAAAAAGTATTTTCTAATAAAATAAAAAGCATTAAATTTTAAAGTATACAGCCTAAGTGATGTGTGAATAAAAAGTGTTTTTTATATATATATATATATGAGATTATTGCATTATTAAAATATGTTATTCTTTGTTTGGTTGAATGTCTGTTTTACTTGTAAAATTAAAATATATGATACTAAGAATTTCATATAATGTGTGCATGAAATAATTTAAAAAATGTTAAATATTATTTAAATATTTTTTAAAGATTGTTCCAAATATGTTTTTTGCAACAAATAATGTTCTTGCTGCTAGTTAATGGCAATAAATATGCAAGCTTTGTAAAATGACTAAGAGCAAACAAAATGAATACACTTTGATTAGGATTTGCTATGCATTAATAATATAGTAATAATAATACACGTAGTTAGGAGGGAAAGTGTCGTTGGTGCATTAATAATATAGTAATAATAATACACGTAGTTAGGAGGGAAAGTGTCGTTGGTGCATTAATAATATAGTAATAAAAATACACGTAGTTAGGAGGGAAAGTGTCGTTGGTGCATTAATAATATAGTAATAATAATACACGTAGTTAGGAGGGAAAGTGTCGTTGGTGCATTAATAATATAGTAATAATAATACACGTAGTTAGGAGGGAAAGTGTCGTTGGTGCATTAATAATATAGTAATAATAATACACGTAGTAAGGAGGGAAAGTGTCGTCGGTGCATTAAAAAGGAAATAAAAATTAGTGTCAGTATGGTTAACATGTTTAATGAAATAGTAATTATCAGTTTTGATTTTGGGAAATATGAATAGAATTCCTCGGTAGGAAATGTTTGTACATTTATATTAACTATAAAAAATATATATTTAAAACGTTATATAAAAATATTTGGTGGATTTTATTACCACCAAATGGCACACTAAGTGAGTATTTTTAAGGTTGATATTTATTTTTTATTACACTTTTGTAATGAATTCGGAGATGGTATAACAAAACTTATTATTGAATGTAAAGAGGAGATAAACTGTTTGATTTAATAATGTTTATACCGGGTAAAATATCTTATGGTAGTGCATCTTCTAAAATATTTTGAAAGGATATCAGAAGGTGAAGTAAGATGGACCACCATTAACAAAGTCAACATGTTAACCTCTACCTTAATTGAAGTAGGATGGACCACCATTAACAAGGTCAACATGTTAACCTCTACCTTAATTGAAGTAGGATGGACCACCATTAACAAGGTCAACATGTTAACCTCTACCTTAATTGAAGTAGGATGGACCACCATTAACAAAGTCAACATGTTACCCTTTACCTTAATTGAAGTACGATGGACCACCATTAACAAGGTCAACATGTTAACCTCTACCTTAATTGAAGTAGGATGGACCACCATTAACAAAGTCAACATGTTAACATCTACCTTAATTGAAGTAGGATGGACCACCATTAACAAGGTCAACATGTTAACCTCTACCTTAATTGAAGTAGGATGGACCACCATTAACAAAGTCAACATGTTAACCTCTACCTTAATTGAAGTAGGATGGACCACCATTAACAAAGTCAACATGTTAACCTCTACCTTAATTGAAGTAGGATGGACCACCATTAACAAAGTCAACATGTTACCCTCTACCTTAATTGAAGTAGGATGGACCACCATTAACAAAGTCAACATGTTAACCTCTACCTTAATTGAACTAGGATGGACCACCATTAACAAGGTCAACATGTTAACCTCTACCTTAATTGAAAACAGGCAGACGTTTTGATCGTTGGACCGTTAAGAGCTTGTACTGCAAGATAACTTAAAGATGGTTTTAAGACTCAAGTCGTGTATAGTGAATTATGTTTTAAGACTCAAGTCGTGTATAGTGAATTATGTTTTAAGACTCAAGTCGTGTATAGTGAATTATGTTTTAAGACTCGAGTCATGTATAGTGAATTATGTTTTAAGACTCAAGTCATGTTTAGTGAATTATGTTTTAAGACTCAAGTCGTGTATAGTGAATTATGTTTGTCTGTGTACAGTAAACATGTTTTTAAAGCGTTCTTTTATTTTATTAAGGAACATGACACAGTGTTTGGTTAGCCCAGTAGTATATTTGATTAAGTAATCTACTTTGTTTAATACTAAAACTTACTAAATACTATTTAAGGGTTTATGTTTAAAATACTAAAATATAACTCTATATGTACCTTAGTTAAAATGTTAAAGTTAAAGATCGTTTTATTTTACCAGGCGAATCTAGGGCTAAGAACCCCTCTCTAACACTTAATTTGGGGACCAATGGTTTAACTTGACTTCCGAAACTTGGGGTAGGCTGGGATAAAACTCTTCATGGTGTATCGGGAATCGAACCCGGACCGATTGCGTGTCAAGCCATCACTTTATCTCAGTAGCTACAGTCGCTCCTAACTAATTAAGTAAAATAATCTTAACATGTTATTTTTTATGACTAATAATTCCTTAACATTTTAATTTATAATATTTATTCTGCATACAATTATACATAGCCTAATTAAAGAAGAATTTGCATTTTTGTCATTAGGAATAGGAAAGTTAATAATGTAAAGGTAAAAATGTTCACAAAATGTACCCAATCAGTAATACATTGTTAAATATTTTAAAACTACAAACACTTTACATAAAAAATTAATAATGTCACTGCCACTCAGTTTATGCCTTACTTGTTTTAAATATATATGTGTTATTAATTTTATTTCATTTAAATTTAATCATTTGAATACTATTATTAACAAAGATCCAACCTGGGATCAGTGTTACCCCTACCAATACACGTACGTGTATGGTAGACAGGTGGGTCTTTACTACTATAGTTTATGGGTTGGTGTATGGTTTTTTACCACCATACGTTTATCATTGGGTGGGTAGTAATATGGTAATTTTTCCACCGTACGCATATGGATAAGTGTACAGTTATTAACAGCATCCACGAATGGGTAGGTATACGTTTATATACCATCGTAAATGTATGGATATGTGGGGCGGGGGGTCTTTATCACTGTATGCGTATGGCTTAGAATATGGTTCTTTAACACCGTAAGTGTATGGGTGAGTGGGTGGATTTAAATATAGTTATTGACAAAATTATATTATTATGATTTGAATTAAACTATATACTTTTAACGTCTGTACGTATGGTAATGAATATATTTTTAATTTTATTTTTATTCATACCTGAATATAAATATAATACCATTTTAAGAAGCACAATATAATCCAAGCAACTATAAAGTTATCAAAATAATTCAGGAATGTGTAAAATTATTACCATCCATGAATTTTAAATGCTTTAAACCATAAAAATAATAACTTTACTAATATTCTACTAGCTGAAAAATCTTATGTATTATTTATATAATTTAAAATTATTTTTATTATCAAAGAAAATGTGTGATAAAAAGTAGTCATTCGTTTTATATTGAAAAGTACAGAGAATTAAAAATAGAGATACTCAAACAAGTTACCTTGAAGGATGAAGATAAAACACAGTCCGTAGTAGCTGACCATTGAGAGCTGAGACGAGCTGTCCACTGACGCGATCTCAATTTGACTCCATCGACATTGAACTGTCCGTGACTTTGTGCATCTGTTTATCGCCTTTCTGTAAGAGATAACTTGTGACTTTACACAAACAAATGATTGTATCCCTATATACGTACAGTCTGCTTAAATGGCTTTTATGTAAATTTTTATCACAGGGAAATACCAATATAACTTGGTATGTACAATAATATTCATCTGTACTTTGATGTTACTGTGTTTGGATATTATCTCAATGCAAACTTTTTTTAACAAATATTTTGATGAGATAAAAGGTTTGCTTTTTATATCATCATGTATTACTGCCTTGTTTTGGTATCACTGAGCAATTTACTAATATGAATTAGACCAATTCTAAACAAATATAGTACAAAAGTTTTCTCAGTTTTTAACAGCTTGTTTACTAAACATTACATGTTGCAAAACACAATTAAGATGAGTCAATATATTAAACTGGGTTAATTTTTGTAAAGGTACATGACAAATACTGTAACATGTTAAACAATTAAGATTTCAATAGCAAAATTTATATAAAATCGTAAATAAAAAAAATAAATAAACAAACAAACAAATTGCGCTGTAAATTTTACGCCGACATTGTTGTTGTAGTTTTCTGAAATTTCGAGAAACAAAAAAGTATGACCATATTTTATATATAGAACACTTTAATAATGGTCCCTTAATTCAAATAAATAGTGCTAAATAGTATATTAAAATAAATAAATAATAAAATTTCTATTTTACTTATATATTTATTTACTTACTTTATTTATTTATTTATTTATCTACTTATTTATTTATATTACTATAGTAAAATATAAAAAATAAATAACGTCTTACATGCAAAGCTATTAAAAGTGAATAATGATTTATGGTGTTTGTGTGATCAGCACTACCTACATAATTACAAATAAGCGATATATAACTATACATATTATATACATAACTATTTTCAAAAGCATTAGCTTGTATGGCTGAGAATTTAAATTGAAAGTAAGTAGTTTTTATCTATTATAAAACCACATAAGATTAATATACAACTGGAAAACTCCTGAACGGTAATTCCTAACGGGTTGGATTAGTCTATTATATAACATGAATTTCCTTCGAACAACAAGACAACGCTCCGAGAAAAAAAAATACACACAATTAAAACGTGTAATGTGTATTCTTATATTGATACATGAGGTGACACTAGTGGCGCAGTTCTGTAACCATTGGAGACAAAACGTTGTGGATATTGTAAGTGGTAGGTTCCATACTAGGTCCTGCTAATACCAACACGGCGTCCACCTAATGGTTGCCATTGAAGTGGACACTACAAGAGAAGTTTAAGGTGCCCATGTTGGATGGTAGTCAAGGTTCAGAAATTGTGTAAGGATGAGAACTTAGTGTCAGGCTTGTCAGTTAGCTGAAAATCAGACGAAAAGCACGTGGTTCAGATTACACGTAAAACTGTAGGTCTCTTAGTTTCCCTGGTTATTAGGCTAATTAGCTCCTAAGGAATAATCGATCTTAGTTTGTAACAACTAACCTAACCTAACCTAACCTAACCTAACCTAACCTAACCTAACCTAACCTACTACACTCGTTAATTTACGCTCATCACACTGATTCGGCCCTCATAAACGCTCACATTTGACGATCGGCGTCTTACTACTAATAATAATAATGATGTTTTTTTCAATTCACAAAAGAATAGTTTAAAAAAATATGTTTGATTGTAAACAACTAACTGCTTAACATTACTGTATCGAAAAAGTTTTTCATGTGGCACTCGGTAATAATTACAAATATTTATTTTACAATATTTTAAACTGGATATTTACTCAAACTATATATTCTGTTATAAATTCAAATTATATTAATAATTCCATTTCGGTGTAAAGAAAACATTATTTTACAAATAACGATATAGTTATATTTTCTATATAGTTTTATTAGCAACTACCTCTTTCACGGAAAGTACTACAATTTATAGGTATCATTGTGAGATAGTTTATGCTACAGAACTAAACTTTTATTTTCTTTAACCATTAGAGGTTTTCTAATGGTATCAACCTCAAAAGCAAAGACTTAATTCTGTGGTTTAAAGGCAGAAGCATCTGGTAAAAGCAGTACATACCTACAATTTATTACGAAAGAGAGAATAATTTTCATTCATTAGAATTGAAAAAAGGTTTTATAAAATAATACGAACTGTTGTAGTTTATGGAATATATTTTTAAAATTACAATAAATTACCTGCATTAAATAATAGTTGATAATTTTTAGTTCTGTAGTTATTTTTCAGTGTTTATACGATGAATCAAATACAAAAATGTTTATATTACATTCATCTATAAAATTTACTTATACAAAAAATGAGGGAAATATTTACTTCCCTCCCACCTGTTGCCCACCTGTACGTGTATGGGTGGGCGGGTGGGTTCATATCTCTGTACGTGTATGGGTGGGCGGGTGTGTCAATACCACTGTACGTGTATGGGTGGGCGGGTGTGTCAATACCACTGTACGTGTATGGGTGGGCGGGTGGGTTCATATCACTGTACGTGTATGGGTGGGCAGGTGGGTCAATATCACTGTACGTGTATGGGTGGGTGAGTGGGTCTGTATCACTGTACGTGTATGGGTGGGCGGGTGTGTCAATACCACTGTACGTGTATGGGTGGGCGGGTGGGTTCATACCACTGTACGTGTATGGGTGGGCGGGTGTGTCAATACCACTGTACGTGTATGGGCGGGTGGGTGGGTCTGTATCACTGTACGTGTATGGGCGGGCGGGTGGGTCCATATCACTGTACGTGTATGGGCGGGCGGGTGGGTCATTATCACTTTACGTGTATAGGCGGGCGGGGTGGGTCAGTATCACAGTACGTATCACAGTATCACAGTACCGATATATTCAGATCTTTCTTAAATGACCCTTTAAAGAAAATTAAATAGAACTACATAGCAACTCTGGTTTCATTATTAAATTAAATCCCAAAACTTTAAGAAGACAGTTAATTTTACTACCTTTCAAAAGTGTTTTTAAAAATATATTTGGCAAACTTACCTTTCCATCAGAACAGTTAACATATTAATACAAGCACAACATACATAATTTTATATCTGAATTCTCATTATTTATCAACTTATCATTACGTATTTAAAACGATTGAAACAATCACTATTCACGGCACAATGGAACATTATCAACTGTGGACAAGCTGGCCGACGACACTGAATGTTGAGGTTATGATTTCCTTTAACCACTCCCCACCGGTAGACCTTGACACTTGCTTCTTGCCTCGTGGCGGCTGATTTTATAGATCAATTTAGCCTAGTCATTCTTATTGTAATTTTTATTTTAGTACATATTAAAATACTCAAATACTATGATATAATTAGCTATTTACATGCCTGACCTCTGATATATTAATTCAGGAATATCATGAATTTAGAACAATTTTTATTTATGAAATTTTTTTATTTTACTATATAATGTCATTTTAGTGTTAAAATCATCATGTAATCAAATTCTTCTTAATTTTCTTTTTGCTTAGAAAATGTTTAATTTAAAATTTTGTAAAGGACATTTTAATTTTATATATCAACAAGAGTTGATCTAGATTTATTTTTTCTAGCTACATTAAAATCCACATTTATGAAAATATATGCAGTACATTTGCATCCCTTAACAAAAAAAACCCAATTTCTATTTTGTTGCCTATCATTATACTTTAATTTTGAATAATACAATCTCAAAGATAAGAAGTGTTATTAGTCTAGCCATTATCTAGTCGGTACAGTGAGATTTTCAGGAAACATTTTCTGTTTTATTTAAAAAAAACTCCAAACCTTTATAAATAGAAAAGGACCTTTATATTTATATGTCTCCGATCTATGAATTGTATTCCTATATAAGGATAAACTTGATTGCAACAAAGAAAAGCAATAATTTAACGTATTCATTATTACTGTACTATTACCAAATAATATGTCAAAGTAAAATAATTATGAAACGTAAAAAGTATTTTCAATTAGTGTAAAATTCCTTTCGCTGTAGAGAACTTATTCTTTTTCCAGCCAATATTCTAATACATCAATATAATCTATTAATGTACAGTTTGCATCATCCACTTTTGAAAAAGTAAAATAAATATGGGTACATTAAAATATAAAATATTTAAGAAGTAACTGGAAGAAAAATATTTGATTCTACCACTTAAGACTCTAACATTAAATAAAGATATTATATAATAAATTAACAATACATATATGTGACATTTACAGAACAAACAACCTAACTGAAACAAAAAATAATTGTCTAAATACGACATCATTCCAACGGACAAATAAATCAAATATAATTAGTTTAGAAGATTTCTAAATTATTTGCCATTGATATTATTGGTTGGAGGATAAGTGGTGTACGGTTTATGAACAAACATACTAAACATACAATATTCCCTGTTCAATCTGCATGTGACAGTTTGCATGTGTGCAAACAGCATAACGCCACATTCAGCATACATTATGCAAGTGCAGGGCAACTAAGCAGCAACATAATTAATTATTACAAAGGGTTTAGACTGAGGGATAGGTCAAGTTACATGTGGAATGAATTACAAATGTTCCCATTATATATTCAGGTCATAGGTAAGACTAGAAAAGCTACAATAATGTTACAATAGTTGATATAAATATCATAGGTCATTAATAAATTCTAAACAAAATAGTATTCGTAATAAAGAAAATAAAAAAAATTATCAATTAAATGATACGTGCGTTTTATCTAATAATTTTTTAGTCTATTCACTAAGGCAGTATATATGTAATATCAGTAGGTAATATTATTAAATTAAGTTAATCAATCACTTAAATCATTGCTGACATTAATTTAACTGACAATTTTTCAAGGTATTTTTAGGCTGATCAATTTTTGAACCTTACGAAAACAAACTGATTGTTACAGAGGATCACGTTTTCTGTAATGTAAATGTATACTATTTTTATACAAATTATGGAAACCTTTATTATTTATAGGTTGTGATTGTATACAATTCTTTATCGAGTGTCCATAACTGACATGTCAAATGGATTTCACAAACCGAAATCCTCAGACGACAAGGAACACAGGAACAATATCACGGAACACAGAAATTGAACTGAAAGACGCTGAAGATAAATCAACACAGAGAAGAAGGTTGGTCTATTCGAGAAACGATCATAATCTGTACTAACTGCACAATGGGTATTTATTTCCTGAATACTACGTACTATTCGATACAAATGTACATAAATAGTCAAATAGCTTGTAACTATAGGTGAGGTAAAGTATGTTAAGTACTATGGGATAGTTTGCTCCTATTTACTTTCACTAAATAACTTAACAAACCTATTTTTAACAATTTCAGTGTCTGCCATCCAGCAAGGGGACACAGTGGTGGGGGGCTGACCCTGACGTATCACGGACTACACTACGTGGTAGGGGTGGTCAGTCATAAGCTGTTCAAGGATAAAGGAGATGATAAAATCTACAGCTTTGGTGCTTTCACCAACGTTCACGAATACATGAGTTGGATCAAACAGAATATTCCTGAAAGTAATTAAGTCACTTTATATCCATCAAAACCACTGCTAATTTTCGTAAAATATGCAGTATACATTTTATTTGAAAATTTAACACTTTTATTCGTGACAAGTTTAATTTAGCTGTCTGTGACTAATGTATGCGTTAGATGATTAAAGAGAATCCATAGCAAAACTTCATTAAAGAGAATCTAATTATATCACATATTTAATTAAACTGTTAATTTCTTACTTAACAAATAGTATTAATAAACATATATTTACATTTCTGCCTTAACAAACGTATTTTTAATATCATTATTTCCCTTCCTTTACATAGAACCTTGTTGAACACTAGTATTGGCAATGAAGCTATTACAAATATATGTCTTTATTTGTATAAACTTATTATGATTATCTTATACAGGGTTAACAAAAGTATGTAGACGATTTATTATTTATATTATTAATAGGACTAGAGTTTTATAACTATACAGATTAAATTGGGAGCTAAAAATCTATTTTATTATTTCTTAGTGACTCTCTACCTTTTATGGGGCTACCAGATAATTTATAAGGTAAATATAGGATAATATGTACATAATTTTTAGGTGCTGGTCAAGCGAAGAAGAATGCCGCAAACTGCACTTAAAAGTTTCATTCTTTCTAATATAATGGTTATGCAAATATTTTATTTTAATAGGCCATAAAATTCGGCTGTAAAATATGAATGTTACTTTAGTTAGTTTATTTTCACTACATTTAAAGGTGTTCTGAGTGGTTTTTAACCATATTTTCATAAAATCACTCACTATGAACATTTAACCGTTACCTGAAATTGTTACAACAAGGGAATAACCAACGTTCATAAAGGAATTATTTTGGACCAAGGGACCCAAATGTTCCTTTTGTTATCACTATATCATTTGGGAGCCCCTACCTAAAAAAAACTAATTAGGGCTATTTTCACATTTTCAACTGAATTTAATGGCTTAATTACAAAATATTTTAATAACCGTAATTTTTAATAAATGATTTTTTTGAAGTGCAGTTTGCGGCATTCTCCTTTGCTTGACCAGCACTTTAAAATGACTTGTATATAAATCAATACTTACATTGAAAACTATCTACTGTCCTCTCGATTAAAATACTGTCGACATGTTGAGTTTATGTTAAATTTGGCTTTGAGTTTTTTTTTCATTGCCATAAAACTTACATATACGTAATGTTAACTTGAATACTGTGACATTCCAGTGTAATACTATTATTTGACATAATACATTTATATCCCATCAATAGAAAAACCACTGTTTCTATAGAGAAGAACTCTTGAATAAAATATGAATGTATTGACACTGCCAAAAGTATAGTATTAACTATTAAATGGCAAAAAAGGTAATTCCAATTGAGATTATATCTAAACGACGTATCGTACATACAAAGAACCATGATAAAAAAAGTTTATCTTGAACAAAAAATGTATGGTTAGGGGCTATTTATGTTGAAGCGCTTATTACTAAATTGTGTAACTACATAAACTACAATGTATTTAAGCCTACAAATGTATTTTACAACCACAGGACTACTTTTTATGTTAAGGGCTGTTTGAAAGTTATTATTGTTCAGACGTAATAATAGTGTAGGGATTATATATAACTATTAAGAAACTATTATACTTGAAATAGGTGTGAATAAAGTACCATTTGTAAAAGTGTTATTCACCATACGTTGTTTTATTTAATTTCACTATCATTATAAATTAAAGAAAATTTATTTATCATTGTTCAAATTAAAAAAAAAAAAAAAAAAAAAAAAAAAAAAAAAAAAAAAAACTTAGTTAAACATGAGATTGTTCAAGGTTTTATAACCCTTGAAAATTAGGTATGTAACATTAATTTGTTAATATTTTTTTATTTATGGGTGTTGTAGGGTGGTAAAATCATAAAGACTGTTACGTTTTTTAAAATATAAAAATGAATATGAGCCCAAAATATTTTTTAAATAAAGCACATTGATTATTAACGTTGTTTTTAGTTTATTTGCATCACATTAACGATATTTTCTATGTTTTATGTTAGAATATTTTAGAAATAAATAAAAATTTGGGTTACTTTGATCAGTGTTATTATTTTGCATGGCTTTATAAGTCAATAGTATTTTAGCATTTAATAAATGTATGTGATTAGAGTTTTATTCATGTAGCATGACAGTTACGTTCAGTTGTAGTGTATAAAGTGAAATATTTAATTTAACACCCCTATTTCACCTGAAATGGCTGCCACGTTAACAATATATTTAGTTTTAAATCTGTGACGTTTTATTCTTAAATGTAATAGTATATCAGCAGGGACATAATATATAACTTCTTAAATTTACATTAAATGAAAGAAAATTAAAATATAATCCATGTAATATTATTTATCTCGTGATAAACGTTGCTAGTTTTACAAATAAAACTGGAAGACACTAAACATACAGAAGGGTTTTTATGCTTTTAGCCCCATATTTTCTAAGACTAAATATTATTTTCTAAGAATCACACCCCTAACATCATTCAGTACGTATTCCACCAAAGCTTCTAACTCTTTTGTAACTTAATTACTGATTATGTTTTTTAAGGTTCTAAATGTACTATAACAAGAAATTGTTGGCTGTATTTGGAATCCTACCTCTAGTAATTCTGCTCACGCCCCATCACCCCCTCCACTCTGCATCCTTTGAATGTTAATTATCACCCAATAATTGAAACATAACAGAGGCATAGAAACTCTCTGGGGAAAAGTGTATGTCTGGTATTATTTATTGGGCTAAATACACCTCATGGGCTTTATTTTTCCGTAAAATATTATCCAACACTTTGTCGATTTATGTGATACTCTTGTTAATGTTTAGTTATAATTTACGTTTATCTATCAGTATGAAATTTGAACCATAGTTATTAAATAACATTTATACATCAATCTACATGAAATGTTCTCTATGGTCGTGAAGTTTTGAAAAAATAAAAAGGTTCTTATAAAACTTTGTACGCCAATGTCATAGCATTTTTTCGAATTTGAATCATAACTTAAGTTGAATAGAAAATACAAAAATTATTTATAAAATTAGAGATTATTTTATACCACATATTATATGTTTGTATGTGCAGCAAATTAATTGTTAATATATTTGTAAAGATAAATAAGAACTAAATTTTTGCTGATTGCAATGCTACTGTGTTTTAATTGATTTTGGGATGTTGCACGGGCAGTTGTTGTTAAGGTTGAAATGTTTTTATGGTATTACATAACACGTCCCCTACTGTCAACCCCCCTCTCATATCCAGGCCCTTCGTTGAACCATTGAACCATAACGTAGGACCAGGAGTCAACAAGGATGACAACATTTCAAGGTTGACATTATTATATTACAAATAAGTGGTTAAGTGGAATTACTTTAATACAGTCTATTTCCAAACTGTATTATGAAACTCGATTGTAGGTTGTTATTGTTATTATTTATTTTATGAATATATTTGAATGTAAAGACTCCTTATGTATATTTTAATTACTTAAATAACTATCGTACAGTGTTCATAGTAGCCTGAGAAAACATGTATGCTAAGTAAATATCTTATATACGTTCCCATTGTATATAGGAACGAGGGACCCATAAGAAAAAATAATACGCTTAGGACTGTTAGCAATCTTAGGAAATCGAGTTTTAACAAGTCATGTAAGAGAGTTATATACATAAATACGTTTACATTTATTTGTTGTTGTTGTTGTAATTTAATGTTACTTAACTGCAGTTTAAATTGATCGATAGTTTAAATATAATACCAATGATAGATTATTTTCTGGTTTAAATATAGTTAGATATCAAATTATAACTTATTTAAATATATCCATTTTATAAATTAACCTAGAACCATTAACATATTCTAAATCACAGGCAGAGTTTGATTATTGATGAAAACAACGTTTAGTTTTGGTGACAGAATCGAGATGATTTAACTATATTTTATTACTTCATATAAAATATATTAGCAACATTTATACCACTGGTTAAAAATATCATTTACTAATGTTATTTATTTTTATAAAAAATTTCAGCATTTTATTAAAAAACAAGTATTATTAAATTATAAAAATGTCATAACGTTTATAAAGTGTACGTATTTTTAAAATATTGAAAATTAATATCTGCAAAAAAATTTAATCACTGAAATATTTGTGTACATCCTATAAAGTTGACTGATGTAAAAAAGTGTAACATATATGGTTGGATGTTTTAATTAGGAATGGAAGACAAATTTGCATGGTATACAGGAACGTTTTAATAATTCACGCACGACTTGTTAATAGATAATTTGTTCAGTGCTTGGTACATACTGATGAGAGCCAAATAAAACTTTTACTAAGTTTTGCTTGTTACGATATATTTTAATTGTTGATTAGTATTTATTTTCATTTTTAACATTTCGATTGCCACTTATTTCATGAATTAATGTTTGTAAGTGCGTGCGTGTGTTTCTGCAAAATAATAATTTTTATGAATTAAGCTGTTTTATCAACACTCCATGTTTTTATTTTGCTTTCCTATTTTGTCAGTACTTAATTTTCTCTAGGGTAGTATGAGTTCATACACGTAAAACACTATGGTATCGTGCTGTAACCGAGCAACCCAGGGATGTCGTTTTAGGTATGATAAAATATGACTGATATGATCTTATAACAATCCTCATAATACTATAATGGTCAATATGAAAAATGCCCATGCAATAATTTATAGCTTTGATATAAACTAGTATCGAGAGTGTTTATTCTGTAGATTGCATCACGTATATTGTATATACCTTGAAAATAACCAAAACTACGTGGTTGTATTCCTCTACAGGCTAAATGTCCCTTGGATACATAGCTATTGATTTATTAATAAACATCTCTCTCTTGGGGCTAGTCACACTTAGAATGATCTCACTCATAAATCTCGTCACACAAACTTGACACTAACACTCACATTTATTTCCTTTCTTTTTCTTTTTTTTTTTTATGTTGTTAATGCTAGTAAATAACAAAGTTATTAGCTCACTGACGACTTGTCTATCGGTTTATAACTATTGCGTTCTGGTGGGTCAATAGCAGTATATATGTATGTGGGTTAGTGTCTGGTGTGGGGGGGGGGGGTCAATACAAATAATTTAATTTTGAATGAACTTCCCAACTTACTACAAGCTGTCCTTCAAGGAACAAGGCAAAGGGTGGCTAATGCAAGACGACACATCTTCACACTTTTCAATAAATGTGAGAAACACACTCGATCAAATGTTTCCTCAAAAATGGATAGGGAAAGGAGGTACAACACAATGGCCTGCTAGATCTAAAACTGATGGCCTGGGAGCTTGGTTATTGTTAGATGGACTATCAGGTTATTAATTTACAGTAATATGCTTACTGATGGCCTAGCTAATGGGTTAGTAATAAATGTTATCGCCTACTGATGGCTGATCTATTGGGTTATTGATATACACTAGTAGGCATACTGATGTCCTGGCTAATGGATTATTAATATATGGCATCACTTACTAATGTCTTGGCTATCAGGTCATTAATATATAGTACTGCTTACTGGGTGGGTAAATAATATTGTACGTAAACTGGAGGATAGGTGGGTGAGTCTATATAACTGTGCTTGGATGTGTGGGTAGGTGGGTGGTTATATACTACTCTACGGGGATGGGTGGGTAGTGGATTGTTCTGTACTACTGCATGTGGATGGCTGGGTACTGAGTAGGTGGGTACTGGTTAGGTGGGTGGTTCAATACTACTGTGCGGGGATGGGTGGGTACTGGGTAGGTGGGTGATTCAATACTACTGTGTTTGGATGGATGGGTAGGTGGATGGTTATATACTAATGTGCGTGGATGGGTGGGCACTGGTTAGGAGGGTGGCTATATACTACTGTGTGGGGATGGGTGGGTACTGGGTAGGTGGGTGGTTCAATTCTATTGTGATTGGATGGATTATATAATACTGTGCGGGCATGGATGGGTATCGGGTAGGTTGGTGGCTCATTACTACTGTGATTGGATGGATGGGTAGGTGGATGGTTATATACTACTGTGCGGGGATGGGTGGGTACTGGGTAGGTGGGTGGTTCAATACCATGGCGCTTGGATGGATGGGTACTGGGTAGGTGTGTTGTTCTGTAATACTGTGTGTGGATAGGTGGGTACTGGGTAGGTGGGTGGTTCAATACCATGGCGCTTGGATGGATGGTTACTGGGTAGGTGTGTTGTTCTGTAATACTGTGTGTGGATAGGTGGGTACTGGGTAGGTGGGTGGTTCAATACCACTGTGCTTGGAAGGATGGGTATTGGGTAGATGGTTTGTTCTGTAATACTGTGTGTGGATGGGTGGGTAATGGGTAGTTCTGTAATACTGTGTGTGGATGGGTGTGTAATGGGTAGGTGGGTAGTTCTGTAATTCTGTGTGTGGATGGGTGGGCACTGGGTAGGTGGTTGGTTCAATACTACTGTGCTTGGATGATGGGTAGGTGGGTGGATCTATACTACTGTGAGTGGATGGATAGGTAGGAGGCCAGTGGCTTGGCTATCAGAATTTTAACATATAATATGGTTTATTGATGTATTAGCTTTTGGGTTATTAAATAAATTGGCTTACTGTAACTGTTACAAATTTGATTTGTCAACTTTAGTTTTTAACAAAGAATTCAGTCGTAAAATCAATATGAAACTCATATTCTCAAATGTTTTCAAATTTCAATTAGAAAATATTGTATTAGTCCATGGAGATGGCTTTGTCCTACAGTTTAAATAATTTCACAATATTTAATTAAAATATCCGATGTTGATATAATAATTTTATAGCTCGTTATTTTAATAAGCATGCAAAACAATATATTATTTTTTATGTTTGTTAATGTGATTAATTTCTGTAGCACTTGGGATTATATAACAATGGTATGATTAGATTGTTTGAATTGAGGACAGGTAAATATATTTATACTATCTCATAATATTATATCTTCTCATTGAATGTATGGATAATGCTAAATATATTTTTATTAATAACCTCACTAGCTTCTACAAAGTTGTAAAAAAATAAAATAAAAAAATAAAAAAAGTCATATAAAATATTTTGCAAATAGTTAAAGCCAAAAATATATTAAAAAACTAGATTTAAATGTTAATTTTCATGCATACAGGAAGAGAATTAATGGCTTACAAGATATAATAAAAACCACTTTTATCGGACTCTCTTTGTCTAGCCAAAAAGCTTCAGAGTACCTGACATTGAAACGAGCCGTTTAAATGTCAGGCGCTCTCAAGAAAATAAAATATAGGTTAAATGCAGGAGCCGTCTACTTTTACCACTAACCTAATTTCTAAGGTCCTTAAGAATCCTTTTTATATACATATAATTTTAAATAGATTTCCTTGAACGATGAAGAAGTAAATACAAATATAGCATATTATTTATAAACCATTAAAACGCTTATTTAACAATAAAAACAATATTTTAATTTATAAATACAATTTTTATGTATTTTACTTCTATATAACAGGTAATTTACTTTTAAGCAATGATTTCATTTCAAAAGTTATTTGCATTGAAAAGCTACCAAGCTTTTGTGTGTTATTGCAGATTATAAAGACCATCTAATCTTTATATGATATAAATATAACTAATCTTACGGAAAGTTATTCACGTCGTTGTTCATGGAAGTACATATTTAGCAGATTTGCAACACTTAAAGCGTTTTAAAAGACATACTGAAAGTTTCGACAGGTATAAAAATCCTATTACCCGTATATGTTATTAACAAGTTTATACTAAATTTAAAACTATATATATTACCTATAAATTACTCGGTATGAATGAAAATAAAGCCATAAGTAACTGCTTGTTTATAGATTACTGTAGAATCCTCAGAAAGATTGTCTTATTGTAAACATTATTTATTTATTTATCATGTCGGCACTGGTGGCGCAGTGCTGTAACCTAGCTACTTGGGGACAAAGTGTTTGGGAGATTGTAGGCGATAGGTTGGATGCTCGGTCCTCTTAATACCAACATGGCGTCCGCTTGATGGTTGCTATCGGCGTGGACACTACTAGAGAAGTCTGGGGTGTCCATGTTGGGTGGTAATCATTGTGCGGATGTTGTGTGGGGGAGATAACTGAGTATCAGGCCTGTCAATTAGCTGAAAATCAGACCAGCACTACGTGGTTCGGATTCCACGTAAAGCTGTAGGTCCCTTAGTTTCCCTGGATGTTAATTATTGCCCTATTAATAAATTGCCCTTTCTGAGGAACAGTTGAACTCCGTTAGTAACCAGACTACACTTATCAACACTCATTCTACACTCATTTAACCATTCATATTCGCTTAAAATACCAACAACGTTGTGTTGGCGTCTCATATGTAAGAATGTAAGAATTTTAATTCATAAAATTTTTTTAAATTAATTTAATTCAACACTTAATACACAAAGCTGCAGTAGAAAATATTGCTACTTTTCAAAGTACAACGGTATTTGTTATATAAATGCATACTATTTTGGAAATTTATTTACAAAAGAACTACTTTTAATTATTTTTTTAGGGTATTTTTAACATGTATACTTATGGTAAATCTATTCCATATCCGTAGTGTATTTAAAGGCAACATGATTTGATTGTCGACTAGTATATTGTCCTACGACCTCTTCTAAGAATATATGATTATAATTAATGAATGTACCATGAATGCATAATGATGCGTGAAGGACGCACGTTTATTGTAGAGACGAGGATCCTCATGTGGATTAATGATCCTTGAACCGTGTTCTTCCACGGCTGGTCTATAGAGTATGTTAATGCTTAAGTATTCTTTGTATCACAACAATGGAAGCTTACTGATATATTAACACCGTAAAAAATGTAAAAATAATGTAAATTCTTAAGACTGTCAATAGTACTACATTCATTTTTCGATAGATAACATTTTAATATTCAAACCATTGTACATATAGTTAAAAAAAAAAAAAAATGAGTAAACATCTCAAACTATCCTATTATGAACATGACTTGTAAAATTACTTCAATGAACAATAAAAAAAGAATATTGGGATTTAGATTTTGTTTGTTTAAGAACAATGGGTTTTTTAAATGTCACAATAATGGTCAAAAGTAACAACAATATTTGGTATACTTTAACATTTCAACAAGTTTGTATCAAAGAGTACATAATCAAACAATGTTAGTGAATTATGAGGATACTTCATATTAAAATTAAATACTTCGTTTCAATATTTGACGCCTCTGTTATTAGAAGTACATCTAGATAAAAAAATCTTGTTATTGAGATACTGTCAAAGTGTAGTATATTTATAATTTTTGTTTATTAAATAAAATCGATAAGCTGCCTTCTGAATTATCTTTGATTTTTCTGGACATCTCTCAACAATGTCTTTCTTTTAAATGCAGGTTTTTACAGCAAGGAATACGATGTTTACAACGTATCCAGAATAAAATATCAGAGTGTGTACCAGGTAGGTTCTACTGTGTGCCTTATAAGAGTGTGTACCAGGTAGGTTCTACTGTGTGCTTTATAAGAGTGTGTACCAGGTAGGTTCTACTGTGTGCCTTATAAGAGTGTGTACCAGGTAGGTTCTACTGTGTGCTTTATAAGAGTGTGTACCAGGTAGGTTCTACTGTGTGCTTTATAAGAGTGTGTACCAGGTAGGTTCTACTGTGTGTCTTATAAGATTGTGTACCAGGTAGGTTCTACTGTGTGCCTTATAAGAGTGTGTACCAGGTAGGTTCTACTGTGTGCTTTATAAGAGTGTGGGTGGGTTAATACCACGTATCCTCCCACCCACGCATACACATACAGTGTTTATAGACACACAGATATATGATTAAAATATCAGAGTGTGTACCATGTAGGTTCTACTGTGTGCCTTATAAGAGTGTGTACCAGGTAGGTTCTACTGTGTGCTTTATAAGAGTGTGTACCAGGTAGGTTCTACTGTGTGCCTTATAAGAGTGTGTACCAGGTAGGTTCTACTGTGTGCTTTATAAGAGTGTGTACCAGGTAGGTTCTACTGTGTGCTTTATAAGAGTGTGTACCAGGTAGGTTCTACTGTGTGCCTTATAAGATTGTGTACCAGGTAGGTTCTACTGTGTGCCTTATAAGAGTGTGTACCAGGTAGGTTCTACTGTGTGCTTTATAAGAGTGTGGGTGGGTTAATACCACGTATCCTCCCACCCACGCATACACATACAGTGTTTATAGACACACAGATATATGATTAAAATATAAGAGTGTGTACCAGGTAGGTTCTACTGTGTGCCTTATAAGAGTGTGTACCAGGTAGGTTCTACTGTGTGCTTTATAAGAGTGTGGGTGGGTTAATACCACGTATCCTCCCACCCACGCATACACATACAATGTTTATAGACACACAGATATATGATTAAAATAAAACTAATCAAAACGAACTAATATAATAATTCCCAAATTAAAAAAAATTTTACAACCATGCATTAGAATTACTTCCTTTTTAAGCCAAAATGGAAGGAAACTAATAAAATAGGTCTTAAATACAAGACAACTTAGCTAAACAGGAAAAAATAATGGTACAAAATCTAAGGGCAAAAAGCTGAAGGATTTCAAAAGTCCAGCTTACATGTAATGCGTATCTGGTATACACCAGATGAAATACAACAGTGCAACTTATTATATACTAATACTTTATAACATACTGTGTAAACTCGTCAAAAAGGTGGTTATTTTTAACAGAGTAAACTGCGTGTTCACAACGAGTGGATTAAAAATTAACACCACTGGGAGTGTCTACACACTAAGTATGCATAAAGGCAAGCCCTTGTGGGTGGGTTACATTAATTTGTTCCAAGGCTTTTAAACAGGCTCTATAACATGGATTTTACACTAAAATCAGCTTTGATGAAAATTTTCTTTTTTCTAAAAAAAGTATTTTAGTTTTTTTTTTGGTTTGGTCAAAAACCTAAGTTAGTAAAAAATCCAATGTGTGATTAAATATTGTTTATACAATACTAGACTATAAGTTGATAAATAAGTTATATCTATAATCTCAGTCTTCTGGATCTGACCACGCTAAATGATTATCTACATTATATACGTACATAGGCCGACGTTTCGGGCTGCATGTTGAGTGCCATCTTCAAGACTGACGTGAGCTGAGTTCGCAACTAAAATGTCGAGGGCAGGTTATATCTGTTGGCTGCTACGTGATTCATGTGGGGTTGGCCAGTTGGGGTGATGTCCTCTGAGACATTGTCTGTTGGTGATGTCACGTTACATGCTGGGAGTTCCGGGTGGGTGACTAACCTGGATTGGATGCTATGTATTACTGACGTCCATGTTTGACTTAATTCTAAACCTTGGTCCTAATTGATATCATTTTTGTTTTATTTATCTCGATGGCTTGTAAAATCTTTCTTTCATGATACTTATTTGATGGAGCAATAGTTTTTATACTGTTAAACGTAATTGTGTAGTTTAGTTAAATAGAGAATATTAAGCTAAAGCTGATGTCTCTTGGTACATATTCTTGGTACATCTGATATGTTCTTTAAGTCGTGTAGAAACTAATATGCTTGTTTCGCCTATATAGTATTTGCCACAGGTCTATATTATATACTCCAGACATGATGTACGGTATTTCTGTCCTGCATTTTTTAAAATATGCCCAAAGTAAAAACTAATTAATAAAAAATTATGATACCTACTACTGACGATTAATTTATAAATATAAAAGTTATTTTAATCTGTTATGTGATCAAAGGGTATTATTTTCAATTGTTTACGATGCCCATCAGTACCAGCCAATATCAACACTCGGTCTACAAGAGGGATCATGTCATGTGGTGGTGGTGGGGGGGGTTTGGATAAATATTTGTTTTGGCAGATCGTGGACTTGTGCCGATACTATCTAAATAAGGTCAAACGTTGGACTCTAAATTTAGTTAATTTAAAACACTGTATAACTATTAATGGATAAAATTATTCAAATATTGCAATGTATTAGTAAAATACTAAATAAATTATTCAATTATTTTAAACATTTTTTGCGTAGTATTTTTCAATTTTATTATATTATATTACAATAAATTTAGGATCAAGTTTGTACAACTATTATCAAATACATAATTTGAACCCTACACTTAATTTTCCACAGGAACTAAATAAGTGGCTTCGATAATGATACGTAAAATACAGCTATAAGCTTATATAAAACAAATTTCATGAAATTTATGAAACGTACAAACATCTCTTAGTAATTTTCTCATGGAGTGTGTTCAGTACTATAGAATAATAAATTACGTGAGTAAATATGGGGCGTGTACAATTTGGGACACTTGTGTACACTATGTCCAACCTTTAAGAGAACTTGAACATCCTAAGAAAGGTCGTACAAGCAATACATTTACAATATTTGTAAAACATATTTTTATAAAAATAAATACTAACTTGCATTGGTATTTTGTACAACGGATTAAATCTACTGAACCACATAGGTGTTAATGACGATTGCTCATAGAAACAATTAAACAAAAACAAACTATAAATATTTAATTACAATTAAATTAAAACTGTAAATAATGTATATCTTTCAATTTGATATACGTGTTTTGTATATCAATATTATACTCATCCAGCAGGTAAAACTAAATAATTTAATCTGAATTATTTTGATAACCTATTAAATTGGCCAACAATTTAAGTAAATTTCTACAATATTAAGGTATATAAAAATACGGTAACAATTAATAGTATCATAATAACTAGTTCATTTATGGCTCTATTTCATTCCGAAAATACAGATTTGAAAGTTGAAATACTTCGTAATATAATATAAAGCTAATGAATACAACTTTATAACACTGCAACAATGTATGGTAATTTGCCAATGCCGGGTATTTCCATTCGGGTCACAAACCCATTCCGGTATTGATTAACCCTGCCTTGGCAACAATGCGTATTCTTAACAACGGTACATTAGCCCAGTGTCCGGGGGTTGTTGGAATAGAATAATGCCAACGGTATTCTCTAGATTAGCAATATATTTAGTTTTATTTTGATGTAACTTATCTAGTTATTAGTTCCTAAAATGTTCAAAGATATGTAAAAAACTTAAATTTTACTATGTCTATAATACTAATATTTTATTATTATTTTAAAACATTACAACAATTTTGCTGACGATACTACAAGGAGGGTTGTAAAAATTGTGTATTGATGTTTGTCAATAATAGTGTGAAACATTTCCCTAATTTAAATAACGCAACGTGTACATTTTTTGTTTGTACGAATACTGTCAGCTAAATATATATACAGGGTGTATTTTTTTAATAGGCCACCATTGTGATCTTGGAATCGATAAATCTGACAGAAAACTTTAAATAGAGAACTTTACCTTGTTTTTAGGGGAAATTAAAATTAAATATTACAATTGTTTTTGAATGGCCACCATTTTCCAATATGGTGGCCAACTTAATTTTTTTTCTTATAAAACACCCTACATTCTATGATACTAATTTTATGTTTGATAGAATTAGTAATTTAATACTTTTATGGTGGGTAGTTTTCGATATTTTGCTTAATAACGTATACATGTGAGCCCTTATGTTCAGATTCTTTATGAAGCGTATCATTGTAATAATATTTTTTAATATACATTCAATAAAATTATCAAATTTACAAACATTACAGCAAACATTTTGAAAATGTAAGCCTAGCTTTTTGTTTTCAAGATTTCATAGAATAGTGTATTTAATTATAACGATTCTAGTCCAAACAGTTTTTAAATTACTAATTATATATAAAAAAATCATAAAATGTAGTGTGTAACATAAAAAAAGTTGCCCATCATATTGGGAAATGTCGGCCATTTTTTTAAATTTAACCATGCACTTTTAATTGTCTCCAAAAACAAGTAAGTTTCCCCATTTAAAGTTTTTTTTTAGACTTATGGTTCCCAGGATAACAATGGTGGCCCATTAAAAAAAGACACTCTGTATATTAAATATTTTATTCTCAATGCGATTTAATCCTTTGTTAAATAAATTCCTAATATTTAGTACAGTTGCTTTGGTATATATCTGCTATTAACATTTTAATCACAAAAAAGTAATAAAATATTTAATAAAATTAGAAATTAACTAAAAATATATCGATAAATTTTGTTTATAGTTGTGTTTTTCTTTTGTGATCTAATGATTTTTTTTTATTTAAGTTTAAAATAATCAGTAAAATAGTCGTTAGTTAGTCTTTGTTTATATTTTAAAATTCATAAATTATTGAAAACAAATTCGAAAAAAATACGATATTTTGTGTATTTTTATCTATATCTAATAGTATGAGTTTGTTGAATACTATTTTTTTATATTACTGTACAAAATCACCAAATCAAATTAACTCAAACAATTAAGAGATTAATCGTGTTACTTCGTTCTATCTAAAACAATATTTAACGATAGAAAAAAACCTTGTTTATTAAAACACTAATAAAAACTTAGTTAATGGAAATAATTCAAAACCTCAATACATATCCTTATTACAATATAAAGTGTTTTCAAAGTTATACATTAAGAGAAATGTGTAATACCAGTTTCCAAGTTGGATTGCTTTCAGGAATGTCTTACTTAAGCTTTCGTATGATTACTTTTTCAATTAGTTTTAATATAGTTCATCTGTAATATAAAATAATATATACAATTTAAAATTCACTGTTTATTCAAAAGTGATAGTTATTATTGGTATGTAACAAGTTTTTACAGTAAAGATGTTTACCTTATGATCAAATATTTAGTTAATATAAAAATAAACTGTCACACTTTTTAGGCCTCGTTAGTACCATATATAAAAGTGACAAAATATAAAAAACTTAGAATAATTGTCGGTATAAGGTTTCATATCGTGGTATAAGTAAGAAGTTTAAATGTTAATAACAGACGAGCATTTGTATCTAGACTAATCAATCCACAGGTAAATAATGAGGTAATTTGCATGCAGCTTAAAACAACACTGATAGTTAAAATGATATGAATCAAAGCACTTATGGGCCTACTAGTGTTTGGGGAGGGATATTTTGTATTTATTTTGGTTATCTAAGGAGATGTTTAAATAGGGGAGACGTTAGCTTGATATTTTAAGTTTTAATAATTTTATAAATTTCTGTGGTTGTAGGTTAAAATATTAACTTAACATTCCAGTGTTCAATCTTAAATTAATTATGTATAATTTTTTAAATAGCTTTAGGATTTGTAAAAATAATCATTTTAAACAATTATTATAGAAAAGGGTTTAGTCTTGTATACATGTTTTACGCTGTTTTTATAATTTATTTCCATTTATTAAAAGTCAGTTATAAACAATATCTGACTATAACAATTTTAGTAGTCACCTTGTTAATGAGGTGTTTACAGGGAAGGAAACCAGGATTTAGGACTGTAATAGAAAATAAATATTTAAACCCTAAGACACAAAAATACTTTGTACAGTAGATTTTATTTTCTTCGGATGTATTTTCGTCTATCGTATTTCTATCTTTTGATAATATAGCGGCTGGCCTTTAAACATAATAGCTCTAAGTGCTGCATTTATTAACTGCATTTAAACGTATTGTATTGACTCGGAAACGTATACTCGTAAACTAGTAAAATGATAAAATCCCCAATAGATATCATTTTTACGTTGTACGTTTTAAAATAAAAAAAACTAAATTGTTTACCTTAAAATGGACTATTTATATGTAAAATAAATATCATTTTTGACATTGTAAGAACTTATGTGATTAACTCACTATAATTCTATTGCCACTACTATAATACTATATTGATATATCCCCTTGCGAATCTAACGGAAAAAGGCAGCACGTTTGTTCAGTAAGGTAAAGCGTTTTATAAAGATACACAACTGAGAGAAACATGTCGTGTCAGACTCTCAGCAGTAATACATTTGCCACATTGATTTCCCTTTAGAATTCCCTTTAGATTCATATCGCTCAGAAAATAGTCTTACATGAGTATTTTGATAACATGCTTCAAACGATTCCTTGTTTAATAAAAGAACATTTTGTTTTGATTTGCTGGTTGACTACTTTCAACAACTTTATTTATAACTTGTTATGAATTATTTATTGCATTTAACGTATATTTAACGAGTGGTGCTAAATATAAGTATAGTAAGTTAAGTATAATTTGACCTTAAAAATAAACATAAATAAATATAAATTAATAAAACCAGTAAAACTTTTGAGTACAAGCTTTTGTCTTTGTATCAATCCTTGAAAATATTGTTTTGTTCATAATGAGTACAATTAAATGTACTCATTTGCTGTATGATGAAACGAAAAACACAACTAAAATATTGTATAGTGATTTAGTTGTGTTATATTACATATACAATATGATTCTACTAAGAATCATAACATTTATTTTAAATCACAAATTTACTTTAAAGGATGGTCCTTTTATATTTATATATATATATATATATATATATATATATATATATATATATATTTTAAATATTTTGTTTGTGTTGATCTTTTTACTTCTCATACAATATCATGTGAGCCGATTTTTGAGCAGCATATAACACACTATTAATAACTGATTTTCTAAACTATTTATTTGAGAGAATTAACCAGCCTACATGGGAAGAAATCTATACAACATATTACGAATATAAATACAGATAAATAGCGGAAAGCAACTTAAGAATGTTCTTCTTAGATGGCAACTTTAAGAAGAAGTCATATATATACTTTATGAAGAAGTCATATATACACTTTACGAAGAAGTATCGAACTAATAATACATTATAATACCTATAAAGGGTTGGGCAAACGTCTGGAATATGTTTATTTATTTCAAAACCATTGACAGAAATGTAATGAAACGTTGCAGTTATGAACACGTTTCTATACCAAACATTTAGACATATTTTTCTTGTTTTTCACATAGCCAGGTGATGGCCCTTGAAGGAAGTCTTAATGTTTTCACATGTAAGCCTATCTCCAGTTATGCCTCATTTTAAAGGTCTTTGTTTGTAAGGCATAAGAGTGAAAACCTGAGTTCAAAAGGATGACCCAGTCAGAAATACAGAAATACTCAAAGAATTTAATATCAGGGCTGGACAAAAGTCTGGATTGTATCTATTAATTTTAAAACTATCAAAAGAAAGTTATGAAACTTTGCAGTTATATACATGTCCTTATACTGAACACATGGACATATTTTACTTATTTTTGCATTTCCAGGGGATGGCTCACGAAGGAAGTCTTAAAAGTTTTAAATGTAAGCCTACCTCGAGTTTATATCTCATTTTAAAGGTATTTTATTGTAAAATTCAAGAGTGCAAACCTGAGGTAAAAAGGATGACCCAGTCAGAAAATATAGCCTGTCAAAGAATTTAATGTCATATAACAAACACTGCTTAAGACAAAGGTAAACAATTTATTATCTATTACTGCGTAGAGCTATAAATGTATCTAACTAAAAATGAGAAAGTAATTTTAAAAAAATAGGTAACAAATTATTATAAGAATATTCTTACAGTATTTTTAGGTGAAACTACTGTTCAAAGTGTTTTTAATAAATTTTTCTTATTTTTATCTTAGTTAAATAGCATAGCTATTTTTATAACGCAGTCGTTTGTTACCATTGTTAACAATCAACAACATACTGAGAGGGACCTCAAACTGTTAAATAAATAGCCGTATGACCGAGAAGTATTAGTATTATGATATTAAATTCTTTGAATCGCTGTGTTTCTTGAATGGGTCATCCTTTTGACATCAGATTTGCACTTGTACAAACAAAGACTTTTAATAGGGTATAACTCGAGGTACGCTTAAATTTAAAATTTGAAAAACTTCCTTTATGGGCCGTAAGCTGGCTATGCGAAAAACAAGTTTAATATGTCTAAATGTTTGCTATAGGGACATGTACATAACTAAAAAGTTTCATTACATTTATTTCTGTGTTTTTTATTTTTTTATTTTATAAATACTGTATATTCCAGGCTTTTGCCCAACCTTGTATATGACGGTAACAAAAAATACGAGTATATATAATTTTTATTTATCAAACTTTGACTTTATTTAAGTCCTAAAGTATACCATTAAACTATCATTATTATTTTATTATTATTTACGTGGTGTACCTTTTAGTATGTAAACTGTAAAAATTAACTTGAAGATTAAAATTGAAAATATACGTTCACACTTTATTTTGAATGTTTTGACAACTATTATTTTAATTCTTGGACACATGTTTCTCATAAATACTCTTTTATCCGTTATCAAAGGCAGCAATTTTAAAATACGTAAAGGTATTTAGCAATTGAAGTACAATTTATGGAAGATATTCAAAATTGTATTATTTGTCGTTTAAACAAATTATAGTAGGGTTAAATTTAAAAATGATACTAATAATATTTTAAGTAAATTACCATCAAATTAGAAAGGAAAAAATTTACTACAAGGAAAAAATACCTGTATACTTATGCAAGATTACAATTTGTTTTAAATTAGCATTAATATTTCCATTATAGATTGTAATGTGGAGCAACATTAATACAGTTGTCCAACATATTATCCAGTTGAATTGCGTAGTGTTTTCTGTTTGGATAAACACTGTAAGCACAATTCGTCTGCCTGCAGTATGATAGGATTATATCAATACACCAGTGAGCTTAAACCAATAACACAACATTATTTTGACGCTTAAGCTGATACATAATGGTAACAAACTTTGTTTGGTTAATTGAGATAAATCAGTTTACATTGTTTATTAATTTTGGTTGACTGTGTTTGATTCTTGCATTAGTTCCTTGTGCAGTTTTATGCAGGATTCAATTACCAAATGGAATTCAAATATTAAAAAAAGGTAATTAATAGCGGACTTAAAAACCTTATAAATGTATAGCAATTTGATATGTTATTTTAAATATTTTTTTAAACTTAAATATTTTAGGGGACAGTTAGATACTTTCATCGAAAAAATTTTTTTTATGTATGAAAATAAACGTATTTACGGATATTTATGTAAGTTTTATTACTAATATCTATGCATTTATATAAATGTATTTATACATGGGATCCCTAAAGAGTCTTAATTAATAATTATTAAGACACCGATCGTAGATTTATGGGTGAATTTGAGGGGTTAATGATTGTGATGAGTGTAGTCAATGTTACTAGCTAGGTCGAATGTTCCTCAGAAAGAGCTATTTATTAATAACCCTATAGCTAGGTCAGCCAAGGGATGAATCATGTAGTATTGGTCTGATTTTCAGATAACTAACAAACCTGACATTCAGTTCTCTTCCCCACACAAGATCTGAACCGTGACTACCATCCAATATGGACATCCTAGACTTCCCTGGTAGTTCTCAAGTCAATGATAACCACTGAGCGGATTTAAAGGAACAACCATAGAATATATTGTTTGCAATTTTCTCAACACTTTACATCCTCAAGTAGCTGGATTAATGTACCGCATTTCTAGTATTAAACTAAACACAATTTATTAAAAAATTAATAAAACTGAACTTTTAAAAATATGGATATGGTTATAAGGTGACTTGTTATATGTACCAATAAAGTTAAGAAAAATTATTTTAGCATAACATAAATAGGTTCTTAAAAATGGCAATAGATCTAAATGTTTTTATTAGTACAAACCACTTTTTCTAGCAAAGTGGAGTTTTTCAATGAAATTATAACGTAATATTTGTTTGATGACCTTAATATAAAAATCTGAAAGTATTATTTTAATTGATCAAGAAACATAAAACACATGTTATAACATATAAACTTAATGCAAGGTTTTTAAAAATTATTACTTATAGAAAACATGTTTATGTTCTCTTCCTTAGATTGATTTTTTTGAAACAAAAAACAAAGCTTAGCTGTTTTAATTAGTCATTACAGCGTAAGTTCAGAACAAAACACTTTCAGATATATTTTTAAATAAAATAATTATATAGCTGTCACAATCTATAATATTTCTATTTAACCTGAACTAGAGATTCCATGCTCTGTGTTTTATAGCAATTCCAATCACAATCTAATCTGTCATCAGATGTCAATAACTTACGACGGCTGATAAGAAGATGTATTGTGATAACACTGAGCCTTGACGACACAAACAAATAGTTGTGTTATCATTTAGGTCTACTGTGAACAGTGTATTTTAATTTGACATGCAAGAAATATTTAATACGTGTAGTTTGTTTAAATAACTGTGAGTTAATAATTTTAGTACAGGTGTCTACAAACGAACATATAATGGACTGTTTATTATTATTACTGCCAATAATAGTATTGCTTTCTAAATCAACAAGTGCAGTGCTAAACAATACGGAAATGTTCCAGCTTTTAGTGGACAAGAAGATACGAGACTTTCAGTTTGCTCTAACGGACGTTCTTGCACAGGACAACTTCTCCCGTAAGGGCAAACGTGTTTATGACAGTGTTCTAGAGGAGATCCTAGGGTGTCGGAAGGACCAGTTTGTCGTCCTTAAATCCCTTCTGGCAAATTTCACCCTTATACCTCAGTGTTGTAGTGATAAGGAACATGCCATAATGTTGGAGTACAGAGTCCTACCTAGCCTCCTGTACAAGGACCCATCAGCCAAGGTCAAACAAGCTGCTCAGGACGCACTCAACTATTTGGAGCAGAACAACTATGCTCAACTGTTATCTACATTTAATCATATTAAAGAAGTCTTCAATCTGGGAATTGCATTTTACAAGAGAACTGTGATATCCATTCGTGTCCATACAGAATATATGAATATGTAATTATCTCCACAGATGTTATCAAGACTAATTTTCATAGCGTAATAATTTAGTCAGTTTATTTTTTTATTTGTGGTAGTATGTTAAATTCCTCCCTACAGGTAATTAAAACCTAAATAAATATTCATATTTCTTTTATTTATGGTCAACTTAATTTGACAAAGACTTTAGAAAAATAATATATTATCGTTTAAAATCTATAGCTAAACAGTTTTCTTTTAGACTGACAGGTTTATATGTCGTGTAGATCTATTAATATGTTTTATTCATTAAGTAAATAAATTAAACATAACAATAAGTATAGTGATTTCATATGTCAATTCATAATTGACAGTTATATAAAGAACATTGTGTGGAACTAAACAATAATCTAATAAATAAGATCTTGGATCTTTGTATTGATTTGGCCAGAGATGATTTATTTGGTTCTAGGATAAATTGTTTTCTTTAAAGATTTATAAAGTAGAATGACTGAATTAAGTTCTTTTTCTTATTTAAAAAACTATAGAGAGAATAAATAAAAGCTAGGTACTTTTTATTTCTGGTTTTAATACAGACGTGTGGTACATTATCTTTATTTTAATATTTAAAGTTTTCCAAGTTCCAAACATGTAATTCTATTCAACTATTCAATAATTTAATTATAATGTAAAAAATTAAAAATCAACAAACAAAAAACAAAACAATTGTACCTTTAATTGGAAAAGTACTTTTCTTTTCAACGCCCCATGAGTTAAAGTAAATATTAATGAAAAGAAATCACTAATAAGGTATCGTACATTTCCAACTAGGACTTGTCTCATACTGTCTACTGTTTAACTTATCTTTTTATAGAACAATGGAGCATGTATTTTAATATATATAAAATAGTTTATGTACATTTTTATTAAAGATACTTTAATTTGAATGTTTCTTAAACGACTAAAAATCCTTTAAATATAACTTTGTATTGTTTACTAAGTGTTAAAATTTCGAATCATGATAAATACTGCAAGTTCAGTTTTTTATACAAAAAAGTTTAGTAAAAATTTCAACATACACAGATTATCATTACAAATACTATCGTAAGCCCGGTACTTCTGCTTGTATACATTTAATTACAAAACCCAATGGTTAATGTGACATAATAATATTAAAAATAGAAGATTTATTCAATATCTAACATAATCATTTTTTACTACATAAATTTAGTTTTATATATGAAATGTTTTAAGTTTATATTTGAATTTCACCTAAGACTAAAAGTATTTTTAATTACATTTTTATCATTAGAGGATCTATGAACAAGCAGTGATGAGAAGAATTTTCTCAGTGTTTGGGCACAACAAAAGCATACTATTGTTCAAAAGACAAGGGGGTTGATAACTCTCCCCTTCCCCATCATTAACAGTAACGTTGGGTCACAAAGCCTAAGGCTTTCTACAACGTAGGTTCAATAATCTGAAATACAATTTCTTTTTATGACATATTTTTTAACGTCATCATACTGCTTACTGATAGAAAATAGTGTTTTGTTCATTAGATTTTGACAATTTGACATACAATTTAAGTATAGAACTCAACTAAAACTACTGTAATTTACAAACTACTCAGCCATTACCTAAATTTATATAACATGAATTATTGCTATTAAATTTTTCACACCAAAATTTTTTATATATCTTTGTTGTCAATTAACGTTGGCTTCGCCAATTTAAACCAAGCTTGTATTGATATAAAATTTACTCATAAAAGACTCATATAGACACTGGACACAAAACGTACATGACAATTTTGTTTTTGTGGACAATAGGCAGCACTTAATTATACCTGGTACACTCATTTTACTTCTTTAAAAAATATCAAACACTCTATATAAGAGAATTTAAATGATAAACACGCTTGTTCACCACTGCACAAGTCCTTGGTTTGAAATTTCATTGAGTATGCCACTGTAATTTTGAATAAGGACTGGGTGTACACAATTGCAGCCGTCGAGTCTGTCTAGACAAAGTTCTTCTCATGGACGGAGTGGATGGTTCCGGAGCTTGGTGAAGTGGAAACGCGCGCACAACTGAATAGATCAAACCTTTTTAGCACGTCAAACTGTAGGTGACAAGCAACTTTTTACAGATTGCCTAATGGTATTGCGGCCTCAGTTAAGGATTAGTTTAAGCAGCAAGGTGCTTGAAATTGAATCTGTTTGTGCAATTAACAAAAATTATAATATTTGTGTATCTGAGCACTGGCTGCTTGAAGAGAAAATCGAATAGTGGGTACCTAGGGGCTATAAACTAGCCAATTTTTACTGCAGGAAAATAAAAAAAGAGTTGTTTGAATTGTCGTTGAACAAGGAATTAATTTTCATGTAACTAATTTAGATGATTTTGATTCGGATATAAATTTTGAAATGTGTGGTATAAGGTCTGTTTATCTGAATGTTGTTGTCAATAGTATATACATGTTCTGTGTTTTGTTGTCAATATACATGTGTTTTTAACATGTTCAATTGGCCGTAACATTAATTGTTAAGAAAGTAGCCTTTGTTGCGATCAGCAATAGTGTCAACATTGAGTAGGCTACAACCGAAACGAGAGACTATTAATTTCTCAAGTTTGCATGGGTCTCAAAATCTGACTTGCACGATTAAGTACCCTACACATCTTAACTAGTGCATATACAATATTTTGATCAGCAACCCTTACGATTTTAACGTAGGTCGCATTAATAATCAACTAGTAAACCCTTTACCAATGTAGTAAATTTATTCCTTAACAAAACTGGTAAAAGTGATCAAAGTAATAAAAATAAAGAAACCAAGTATACATTTATTTATCACAAAAACTAATTTACATCTTACACATCAAGGGATGATATTCACTGATACTTTACAAGAGACTTAAATAAATTGTGCATTCCTCAGCATAATTTAGCTTAATTTAGTGATCCCAGAAGATAAACATAAGGCAAATTTTTAATTAGTCGTCTGTTATTGCAAAATATGTATCTATAAAAACTGCGGTAATTAGTATCGATTTGATTTCCCTCCACTACTTTTGTAATATATTTAACACTCATATTATACAAACGAAATTGTGGTTGTTTTATGAAGAAAAAATCCACACTAGCATAACATTTCCTTAATGCTATCTACAAATTAATTTGTGTCACGTTATTAAAACCATAGTTTGATAAATCACATCATTAAAATATCTGTTTATCAGCATTTTACTTGTGTAATATAAGTTAATACACATTTATAAATCCTGAAATAATGATATAAACTCTTTAATGAACAATGTTTATAGTTTATGATGAAAGGGTTACAAGGGTTACAACAAATTATAAAGGGTTACATGGAAATACTTTGAAATAATTGTGTCTTATATCAGTGTTTTATAATATAATCATAAAATTTTTCAAAACTAATGATACAAAAATAGCATATTAACCTTATATCATCAAAGTTCCAGTTATGTGAAATAATTAGTTACATACAATAGATATATGTAATACCATAGTTTTTGGTACTAATTTTCAATATTTTACTATATAAAATCACATAGTTTTTCATTTAACATACTAATATCCAAAACATATACAATGATTTTTACTCCGTGGTTCAAAAGTCACGTTAAGCCATTGGTCCCCAGGCTAAGTGTGAGATAGGGCTTCTTAACCCTAACTTTACCTGGTAAAATAGAAAATCTTAAACTTAAACTCCTCTAAGGTAGAAAGACAAAATCTTTGTGTCCCAGAGGAGCAGTTCTCCTTTACCTTAACTCTGAAATATATATGAGAAAAGAAAAAAACATTTATAGAAAGACTATCAGTAATAAATGACACCGGAAATGTCATAATATGTTTAGACTTAAAAATGTATGTGTATTTTAATGCAGATGTTTTAATTAACGCCTTAATATATAATATTAATGTTAAGAATAAAAATCAAATACTTTTAACTGAAAAAAGTCATTCCATCTCTTTAATAATGCAATAAAATACGATATCAATTGCATGATAAATAGTTACCTACAAAATAATTTTTACAGCAATTATTGATTCAAAGTTTATGGTAATTATGATAAAGTAATAATTTATATCATAATAACATATTTACGGTTATTATAACATAGTGGTTTAAGGTATAGTATTATTAATTTTTATAATATGTTTATCCACTTATAATATTACAATCTTCATTTTAGAGTGTTTATTTCTGTATTCTTTAAAAATTAAATATATTGTTTGTGAATAATAAATGAAATCTCATAAAATACTTACAACTTTCGGTTGGAAAATTGGAACATATAATTTATGTTTTTTTTTTTACTATCTAAAAAACTAAATGTTATTGAGAGCTTAAAATCTTGTCACAGAGGAATTAATAACTTCCTTTTAAATTTAACACAATCAAATATATTGCTTCATGGATTCATTTAATGGCTTAATCAAAACCGATCACTAACTATATAATTTAAATCTTTCCAACTCATTTATTTCATCAATTGTTATGAAAAGTGTTTTAGATCTTTGTTATTTTTAAATTTTTATTTACTAGTTAGTTTAATATACATCAGGCGTATATTATTTTTTTTATATTTATATATATTTTTTTTAGTTAGATTGCATTTATTTCTTCGAGCAGAAAATAGTTAATTAATCTTTTAAGAGTTATTTGAGAACACCATTTTGTTTTAGCTTGAATGTTATTTTTATATTTTAAATCTCAGTTTTAGCTAATCATATTTAAATTTTAGTTTTAGTGTATTGTTCACTTAATTCTATTATGCAATGGCGTTAATTATTAGAGCAATTAAGCATATTAGTCGCAGTAAGCCTCACATCTCATGTCCTTATCAGTTAAACAGTCATTTTGTATTTTTGTAAATATTTTATCCTTTATCGTTTAATAACCACTTTAATTGCTACAGTGGTTAGTTGTGATTTAGAAGTATTTTAGTGTAAAAGCATTGTTATATAAAGTAAAAATGATAAATATTTATTATATAAGTTTTTTCCTTAACACAAATTTTATTACAATCAATAATATTATTCAATTATAGGAAAGAATACAAGCATTCTAATTAAATACACAGATTTATTTTATTTATTTATAAAGATGTAAATGATTTATTTAAAATATAATGTATTTTTTTAAACGTATACTATAATAATATCTAATGAATGTGGTAATTTCGAAATGTTGTCTTAATAGAAATTGATTTTAAATTATTTCAATGCAGTGATATGCTCAGCAGCAGGAGAGTGCAGGCATCCCTGAGTGGAACTGTTAACCCTCAGTATAACACTGGGGTCCATTAGACCACATTACATTGGTTTAATGCATAACTTTTGAATTTAAATTTCTTGTATTCATATGATTTAGTTTAATCATTTACTAACATTTTGCAATGTTCCAGTGATTTTTAATTTAATTTTTTTATATTAAATATAACAAGTTATACTTGGGTCCAGTGGGCCCCAGTGTTATAATTACGTGTGCCATATTTCTTACTATTTCTATGGGTATCCATAGATAAATGACAGTGAAGCAAAGTTTATATGCGTCTTTATGTATTATTGTATCATGTTGTGATTTGTGAAAACGGTTTTTTCTTATTTATGCAAGCAGGACCATTAAGGAAAATTACTTTTGTTGTTAACTTTTCCTTCAAATTTTATAACATATAACGTCCCATTTTTATTATGTATACTAAGAACATATGTGTATATTCCCAGTTTTACACCATAGTTATCTTATAGTACATTTCTTCCAGATCTCAAATATAGGCCTATATGTTTTTTTAAAAAAAGTTATATTAAAACAATTATTTTGTTGCATATTCGGAAACATACTAGTATTGTTAAAACACTGTATGTGTTTTTCAATCTTATATTACTATATTATTTAGTGAGCTGAGTCACATTAAAATATGTAGATAACAAAGAGGAAAACCACATAAACAATGAAAACATAATTTTAAATAAAAAATATATATTTTTTTATTACTAATTAATGTCTGGTGGACCCCGCCTTTATAATTAAAGGTACTAAAAGTACTTGTTATATTTAAAGGTTCAAAAGATGAAAACTTTATAATGTTGTCTACAGGGTAGCATACTGTCACTGAGTATGTTATAAATAATATACATTAATGTACTCTAGCAAAACTCTACCATAAATGTGAAAATATTATTTTAATTACAGGTCAATTTTAGTTTCTTCACTAAAATGTAGTTCTACAAATAATATCTAATATGCAAGTAAATATTTATTTTACAGGTTTACTATTGAGTAAAACTAAATGTTGTCTTAAATTAATTCTATAAATATGACACATCGTCTTTCATTGCAGGACTCAAGGAACAAACTAATTGAGTGATAAATATTTAGGTATATGGAAAGCTTTTACCTGGTTGGTGTAGTAAAGAAAGAATGGAAATATACAGCTTCATTGCACGTTTAAATTTACCCTAAGTCCCCCCTCCCCCTCCCCCCCCCAGAGAGCCCTTTCAGACTTTACAGAGGGACAGAACCTCGTGATGTACAGAGGGCCTCTTGGGGCAGACAAATAGCTATTGTCCTTCCTCGTTAAGTCCAATGTATTTGTACATATTATTACGCCATTTACAGACTTTTTTTTAATTTCACTCATTTTTTTACAGTAATATTTAGTAGTTGAAGATATTACGCCGTGTTTTTCTTCTACAGTTTTACTAAATTTGTTACGTTAAAGTCAGGAGCACGTAAAATATTAATAAATTCAGCAATAGAGTGTTTGAAGGAAATGTTAGCTTATTTAGAAGTGCAAAACAATAAAGCTTTCAAAATTTGTATATAAGATATAAAAGAGTTAAACAAATATATGTGTTATGTTATATGTATAACATTTTGTAACAAGCTACATTTTTCCTGTGTAGCACTAATACTGATTGTAAAAAATCATAATTTATTACGTAAAAAATATTGAGAGTTTTGTTAATATTGAAACCATAGTCCTAGTAGATGAAACTCATTAAATATTTTTTGTTTTAGCTATACAATTGTTATTATTACATTAAAATAAAAATACACAGCACATTTATTGAAAACAAAACAAGCAATATTTGTTCATTGGATGTACTTCCAACGATATACGATATCTGAAAAGGTTACTTATAGAGCCTGTCATGACAGACAAGGTTACCTATAGAGCCTGTCGTGACAGACAAGGTTACCTATAGAGCCTGTCGTGACAGACAAGATTACCTATAGAGCCTGTCGTGACGGACAAGGCAATTTCCTTTGGAAAATCTCCGTATTTTCTTAGGGCAGTAATAGCTTATTAGTATCTTGAAAGGAAATAGGTCACAAAAGATCAGAGAGTTTGAACTTTCTAGTAAAATATAGGTCAAAAGTATATATACTGTGTTCCATTTTATCTAGGCCACATTGAGATCTTGAAAACCCCAATAATTAGAAATAAGGTAGTAGTAAACATTAAAAATTAAAAATAACATTTCACAAATCGAGCTGTAATTTTCCAACATGGCGGCTAACGTCAGAACTGTTAATTTGATCAATCATTTTAATTCTAATTTTATGTTTTTATTATCATTTTAAAACTTATTTATATTTATTTTTTGTTAAACTTAATAGTTTTGGTTAAAACTGCTGACAAAGATGAATATATCTGTTGATGTTTAAAATCTCTACTTTAAATATAATGTATTATTAACAATCATAAACAGTTATTATGGTAGTAATAATAAATGAAAATTAATATTAAGTTGTAAGTTAACTTCTGGGATAATGATAAGCTATTCCACAAACCTAGCGAGATATTTGCCTTGGATAGTCGCTATGTACAGAGGTAGGTTGCGTTAAGATAAAAAGTAGTAACGATATTTCCTAATTGAATTTAGCAGAGCCAACTTCCTGAAAATCATGTAAGCAATCAAAAAGCTACAGATAACTATAAGCATGAATATTTATGCAAATACCAAACTTCATTACACTCCTACGTAAATTAATAAAACTAAAGAACAAGGTATCTGTAAGTATTTATATAAATGACAAATATAAACTTCTCTAAATCTTTGATTTACAAACAATCTACTGTAATTGGACTCGAATAATAACCTACGGCTCATACTCGCCAAATTGTTGCAATATATTTTCTCTTAATAAGTTCCTTCACTTGTCTCTGCCGGTTGCAGATGCTGAATGAGTTCTCCGTCACCAGCGGGCCCGGTTTCAAGGTTATTTGCTTTCCAATACGATTCCACGCCAGCAGTCCACTTACAACTACGGCAGTGAAATCAAATAACTTCCCCCACCAAGCCAATAACAACTTACTAAAAAACAGCCTTATTGTAGGCTCACAGAATCTATGGGTAACGAAATAAAATTAATTAAATTAAAAATTCGTCGTTTCCTCAAAAAATGGCAATTATAAATTTAAAAATAAACATTACTTATTATTTAATGCATTTAACTCTCAATTTAAAACACTTTACAATCTGGTGAAAACTGCACTTGTGTCAATAGTGAACATATTTTTACCTTATAAACCAATCAGTTTATCAATAAAATATTACACCTTACAGACACTTTAATGAAGTAATGAAGTGTATTCTGGAGTTTTAAACAATATAAATCATAACGTGTGGACAAAAGTAACAGATATGTGTTTATGAGGGCTTATACTTTTGTTTTACAGACGGTACTAATATTGAGTATCTATTATGAAATATCGTCCTTGACTCCTAACTGGGTTTGATTAGTTCCTTAAAGTGTCTGTAGGTTTTATTTTATTTTGAGGTTTTATTTTTAATTTTTTGGTGTTAGTAAGTAAAGAGATTTTATTGTTTAATTTAGTAATAATAAAATCAAGATAAATATTTTTACTTTCTTCATTTATTATTACTACAATGATGACTGATATATGAAAGTTATTATTCCATAATATTCAGTGTAAAAATAATTCAAATCAGTTGAATGTTTAATATTTATCAGTCATTTCCTCCATAACTATTCGGTTTATGAGAAATCGTACTAGAATAAAAAAGTCTTACAATCACAGTAAAAACGTTTAAGTAAAATGTAAAATGTTTATAATAGGCATTTTGAAGTTGGATGTAACGCTGGGTAATGGTGGTTCAATTTTCAAACTTTTGTTTTAAATGTTTAACTAAAATTGAGGAAATATTCTCCATTTGATCTAAGTAACTCTTGTGGTGTCCAATGGTAACAAGGTTAGTACCACTGAAGGTAAGGGTGGGAGGATGGGTCAGTACCACTTTACGTGTAGGGGTGGAGGTAGGTCAATAACACCACGTGTAAGGGTGGGCGGATGTGTCAGTACCACTGCACGTGTAGGGGTGGGTGGATATGTCAGTACCACTTTACGTGTAGGGGTGGGTGGATGGGTCAGTACCACTTTACATGTAGGGGTGGAGGTGGGTCAATAACACTGCACGTGTAAGAGTGGGCAGATGTATCAGTAACACTGCACGTGTAGGAGTGGGTGGATGGCTCAGTACCACTTTACGTGTAGGGGTGGGTGGATGGGTTAGTACCACTTTACGTGTAGGGGTGGGTGTATGGGTCAGTACCACTTTATGTGTAGGGGTGGAGGTGGGTCAATAATACTGCACGTGTAAGGGTAGGTGGATGTGTCAGTACCACTGCACGTGTAGGGGTGGGTGGATGGGTCAGTATTACGTGTAGGGGTGGAGGTGGGTCAATAACACTCCACGTGACGCTAGTGGTGGTTTGGATTCCACGTTGACCTTCATTATACTTTATTGATTTAACAACCCGACTTGACATGATCGTGGTTACAAGACTTATTAAGAGTGAGAAATAAAATTACAGTAAAAAATTCCCATTACTACCTTTCTCGTGAGTTCGAATTTTACAATTTTTGCATTATTCTACTTAAATGCACATAATTTTGTTAATTTATATTCTTGCTCTTTATAATCATAGGTTTAATTTCAGAATCTTCATTTTAATTAACTCATTTTCAATTTACAACTTCTCACTGTTTTATAGTTGTTCTTAATTTAGTATTATAATGTCATTTAGTTTTATATTTAATTATGTAAGGCTTACCGATTGGTCCCTTCCCACACACTGATGTAGTCTATGTACCGGGTCGTTTGGACCGGTACATTTCGTTTTTTTCGTCGTGGTCTGCAGGGCTGCCTGAGACCGCTCGTGCCCGGCGATTCGCTTACTTTGGTGGCCGTTGGCTCGGACTCGGTCGTTCCGTGTTCCAGCCTTTGTCTGTCAGGTTGGCCGTCATTTGACTTTCTACGCCTAGAGGCTTCAAGACATGTCCGGATAGAGATCCAAAACGTAAGTGTTCTTTTGTAATTTCTAATATCTAATCACCCTTTTGGTGAAAATACTTTGTTTAAATAATATTCTGGTTTATTTGTCATTTTCAGGGCATTGTTAAATTTGTATGCTTTGTCTAGATATTTGTTAACCAAGGTTCGAGCCACGTGCTCAATGTTACTGTTTTACCGTTAATTGCTTTTATATCTGGTTTTATATTTAATAGTAGCTCTGTATAATGTTTCGTTGAGCCTTTTTTCATTTGGAGTTACCGATTTACCATATTTTTGTTAATTGAAAATAACCTAGCCTATCTGTGTAGTTTGATTTTCATGTTATAACATATTGCTCCTGTATCAATAGCCTAGTTTTCAGTTTGTCATTTTTAGTTCCCTATACGTAATTAATTCTTTGGTAATTTGTTAAGTTGTAATTTGTCTTCAATCTGATTTTCCAACATAATTATTCATAGCCTAAAAATGGATCTTTTATTTTCTAGTGTGCTCCAATCATGTACAATTTTGTCTGTTCTTGTGTTGTTTTGCCATTTCATGTATTAGGTGTTATGTGTAGTATTTTTGTTGTTGTGGCTGGACTATTTTGAATTGCTGTGTTTGGCCTTGCAGTCCAGGGTCCTTGAGCAGGACGTTTCCACCCTCAGCCTGCCATCCGGGGATGGTCGACCATCCACACTGCCAGCCTGGCCTGAGGACCATGTATAGAGGCCATTGGCGACCCTGCTGCCCCACCTACATCTTTGGGTAGGAGTCTTCTGTTCTCAGGTCAGTGCTTTCCATCTTGTTTTCCCGGCGGCTGAGCTGGGGGTTGATAATAAGAAATATAAGAAAAAGAAGAAAAAAATGTTTGTGGAACTTTTTAACGTGGCCTAGGCCTAAAACTTCACAGTGATTTATCCACCACAGCCATGGGGACTTATATGTTTTTTAATTAAAGAAAAAAAAGAACTTTTAAAATACACAAAGAACTTTGGATGTTCATATTTATTGTTATTTAGTTTAATTAGTTTATTTTGTTGTTATATTTTTTAGATTTTATATTTGTTAGGTCCCTATGGTTGTTATGTTATTTATTTATATGTTTAGGCCTAGTGACATGGTTAGAGTTAGTTATTTATATTTTTCTTTGTTAATTGTATTCTGGATGTCTTGAAGGGACTTTTTACTAGAACGGTACCGGGTTATATATTTTTCAAATCGTTTAATTTTTAAACGTTCACCAAAAGGGGATTATTGTTCTTTACTTAACTTCTAATTCGGAGCTGCCCAGGGATTCCGGCTTACTCCCTGGCCTCGGTGGAATCATGGGATATCGGCTGAATTGCCGGGGTTATTTGGGGTTATCTAAATTGTTTCTAAATGTTCCCTCTTAAAGGGTTATTAAATTTTTCTTACTTTTTGGGTGTCTCAGGCTAGGCTGCAGATAGGCCATGTAGTTGTTAATTTTGGTATTTGTAGAGTTTGTTGTTTTTGTAGCTTTTTGTATTATCTTGTGAATTTTAGTGTTTTTTGTTCTTTATTTAAGTGCAATCGATATTGTGGCCTTCTGCGTATTTGTATTGTGGTCTTCTGCCTGCCAGTTTTGTTTTCTTGATAATAAATTAGTTTTGCTCAGCTGCCGATTTTGACCCTCTAACTGCCACCCGTGATCCCATCGCTTGACTTGCTTTGAGCCATCCCCCAGTTGGCACGCTTTCCAGATTTGGTGGGGGGATGGGTCTCATCTATAAGGGGAATAAATTCATTTATTTTATTTGTAAGCTTTTTAATAACAATTTCTTGATTTTATAGTAAATTTGATTTGGACTATTGAGGATACAGAACTAAATTCGCAATGCTTTATTTTATTTCAACAGTATGAAAAGTGTAATACAACCCTTGTGTATATTAAAAAAAAGATGGTAAAATATATTCTGGCAATTATGATCAATTTTATATTTTTTATTAATCAAATTGGTTACATTTTTATCACCGGAAAGACTACTTGAAAGACCAAAAACAATATGAAATACCGAGATTACATTGCTGTTATAAGGACATGAATAGAAAAGGGGGGACGATTAAAGAAGCAGAAAATGGGGCAAGATGCTTACTTCACCAGACAATGCAGGCTTACTTTTAAGCTTTGAATCATAAATTAAACTAATATTGGAGGTGTTTGGATTGAGTTGATTTCTGAAATACAAAAAAAAAAAGATAATAATAAATAAGTGAGCTATAAAGTTGTTGCATGTATGATTATAAATAGGTACGTATTTCAGACTATAATATTTTACTAGTATATTGATTATGTTATATGTCAACATTTCATTTCCTCAACATTTTATTATTTTTTGGTCAACGTTAACATAATTTCTGTTGTAAATTATTTAAAAGATAAATGTTTTGAATTATATATATATGTAGAATTCTAACATCATTGTGTCTTAAGAATAATAAGAAACTAATTCTACTTTAAATGACATTTTAAATAGTATTCCTCTTAATATAGTATATACTAGGGTTGGTTGGTAAACATTTGAAAAGGCCATAAGTAAGCCATCAAGGAAAAATATATTTCACGCAACAAATCTTCTTTGTCCATCCAGCTATAATGCGACTATTATACAAGCTTTTTCTTCTTGACAATATTAACTTATTTTGATTTTCTGATAATGTAAAACAAAGAATTACATCATTTGTAAGACACGCATGTTATATAGTGGCTTTGTAATGCTTTAGTCCGAGAATAATGTTAGTGGTGGAACACTTGTAATGTTATATGTGTTTTTATAACTAATGTTTCATTTCCACAGAAGTTTTAGCGTTGTTTTTATCAATATTTATAAAAATTTATTCATAGGAAGTGTACCTGGAACATAAAACTACTCCTAATGATAATGTATATACTTAGTTTTTCGCTGAAATAATATAAAATTTTAAACAGTATACTGTGCTTTTAAATAAATAAATAGACATGTGAGTTTATAATTCAGTACAAATAAACGTCACGCAACACAAATTTATTACAATATAAGCACAAAATGCACAAATATACTACAATACAAGCACAAAATGCACAAACATTATGGTGATCGATTTCGGTGAACCACGCTCACCTTCCTCAGACCAGAGGGATTCACAAAAGAATCACAAAAGATTTCTTTTGTGAATCCCTCTGGTCTGAGAAAGGTGAGCGTGGTTCACCGAAATCGATCACCATAATATTTGTGCATTTTGTGCTTGTATTGTAGTATATTTGTGCATTTTGTGCTTATATTGTAATAAATTTGTGTTGTGTGACGTTTATTTGTACTGTATATGTACCAACACGTATTATGCTAATTAAAAAACTAGTTTATAATTAAAGAATCATATTTTATTTTCACCAGTTATCCTCTGATTGGATTAAATAAGGTTCTATTTATTTTTTTTTAATATAAAATTATAAGATAACATAATTTATTTTAGTTATAATTTTTTTTGGCCATTTTATCAAAAACTAAATACAAAACCTAAATTAATGATTTTAAAAGGTTTAACTATTTAACGAAATTTATGTCGAAATAACAAGTTAATTTATTTAAACAGTAGCAAGTTATATTCCCAATGCTTCTCTTTCTTTTATTTCAATTTAATACTTTTTGAATATATTTCAATGGTTACAATGTACGTATTTAATTTTTTTATTAGGTGTGCCCTACTCTTTTGTAAAGCAATAAAGTAATTTAACTTTCTCTATTGCAAATATTTTGTAGGGGTTTTAGGCATTTATTAAATAACTGTTTGAAAAATTATATTTTTTTAAATCTAAAGTCTAAGTAGAATGTGGAATCAATTAGGTTTTGATGATTAGTAATACAGTACCACTATTTAGGTATTTAGGCCGCACTCAATAAGAACTGAAAATTTACCTTTTTCAAAAGGTTGCAGGATATTAATATTTTTACCTTAATTATAGTTAAAACATACATTTTATTGTTATATGAAAATTTAAAATAAGTACCGTATACCTTAATATATTCAAAAATTTGCTAATTCATATCAATTTTAATTATACAGTTTTTCTTTAAATTATGTGGTTTCTTATATTCAAAAGAACGTTTACAAGAATTATGTTATAGCCTTCGGTTTCTCGCGTGTTGTTGTCGGGAAATATAATTTCCGTTAGTCACGCCTTTCACCTTATCGAATATCGATATCAGGATAGATAAGCGTCATACATTTTCAGTCTTGTGAGATCGTTTATAAATTTCTTTCCTTAATCTATCGTTGATTGTATCAATCATTTAGTAATTACATGACACAAAATAATTATTTTTTTAAAATAAAAATGATCATAGATTTAATGTCAGAAATAAAAATGTTTACAAATTTCCTAAAATCTTAAGAAAATTAAAGATATTATTATATTTAATTTGTTTATATTTTCATTTTACGTTTTTATGTAGTACTTTAGAAGCTGATCTTAGAAATATGCGTAGAATATGGGCAAGTGTAGCCATGTTTACTTCTTAAATGATAGATCACGCCATACATTATTAAGAACCTTATAGAATTATTAAATCTAGAGTAAAATGGTTATCTTTTAAACGTGGTAAAATCTTTACATTTAACTATGCATATTGATATGTTTATAAATCCAAATAATATATCGACATTGAGATAGAGCATTCAGTATTTCATCTTCTATCATAGTATACTATTTCATTTATTGGTGTAAATCAGTTAATATTAATACTATTTTATTTTAAAAGAATTTTTCTTGGCCTTAAGGTCAATCATTATTTATGAGCCTATAAATTGATGTAGTTCTGTATATTCTGTTTCTAAAATTCAAAAAGATTCTAATTGTCTATTTTATTTCATATATAAAGCAAAAACGTAGCCATTCCTACTCACCAACTATCGAACAAAACTCACGATACAAACCATTTTGTAGGGTAAATATTTGCAAACAGTAGATAAACAATATGGATTCGGTTCATAATATTCAATTTAACAGTGATATAAACGTATACTTAAATACATAACTAATGTAATCCTGTGTTATTTTTAGTAATACATGTAATACTAGGTAAATTGAGAATTATCCTTGCAGTCGTGCTAAAGCCTTGCTTTTATCTCTTTTTCAATAAATAAAAATACAATTGTGTACACCAAAACATAATTTTTACATATAAGTCTATATTATTTTTTAAATAAAATGATTTAATGTACCAAGGTTCTCCGTAAGGGTTTATTTATATAATAATACTAATTTAAACACATTTTAAAACTAAACACAAAACTGCGTAAGCACTCAATGATAGTAAATACATTTATTTTAAACGTAATAATGTTTACATAAATAAAATTGTTTATTATTAAACTAAAATGATTTATTAAATTATTTTGTAGTATAAAGGATTTTGATTATTTATATATTATTGTGATTAGTACAACATGAAGATTGTATTTAACATTAAGAGTTTAAAAACATGTAGAATATAATTTTAGGAAATATTACGTGGTGGGTCGGGGACATTTTCAATAAAAAATGTTTAAATTGTAGACACTAATATAATTCTAAATAAAATAACAAATTGTAACAATATTCAATTTAATAATGCTAAATATATATGTGTGATAAAATTATACAGTTTTATAGTTTCATATATCGTAGGATCTTGAGGAACAGATCTACCCAGCTACCCATACACGTGCATTAGTAGTGTGACCCATTTAGTCACCCATAATCGTACAGTGGTAGTAAGGGTCCCTGTGGTATCTTTATCTTTCAATATGATTTTAAATATTAATAAAGTAGCAATATTATCATAATATAAAATACTGAGCCTAGAACAAGAACACAAAACCATGAACAAAAAGATATAAAAAGAACCATTCTTGATATAAAATTGATAACATGCATAATTAGATACAATGACTTCGATATTTAAATGAGATGTATCGTTAAAGAGGTAAATTATGTTTTTGAATAAAACATGTTCAGGATTTTAATACCGACATTGTTTTATTTAAACTTTATATAACTTACAAATAAAAAAAACATACGATAAATCCAACGTATAAATTGTAAGCTACTTTGAGACTGCTGCTCTGTATGTATGATTTATATAACTGTGATAACACCTATGTTGTAATCAAATACTCTGCCAGTATGAATACCTAACACTATGATAAGGAGTGTAGCTTCTGAAGGAACATAAATGGTCAGCCACTGACCCTCCAACCACAATTTTGTTAGAAGTACTCTACAATACTGGACTTTTATATAACTGCGATAACACCCCTGCTGTTATCAAACAACCTCCTAGTATGAATACCTAACACCATGATATAAAGTGTAGTCTCTGAAGGAAGATAAATGGCCAGTTACTGACCCTCCAACCACCATTTTTTTAGAAGTACTCTACATTACTGGACGTTTATATAACTGTGATAACACCCCTGTTGTTATCAAACACCCTGCCAGTATAAATCCTAACACCATGATGTAGAGTGTAGCTTTTGAAGAAAGATAAATGGCCAGTTACTGACCCTCCAACCACCATTTTTTTAGAAGTACTCTACAATAATGGACGTTTATATAACTGTGATAACACCCCTGCTGTTATCAAACACCCTCCCAGTATGAATACCTAACACCATGATATAGAGTGTAGCTTCTGAAGTAAGATAAATGGCCAGCTACTGACCCTCTAACCACTATTTTTTTAGAAGTACTCTACAATACTGGACGTTTATATAACTGCGATAACACCCCTGCTGTTATCAAACACCCTGCCAGTATGAATACCTAACACCATGATATAGAGTGTAGCCTCTGAGGGAAGTTAAATGGCCAGTTCCTGACACTCCAACCACCATTTTTTTAGAAGTACTCTACAATACTGGACGTTTATATAACTGTGATAACACCCCTGCTGTTATCAAACACCCTGCCAGTATGAATACCTAACACCATGATATAGAGTGTAGCCTCTGAGGGAAGTTAAATGGCCAGTTCCTGACCCTCTAACCACCATTTTTTTTGAAGTACTCTACAATACTGGACGTTTATATAAATGTGATAACACCCCTGCTGTTATCAAACATCCTGCCAGTATGAATACCTAACACCATGATATAAAGTGCAGCCTCTGAAGGAAGATAAATAGTCAGCTACTGACCATCCAACCACTATTCTTTTACAAGTACTCTACAATACTTGACGTTTATATAACTGTGATAACACCCCTGTTGATATCAAACACCCTCCCAGTATGAATAACTAACACCATGATGTAGAGTGTAGCTTTTGCAGTAAGATAAATGGCCAGTTACTGACGCTCCAACCACTATTTTTTTAGAAGTACTCTACAATACTTGACGTTTATATAACTGCGATAACACCCCTGTTGTTAATAAACACCTTGCCAGTATAAATAACTAACATTATGATGTAGAGTGTAGCTTTTGCAGTAAGATAAATGGCCAGTTACTGACGCTCTAACCACTATTTTTTTAGAAGTACTCTACAATACTTGACGTTTATATAACTACGATAACACCCCTGCTGTTATCAAACTCCCTCCTAGTATGAATACCTAACACCATGATATAGAGTGTAGCCTCTGAAGGAAGATAAATGGCCAGCTACTGACCCTCCAACCACCATTTTTTTAGAAGTACTCTACAATACTGGACGTTTATATAACTGCGATAACACCCCTGTTGTTATCAAACACCCTCCCAGTATGAATACCTAATACCATGATATAGAGTGTACCTTCTGAAGTAAGATAAATGGCCAGCTACTGACCCTCCAACCACTTTTTTTTTAGAAGTACTCTACAATACTGGACCTTTATATAACTACAATAACACCCCTGTTGTTATCAAACACCCTGCCAGCATGAATACCTAACACCATAATATAGAGTGTAGCTTCTAAAGGTCTAGCTAATAAATGCTCGGCTACTGACCGTCCAACCACCATTTTTTAGAAGTACTCTACAATACTGGACGTTTATATAAATGTGATAACACCCCTGTTGTTATCAAACACCCTGCCAGCATGAATACCTAAAACCATGATATAGAGTGTAGCTTCTGAAGTAAGATAAATGGCCAGCTACTGACCCTCCAACCACCATTTTTTATAAGTACTCTACAATACTGGACGTTTATATTACTACGATAACACACCTGCTGTTATCAAACACCCTCATGGTCGGCTACTGACCCTCCAACCACCATTTTTTATAAGTACTCTACAATACTGGACGTTTATATAACTACGATAACACACCTGCTGTTATCAAACACCCTCCCAGTATGAATACCTAAAACCATGATATAGAGTGTAGCTTCTGAAGTAAGATAAATGGCCAGCTACTGACCCTCCAACCACCATTTTTTATAAGTACTCTACAATACTGGACGTTTATATTACTACGATAACACACCTGCTGTTATCAAACACCCTCCCAGTATGAATACCTAAAACCATGATATAGAGTGTAGCTTCTGAAGTAAAATAAATGGCCGGCTACTGACCCTCCAACCACCATTTTTTATAAGTACTCTACAATACTGGACGTTTATATTACTACGATAACACACCTGCTGTTATCAAACACCCTCCCAGTATGAATACCTAAAACCATGATATAGAGTGTAGCTTCTGAAGTAAAATAAATGGCCGGCTACTGACCCTCCAACCACCATTTTTTATAAGTACTCTACAATACTGGACGTTTATATTACTACGATAACACACCTGCTGTTATCAAACACCCTCCCAGTATGAATACCTAAAACCATGATATAGAGTGTAGCTTCTGAAGTAAAATAAATGGCCAGCTACTGACCCTCCAACCACCATTTTTTATAAGTACTCTACAATACTGGACGTTTATATTACTACGATAACACACCTGCTGTTATCAAACACCCTCCCAGTATGAATACCTAAAACCATGATATAGAGTGTAGCTTCTGAAGTAAAATAAATGGCCGGCTACTGACCCTCCAACCACCATTTTTTATAAGTACTCTACAATACTGGACGTTTATATTACTACGATAACACACCTGCTGTTATCAAACACCCTCCCAGTATGAATACCTAAAACCATGATATAGAGTGTAGCTTCTGAAGTAAGATAAATGGCCAGCTACTGACCCTCCAACCACCATTTTTTATAAGTACTCTACAATACTGGACGTTTATATTACTACGATAACACACCTGCTGTTATCAAACAACCTCCTAGTATGAATACCTAAAACCATGATATAGAGTGTAGCTTCTGAAGTAAAATAAATGGCCGGCTACTGACCCTCCAACCACCATTTTTTATAAGTACTCTACAATACTGGACGTTTATATTACTACGATAACACACCTGCTGTTATCAAACACCCTCATGGTCGGCTACTGACCCTCCAACCACCATTTTTTATAAGTACTCTACAATACTGGACGTTTATATAACTACGATAACACACCTGCTGTTATCAAACACCCTCCCAGCATGAATACCTAACACCATAATATAGAGTGTAGCTTCTAAAGGAAGATAAATAGTCAGCTACTGACCCTCCAACCACCATTTTTTAGAAGTACTCTACAATACTGGACTTTTATATAACTGTGGTAACACCCCTGTTGCTATCAAAAACCCTACCAGCATGAATACCTAACACCATAATATAGAGTGTAGCTTCTAAAGGTAGATAAATAGTCAGCTACTGACCCTCCAACCATCATTTTTTAGAAGAACTCTACAACAATACTGGACGTTTATATAACTGTGATAACACCCCTGCTGTTATCAAACACCCTGCCAGTATGAATACCTAACACCATGATATAGAGTGTAGCTTTTGAAGTAAGATAAATGGCCAGCTACTGACCCTCCAACCACCATTTTTTTAGAAGTACTCTACAATACTGGACGTTTATATAACTGTGATAACACCCCTGTTGTTATCAAACACCCTGCCAGCATGAATACCTAACACCATGATATGGAGTGTAGCTTCTGAAGTAAGATAAATGGCCAGCTACTGACCCTCCAACCACCATTTTTTAGAAGTACTCCACAATACTGCACGTTTATATAAATGTGATAACACCCCTGCTGTTATCAAACATCCTGCCAGTATGAATACCTAACACCATGATATAGAGTGTAGCCTCTGAAGGAAGATAAATGGCCGGCTACTGACCCTCCAACCACCATTTTTTTAGAAGTACTCTACAATACTGGACGTTTATATTACTACGATAACACACCAGCTGTTATCAAACACCCTCATGGTCGGCTACTGACCCTCCAACCACCATTTTTTATAAGTACTCTACAATACTGGACGTTTATATAACTACGATAACACACCTGCTGTTATCAAACACCCTCCCAGTATGAATACCTAACACCATGATATAGAGTGTAGCTTCTGAAGTAAAATAAATGGCCGGCTACTGACCCTCCAACCACCATTTTTTAGAAGTACTCTACAATACTGCACGTTTATATAACTACGATAACATCCCTGCTGTTATAAAACAACCTTCCAGTATGAATACCTAACACCATGATATAAAGTGTAGCCTCTGAAGGAAGATAAATGGCCAGCCCCATGCCCCTCAACCACCATTTTGTGAGGAGTATAGAGTACAGGGGTGTTATCACAGTTATATGAAAGTCCAGTATTGTAGAGCAATACTGGACTTTCATATAACTGTGATAACACCCCTGTTGTTATCAAACACCCTGCCAGTATGAATACCTAACGCCATGATATAGAGTGTAGCTTTTGAAAGAAGATAAATGGCCAGTTACTTGCCCTCCAACCACGATTTTGTGAGGAAATCTCAACATTAACGAACGTTTATTTTACGTTTAAACCCATTTAAATGTATGCTATCATATAAGTTAATTGTACTTTAAACTCATAGTATCATCTTAGATTTATCAGTAAGATTACACTAAAGAAAATTAATCTGAGGTCATTTCTGTAAAATATTTAACCCACGTTTTTACCCACATTATGGTTTGTGGGAAAATACTAATAATAAAGATTATTAAAAATATACAAAAGATAATTGGATATAAATAAATACTATTTGGTAAAATGATTAGTTTAATTAATTTCGCAGTTAATATTTGTCTTAGAAAAATTGTATTTTAGAATACTGTATTTAACCTGTCGAGGCTTTTATTATGATTTTATTTCTTAGTTATCTGATTATTGTCAATTAATTTATTTTGTTTAAACTTTTATTAAAAATTGATATGTAAAGATAAAAACCAAGTTCAGTATATTGTAACATTTACGTTTAACAAACGTAACCATAGATAACCCCATATAAAAGTTAACTGTTGGTTTTATGCTAATCATTTTAACAATAAGTTATATTGAAATAGATTTATCTGGAAAGAACATTTATTCATTTATGTCAAAAAAAGTCCATGAAACATGTTATTGTACATCTGCGTAATATAGTATTATACTATATGCAGAGATGCAATAACAATAAGATATTAAATATATGAAAAAAACACATTTATTTAATCTCTTACTTGAGTAGTAAACCTCAAAAGTACATAACCTAACATGTACCTAACCTAACCTAACCCAACTGTGGGGCTAGTGATTAATTAATGGTTTATTTATCCAGAAGTAATATTTATTTACACATAATGAACTGAATGTACCATTTATATACGATAACAAGAAAGTGAACATTCTCGCCCTGAAGCAAAATGTACTGTGAAGTACATATTGAGGGAAACACTTCAGATCTAGAGTAAGATTAAATATATACGATGTGCCTTTAGCATTTAGATGAACGTCTTATATAAAGGAGTCAATATCGGTTTGTTTGAGTATAAAACATCGTCCAAAGTATATGTATTTTCAATGGAAAAGGAGAAAAATCTCACAAGTGCATTGAACTATTCAGTGTTCAAAAATCAATTTAATATAGTAAATATTTGATCATGTTTTAGGTGAAACTGAAAAAATATTGAGTAATAATTTTTGTTCAACAAATATACTAAAAATCCACCATAGAGCCAGAGGCTGATCGGTTTAAGCTGTCAAGACTTTGTACCTAAATTAGAGATAGCCCAAGTCCATATCCTGAGTTTAGCTTGAAGTTTATATCAGTAACATGCATCTCGTACTCTACAGGTTCTCCCACCTATCTTACACTGGCTGATAAGGTCTCAACAGATAATGTATGTCATGGAAGACCTGTGCCTCTACACCGATCTACAAGAAAAATGTCAGCTCAAGCTGGATTCGAAGTGAGCAGTCTTGGCGTTTTTCGAAGCCTGTTCTTTATATAGTATTTTTAAACGTTTAAAGCATTTATATGAGTATATAGATAAAGATAAATACCGGTAATTTTCCATTAAAGCAACATTTAATTTACACTATGTATCATGTGTTTCTATAAGATTCCTCAGTAAGTTAATTTAAATCAATACAAGCTTCGTTTCCATTTGCAAATCAAACCCTAACGGACAACAAAGATACACAATTTACAGTGATAAAATGTTAAAAGCTATGATACATGCTATATTAAATAGGTAGTGGTTAAATAATTTTTATTTAACCCTAGTTTTATTAGATACGTACACATTTATATAAACATTTCAGAATATAACGAACAAAACACAATTTTCTATCAGAAAATGAGATATTGAGGTTAAACAATGTGTCCCAAACACAGTTGGTATTTTAGATTGTTCAACTATGTTGTTGAAAAAAAACTTAAGCTTTAGGCTTTGTGACCCAACTTTACAGTTAATCATGGGGAAGGGGAGAGTTATCAACCCTCTTGTCTTTTGAACAATAGTGTGCTTTTGTTGTGCCCAAACACTGAGAAAATTCTCTTCATTACTGCTCATTCATAGATCCTCTCCTGATAAAAATGACTCTAAAATTACTTTTAGAGTTGGAGTAAATTCATATACAAACTGTTTTAATGTAGTATAATTTATTGATAAAGTCAATAGATTGTTAAACCAGTTCTATACTAATTTATTTATTACGACACCGTTATGAAAAATAAACCTTTAGGTTTCGTACTTAGATTGCTTATAAGAGTGCACGTGAGGAAAATGTTATATGTTATAAATTTAATTGTATTGGTTTATATCGTATAATGATCTTATGGGTAGAGCGATATTTATTGCTAGTTTTAACACTTTGTGAATAGTAAAAATGTCTAATTTGACGTTTTCATTCGTTCAAAGGAAATTCACGGAAAATTATCTTAAAGAAACACTAATGTCAACAAATTTAAATAACATAAAGTACATAATATGTTGTTTTTACAGGAAAATTAATTATAAAAATAAGACAAGTCACAGTTACGATAGCTTATAGCTCATTTATACGGCTTCTTACCTATTTTAAATAATGAAGCGTTACGAGAAAATATGTACTTTTTTAAATCGAATGCATTTAAGATTTTTGATAATATATATTTATTAACGCATTGGTACATTATGTAGGAGGATATAATGTAATAACTAAAATGAAAATATTGTAATATGTATACATTTCAGTAGAGCCAGAAAAAAACTACTTTCAAATATGCTTAAAAAGAAAAATACGTTTGGAAATTTTTTTATGATCTGTCTATAGATTTATAAATACGAATTCTAACGTAAATTAGTTATTGTGCTTATGTGTCTTTGAAAACAAAAGAATGATCAAAACATGAAATGAATAATTTTTGCCAAATAAATATTGTCTAGTTTTACTCAATTTCCTTTATATAGCCATCAATTAAGATTCGAATTTACATCTGACATCTATATATTTATTGCTGTATTTTATTTTGTTATTATAAAAAAACGCCCAATAAATCTATACGACACATAAACCTGCCATTTTAAAAGCAATATTTTTAGTTGTAGTTTTTAAAAGAATATTATTATATGAAACGCCATGTTCAAAAGTAATTTTACCATAAGTAAAAGTAAATAGGATTATTTGAAATGGTTTATTTACCTGTAAAGGGTACTTAAATATACTACCACAATTAGAGAAAACAAAAATTTTACTGAATAAAAATTACTTAACAAAACCTACGACATGTATTACATATTGGTATATTCTGTATGAACACGAACGGATATCACAGTTCCCTTATAAAATGCAATTCCCAGATTGAAGACTTCTTTAATGTGATTAAATGTAGATAACAGTTGAGCGTAGTTGTTTTGTTCCAGATAGTTGAGTGCGTCCTGAGCAGCTTGTTTGACCTTGGCTGACGGGTCCTTGTACAGGAGACTAGGTAGGACTCTGTACTCCACCATTATTGCTTGTTCCTTATCACTACAACACTGAGGTATAAGGGTGAAATTTGCCAGAAGGGATTTAAGAACGACAAACTGGTCCTTCCGACACCCTAGGATCTCCTCTAGAACACTGTCATAAACACGTTTGCCCTTACGGGAGAAGTTGTCCTGTGCAAGTACGTCCGTTAGAGCAAACTGAAAGTCTCGTATCTTCTTGTCTACTAAAAGCTGGAACATTTCCGTATTGTTTAGCACTGCACTTGTTGATTTAGAAAGCAATACTATTATTGGCAGTAATTTAAATATACAGTCCATCATATGTTCGTTTGTAGACACCTGTATTAAAATTATTAACTCACAGTTATTTAAACAAACTACACGTAATAAATATTTCTTGCATTTCAAATTAAAATAAAACACTGTTCACAGTAGACGTAAATGACAGCACAGTCATTTGCTTGTGTCGTCAAGGCTGAGTGTTATCGCAATACATCTTCTTATCAGCCATCGTAAGTTGACAGCTGATTACAGATTAGATTTTGATTAGAATTGTTATAAAACGCATAGCGAGGAATATTTCGTTCATGATAAACAAATGTTTGAGATTGTGACAGCTATACAATTAATTTATTTCAAAATAGAATTTACCGGTTTTTTCTGGTTTTAGGCGGTAATGACTGAATAAACTATAGTCAATAGTCAATAGTCAAATTCTTTATTTTCACATAACATTTTCTTTTAACAACCAGAATTGCTGGTGAAAACAGGTGAAATTGTCAGGGCTTAAAACTAAAACTAAAACTAAACTTAATACATGAAATGTATGCAAATCAAGTATTAATACATTTTAAATTTGTCAATTGTCAGAATAAAGAAAAGGTTGTCTATATGTTAGTTATAAAAATCTACTAAATCTGCTAACTATTATTTAAATAATCTTCTATTTTATAATAAGTTTTGTCTAGTAACAAGCTTTTTAATTCAGATTTAAACTTTTTTAAATCACCAATACATTTGATTTGTTGGGGAAGTTTATTATAAAACTTCATTCCCATATACTGAGGGGTATGCTCTGTTAAAGCTAACCTATGTATTGGAAACAGGAAATTATTTTTATTTCTTGTTTTATAATTGTGCTGATGCTGTTCGTTAAACAATTTATTATAATTTAATTTTATGTATACAAGGCATTTGTATATGTAAAGTGAAGGCACTGTTAAAAATTGAAGTTCTTTAAATAATTCTTTACATGAACTTCTTTTTTTTGAAAATGTTAAAATTCTTAAAAATTTTTTCTGAACTTTAAATATTCTCATGGAATCAGTTGAATCACCCCAAAATTCTATGCCATAACTATTATAGGTTCTTTTGTCTTTCAATAAATAGTTATTATTACATATAATACGTTATAATTTGTGTTTTTAACTGTTCATGACCTAACGTTACCATACAATGACAATTACATAAAAGTGGTGTCTAAAAATTAGATCCACATTTGAAATTAAGATTAGTTTAATATTGTAAGAACTCTAATATATAAGAAAAAGTCGATTGTTTTGGTACTAAGACAAACGTTTAGAATTATTATTAGTATTTTTGGAGACAAATTATTTTATTTTATTTTTCTGTATTATGCATACCATTCATTAGTGGAAATTCCAATACATAAACTAGCAAAGTCGTCTTATTACTATATCCATTTAGGTAACAGAAATAAATTCAATTCATTTATTTAATTTGTATTGAATTCCCTTGAAATCCATATATTACTTTTGCAGTAACCAAACTGCATATAAAATAGATTCTTGGGTAATTGCATTTATTATTAATTAAAAAATCTATATTTCAAAACATACATACATGTGATATAATTTACGCAACTCTTGTTATATGTTCAATTATGTACAAATTATAAAATAAATTAGTGTATTTATGTTGGTGCATCTATTTTGTAAGCTGTTTAAATTAGGTTATCATTACTTTAAACATAAATATACGTTAAATCTGTATATTTTGTATAGACATAACGCCTACAATTGGTCTTATGTTTATAAGTTTTGTAATAGCTCGCTTAAATATTTGTTTATTCTGTGGATAGTAATATTGTGTACCTAAGTCTCGTGTAACAGTAGACACTATCTAAAACGTTATTTGTCATATTTGAAATTGACCTTTAGTTTATAAGGAAGATTACCAGCCTTATAGTAAAATACTAAAATCTAACCCAGTTCTCTAACATTATTGAATTTACATTGGTTGATCTCAATTAATCAAACAAAGTTTGTCGAACTTTAAATAGTTTCTGAGTTTCAGTGGGCAAATAATATGGTGGTATTGGTTTAAGCTCACTGGTTTATCGATATAATCCTATCATACTCCAGACCTACACGAATTATACTACACTGTGTAACAAAATAAAAAGGTATACGCCATTACACTGGATAATATATTGAACAGCAGTACTAGCTTCACATTACCATCTGTAAAGGTAAAAATGGATCAACTTCAAAACAAATAGTAATCTCACATAAAATTTATAGTTTTGTACTTTATGATATATTCTGTGTATATGTTCATTAGTAAGGGGCGAATGAGTGTGATACTGCAAAGATGAACTAGGTTAGTAATAGTTAATAATTAAGGTCAACCATTCCACAGAAAGACTATTTATTAATAGCCCAATAGCCAGAGAAACTATAAGGGACCTACATGTTTATGAGGAATGCAAACCACGTAGTATTAGTCTGATTTTAAGCCAAATGAGAATCCTGACTCTGAAATCTCATCCCTTCACAACATCTGAACATTGACTATCATTCAGCATGGACACCTCAAACGTCTCTAGTAGTATCCACGTCCTCTTATAAAAAAAACCTATCACCTACAATCTCCTCAACATTTTGTCCCCAAGTAGCTGGGTTACAGCACTACGCCACTAGTGCCGACTTAAAATTATGCATTAAATTTATTATAATAATCTAGTTAAATTATTATTGATATATTTTTGAAACTATAACTCTATAATAACATGGTTCAATGACCCTATTATAAAAAGACAGGAATTTCTTTGATAAACTTTGCTTGAGTTGGTAAATAGTTGATTTTCTTTGATCGACGTTTTCCGTTAAAATCTAGTGTAATTGCTGTCTTTGACAACAGACGACTGATTGTTTCTGAGAAAATGAAGTCCAAAAATTAAAGTAATAGTTGTCAAACATTAAAAATATAGTTTGGCCACGTATTTGAATGTAATATGTGCGATTGTATATGCGATTCAATTGAATACTGTAAGGTTTATATCATGTAAATGAAAATAGTATGTCGATATTTATCAACGTACTATTTGTAAATTGGCTACACCGAGAAATAAAAAAATTACTCATATTATATAGTTTAAAGAATAAAAAAACTAGATGCATAAGGCAGATATTTCAAAATTAATGTATGATTGAAAATCCATTTTATTAGTTGTAGTTGAATCTTATAGAAAATCTAATGTAACGCAAATAGATTATTATTAAATAATTTAGCAGTGTCTTTTATTTTTTTTTTTTTTTTTTTTTTTTTATAACCTATGGTGAATCAGTCAATGCTATCATATTCTATGAAAATAAAATATTTTAAAAATGAATACAAGTAAAATAACTTATAGTCAAATGTGAAACGTAGATAATACAGCCTTTAAAATATAAAAATGTATTGTTCCCTGTTTTAACCATTGAAATTTAATTTAGTAAAATTTTTACGATCAATATTTTATTGCACTAGACCACTTTGGATGAAGATACTGGTTTATGGATACATATGTATAACATTATCATTTATTATAATTTCTTTATATATAATTAATTTCATTTATGAAGTATTCAAATAGAATCTAAGCAAAACTTCTTTTCAGATATAAGTAAGTTAGGTTTTGCATTATATATTTATTTACTTCAATTTAAACTGTAACCTAATTTTCTATACTTATATTTACGCTGTTACATTAAATATATGTTAAATCTAATACATATTAAATAAATTTATATTATAAATCAAGAGGTTGGAAATTATCTATTAGCAAATCAACACGAAATATTTTTTTGAAACAAGGCATCGTTTTAAGCTATTCATGTTATCAAAATACTTGTGTAAGAATCTTTTCTGAGCGATATGAATCTAAAGAGAACGCTAAAGGGAAATCAATGTGGCAAATATATTCTGCTGAGAACCTGACACGACATGTTTCTCTTAGTTTTGTATCTTTATAAAACGCTTTACCTTCCTAAAAAAAACGTGCTGCTTTAATCTGGTAGATTTCCAAGGGGTGGGATCAATACATTATAACTGTTGCAAAGACCTAAACGTGTTGCATTCACTTCCTACAATGTCAAAAATTATATAGATTTTGCAGATAACTAGCCACATTGTAATTTAAATAAATTTGTTTGTTTTAATTTAAAATCTTACAACGTAAAAAAAATATGCAAGAAAAAGAAAGTACTGGTTATTTTATAATTTTTCTGTATTTTTATAAGTCAATACAATAAATGTAAGAGCAGATATATCATGGAGCATGACATAACATTATACCGGGTGTTCAAAAAGTCTTGGACCCCCTTAGTATTTATTATATTATTAAACGCAGAACAATAAAACTCGACGATTACGTCTTCACTGTGGTTACTGCCTTTTTGGTCGTTTTAACTGTCCTTATTGCTTTGGGAGTACGTTATTTGGAGAAAATGTGGGAAATCTTAAATATAAGGATAGGTTATAGAAACACATTGCCGCAACATCGACTGGAAAAGGCATATTCGTTTGGAAAGAACAGCCTCTAAAATGTTGGCTTCATTGGAAATGTAAGAGGCTTCAATTCCCAAACTAATAGGCCTTTTTCAGTCGAAGTTGCGACATTATGTTCCTCTATCAATGACATTTAAAATGAGATACAACTCGACCTATGCTTACGTTAAAATTTGTTAGACTTCATCCACAGGACGTTCCCCCAAAGCAAAAAAGGAAATTTTTCTGTGTTTATTATTATTATATAGTAAAATATTATAGGGTTTCTGACTTTTTGAAGACCCTGGTTTATGTGACAGTGTTTAAATATTGATCTACCGTCACAGTGCTAAATCCAGATTCCTTAACTATTCAGCATCTGCTTCTCCGGATGAATGAAGACTAGATATTCCTCCCTGAATAGATGAAATGGGCACTCAATGACTATGTGATCCATAGTTTGGGCTTCGAGTCCACAATCATATTATTGATCATTTTAAATTCTCCAGTAGTCCCCGTGTGAAAGTGTATATAGCACATTCCCGTGTGAAAGTGACTCAACATAGTTCATTCTTTATAGGGAAAGTTCATTCCACCGATGACGGTCATAGGGTTAGATACCAGAGACTCAATCCGGTCATCAAACATATCTCAAGGTAACGACTAGTTGGTTTTTGGAAAAAAATCCTTTTTTTTCAAGAAAAGTTTGTTCCACAGCACTGGAAGCCATGTTAGAGGGGTTGCAATGAGGGAACCACTTATGACCCTGATCAACCTATTTAGCTGTAAATTATTAACCTATCGTGCATTTGTACTGTTAGACCACACTTAAGCATACTATTTAGCCGTTGAATAAACCAGGGCCAAATCGGTAGTACGCAGGACTTCTGCGTGGGCTCCCCACAATGATTCAGCAATTTCCTGCATAATACTAATAGTAAGTACCATTTTTTGATCTTAAAATGTTGGATTTATTTAACGCCATTTTGTACAATGGGCGAATATAGGGATAAAACCTATTGTCTTACTATTAACCATAAAAGTGAAGTTAATAATCTTTAAATGTAGATACCAGGAGATATTGGCATTATAAGCGTTATATAGTAAAAGGTTTACATAATAATATCTGTCCAACCAATAATGTTACCACTCTGTAACATTTAGTTTATTAAATTGGCACTGTTTTAATACAATAAAATCATCCCATAACACAATAGCGTACTATAATTCTCGCTGCAGCGTCACAGATTCAAAGGCAGTCTCCCCGAGCAGCGGCCGCGGTATAGCACCCCCTGACCGCAGCATGGCACCACTACGGCCAAATATATTTACACCAGCTGATAGGACATCCATGTTATTGATGGCTAAACTTACCCCGTTCCCTGTACTATTTGGTTGCCTGGGGGGTCTGATAGTATTCACATTCCTAGCAGTTCAGAAACTAAGTATTTTAGAAAAGTATAACTCTACAATAACAAGTATCTTAACTACCTCCCTTCTTGACGTCGCAGATATGATAGCTAATAAAAAAAATTGCAACTATGTATTTATTTTATGTAAATAAATGTATTATAATAATTATAAATAGTTATGGCCTGTCACAACCTCTTTGATTACTAAGAGAAGTATGTTCAGAATAAGAAAAAGAAAGTTTAAACATTTTAAAAAGTTAATAAATGGCAAGCCGTTTATAGGGAAAATGTTATGGTTAGAAGACTCTATTGGTAACAGAAGTGTGCTGCCATAGAACAATATATTACTAAATAACTATAATAACGTTTGTAGTAATTTAAATTCATAAACCACGTTGCACTTTATTCTGTAATTTCTTTTAAAATGCATTTACAATTGAATCTCTTACGATAATTTACAAAGGGCTCTTACCGTTCAATTTCACAAACATGATAATTCCTTGATACATTATGTAGTACCTAGTTGGATGAGCGATTGAATAGTTCTGAGTGGCTCTGAACAGTTGGAACTAATGTAATGCAGACGATTGATGGTTGATTTAATGTTCTGAATACAGTACGATGTAGTGGAGATTACAGCTTCGTGTGATGTAGAGATGTAGCTTACAGTGTCTACATTGTCTATACAAGATCAATATTTAACAAATGAACAGCTGTCTTTTAAAGTAAATTGTATTAAATTGAATATATTTTAGTATACTTTAAATAATTCGAACAGTAGATCTTTTTACTATAATTTCGCTAGCATAGTTAAGAGTTTCGCTAACAAATAATAAATTAAACAATTGACTGAAAATACAATTAAAAGAGTTAATAATAATACTAAAAAACTATCATACATAACATAACTATAATACACAGTATCAAATGCAAAAGAAATGCAAAATATGAAATCAGTCAACAAAACACAAAGTAAGTTATTCAATAGACCAAATAATCAATGACATACAAAAATAAATGCAAAATATGAAAAAATTAACAGAGCATAGATGTGGTATTAAATAGACAAAATATTCAATAAGACACGAAATAAATGCAAAAATACGAACATATTCAACTTATTCAACCAGCTTCCAATTCCACTGAGGCGGGGAGAAGTAGTCCTCGCACCACTACACTCACGAGATCAACTCACCACGACTGCCAAAGATGAACTGAGTAATAAATAACTTTCAAACAATAGTATTAAATACAATATTTTAATTAAGAGGTTGTGATTATATGTATTTATAAGTTGTTTCAAATCTGTTGTGAAGGGGTTTTTCATTCGCCAATTAATTTGAACATAATGATAATATAAACTACATGACTGGAAACAACAGTTCGCTCTCTGAAGAACTAAACGTTTACTGCATGTTTATTTTTTTTTACTTTGTGTGAATTCTTTCTTTTGAAAAATAATTTGAATACCATCACTGGCTCATTTATTCCTGAGATTAAAATAGATGAAGTATTAGATTATATTTAGCTAAGCATATGACCTTTTACGAAAGAAGAACTTATTCAAAAATTACTGTCTAACAATATTGTAGGCTACAATGTATTATACACGGTCAGAACCTTCACCTGACATGTCAGAATTATTGAATTTTGATTATTTAACACATAATAATGAATAGTTTGGCAAAAATACAAAATATAATCAAATATTATTTGATAAAGTTATTGTTTATATTATTGAAATATTTGTTTACTATTTTGCATATATATTGATTTTACTTAAAAAAAAAACAACTCAAAATATATGTAATACCATAGTAAATTTTTTTACTTTATAACGAAATTGGAAGTGATTAATTTAATATGTTTGTAGATGTTGATATTTTACATCCTATTTGAATAATAAATTAAATTATAATATTTATTAGTCTGATATATAATTTTACTATTTTATTAAAAATATGTATTGTATATATAAACTAGTACATTTATTTATTGAAACATATTACATTCATAAACTTCATAAAGTATACTAACAACTATAGTAAAATAAATGTTTAAAATAATAGTATTAAATTTACGTTTTCTTTAATTTAGTTAATTTCTACATATTCTGACTTAATTGGAAGTGTTTATAAACTGGGATATTATATTTTACATTGCTTATGTAATATAGAAAATTACAGTTTGATATATTAGATTACATAAACGTATGTACTACTGTTTTTCGCTTTCTACCTGTGTGTCCATTTGTTTTATTCATCAAAATATTTATATCTCCAAAAAGGCTTCTGCACATGACTAGAAACTTGGCAGCTCTATTCAGTTAATTGGTGGCATTATGTTGACTGAACACCATACGATGTGGCATCCCAGACACGTACGGTGGTATCAACCCATCCACTATCACAGACAAGTACAGTAGTGTTGAACCACCCTACCCTTCTAGACACGTACAGTAGTGTTGAACCAATCTACCCTCCTATATACGTACAGTAGTGGCCACCCTACCCTCCTAGACACGTACAGTAATGTTGAACTACCCTACCCTCCTAGACACGTACAGTAGTGTTGAACCACTCTACCCTCCTATATAAGTACAATAGTGTTGAACCACCCTACCCTCCTAGACTCGTACAGTAGTGTGGAACCACTCTAATCTCCTATATACGTATGATAGTGTTGTATATATAAACATATTTCCTACTATGTTTCGGTTTTTGTCTGTGCTTCCATTAGCGTTTTTCATCAAATTACTTATATCTTCAAAGCGGATTAAACAAATGATTAACACTTGGAATCCTTATCCAGTTAATTAGTGATAAATTAATTAAGTTAAATCAATTAATATTTTCCCATGAGATAATTAATTTTAAAATAATCATTATAAGTAAAACCATTACATTTAGAAACAACGAACAATTTCACCAACGACCATTTTACTAATTTTCTTTAACTCAAATCATTAGTATCAAAACTTTAGAAACATCAATACAAAACCAGAAATAAAAGTTCTCAAAATAAATTAAATGCTGATTTTGTAAAACAGTTCCTTTTTTTTGCTAAAAAAATATTATGCTGGCAGACATATTGCATTGATATACTTTACTAATCATTAAGAATTTGTTCAACACATGATTATCTTGAATGTTCATTATAGGCGTTATAGTTTATTAACAAATCAATAAATTATTGGCCAATCTAGCGTGCAAGTTTGTTGAACTATCCCAAAGAAAATACAACATATAACCTATATTTAGATTTCTGTGTATGTGGAAATATACAGATTATGTTTTGCTTTATTTAAATTAGGGAAATATAATAACACAACAACTGTAAAATATTTACGTACAATTTTTACAAAACTCGTAGTTTCGTTAGGAAAATAGTAAAGTGTAAAAATAATAACAAAAGTATAAAGTGACAAAGATATATAAAGTTAACTTATTAGGTATCATGGACAGTTTAAGAAATTGATAACTAAATAAGTTATTGAAAAAGAAAACGAAATATAATGTTAGTCTAAGAAATATTGTAAGCATTATCCTATTCAAACAACCCCCGGACACTGAGGTAATGTACTGTGGCACAGAGTTCACATTGTTGCCAAGCCAAAGTCAATCAATATGCTTTGTGTTCTGAAAGGAAATACCCAGTATTGGCAAGTTAATAATCGGAGAATCACAACGATGCAGCGTTATAAAGTTAGGTTCATTAGCGTTATATTATGTAAAGTATTTAAACTATCACATACGTTGTTATAGAATCAAATAGAGCCCATTTAATTAACTATTTTAATTGTTTTACTCGGTATTGATTTATTTTTTCTGCCTTAATATTATAGATTATTACTTGAATTATATAGCCAATTTAACGTCAAAATAAAATATTTTAAATCCAATATTCAAAGATACTATACATAGGCCGCTTAGAGAATGAACCTTTTAGTGCACTGGTGTGAGTAAGATGAACAAAGTGGTGGAAGTGAGAGTGAGAGAGAATTTTGTTTCATGAATCTTTTGTGATATTTATTCCTGATATGGTTTACTCTACCATAGTAAATATTAAATTAAAAGTAATGCTTTTGACATTTGAAATCAGAATTAATAAAAGTTACTAAATAAAAGTTACGTTCAATTCTTATAAATAATTTGGAATATACAATTCTTAATATTGCTATAGTTAAAATGTAATTCCTACTAAAGTAACTTTTAGTAGGAATTACGATTTAAAAAACATTTTATTTGTGTATGGTCTACCAAAAACTATCAATTCTTATAAATAATTTGGAATATACAATTCTTAATATTGCTATAGTTAAAATATAATTCCTACTATAGTTTTTGGTAGACCATACACAAATAAAATGTTGTTTAAATCGTCTGCTAATATCTACTTTAATTTAACACACTGATCAGCTGTTTTAGTTTGTAAGACGAGTTAGTAACAGTACTTGCAACCACTTTTTAGCTCACGTATTTATATATTTTATTATTTTTTTTCAAATACCACATCAATCCCAATGACCTAAATATTAGTTTAATTCATAATTAAAAGCATAAACGTCTTCCTGCAGTTAGTAGTACAAAACGCGTACATCAGCTGTTCTAAATTGTAAAGTAGAAATAAGTAAGAGTGCTGTGATATATCTTGTTTATGTCGTGGACATTTTCATCACGAAACTCCAATTTCACAGGATCCAACTGTAACCAAATTATTCATACGTTTGTCGAGCGTTTGGTATTTTCTGTTACATTTTGATTGTAATTGTTGTTTTATGTGAGACTGAGCACCTATGCCTGAATTTTTAATTTTTTTTTTACTTTTATGGATATTTAATCAAATATCCCTATAATAAATAATAAACTTACAGTTTAACTACATGCTTACTGCCCAATCTTATTATTCGACAGTAACTGTTCCAATCCAATAGGCGAATTTAAATTTGAAAATGTTATTAAAATTACATTTTAGACTGACGTTAATAACAATAAAACAATAAAACAACAAAAATGACAACAATAAAAATGACATTTTTTTTGTTAACAATAAAAATGACTTTAATTTATGCACGATCATAAATCAAACTATGATAGTGATTATACTGCATCAAAAATAAAATGTAAAAAAGAACCCCATAACATGACTGAGCGTGTATAGGTTGAGTGGGTGGGTCAATATCACCGTAGGGGTTCAGTGGTCAGGACCACTCTGCGTGGGCAATACCACTGCACGTTCATTGTAGCTCAGTGCCAGAAAGGTGGTTCATCGATAGCAGTTATCATGTCAAATGGTGAAATATTTTGAATTAGATATTTTTACATTTAGACACAATGATCAAAATAGTCTAGCCAACATTGTTAATCTGAAATTTAAGTAGATCTGAAAATTGGTTGATTTCCTTGCATGGAATGATATTTAATGTAAATAGAAATAAAGCTTATATATAAGAAACGCAAAAGTAATTCATTTGTTATCTCTCTAGTAATGAGTAGAATAAATTTTAATATTGTATAGCCTCGTCATATTTTCTATTAAAACACTGCACAAAATAATGTATTGTTTAAGTTTGGAGTTTTACTTATGCAAAGTAAACATATATAATTATAATTTTAATTTAAGGTAGAGAATAAGTTTTAACATCGTATCCAATAAATATAATTTAAAACCTGTAAAGTCATTACTACGTTTACTACTTTTATCAATACTAGGCGTTAGTTCAGCAAACTGTAAGTAAAAAGCACTATTGAGAAAACCATTTGGCACCGTAAACAGCACTGAACCCTCTAACTAGCTTCGATGTCGCTTGGAACAATCCCAACATCAAACTTAATGTCCATAATGATTGCTTATTACTACAAGAGTACCAGTGGTACAATTGTAACTCGTTCATCATTATGATGATTGCTTATTACTACAAAAGTACCATTGATACAATTCTAACTCGTTCATCATTACGATGATTGCTTATTGCTACAACAGTACCAGTGGTACAATTGTGTCTCGTTCATAATTACGATGATTGTTTATTATTACGACAGTACCAGTGATACAATTGTAACTCGTTCATCATTACGATGATTGCTTATTACTATGACAGTACTAGTGTGACAATTGTGTCTCGTTCATCATTACGATGATTACTTATTACTACAACAATAACTGTGATACAATTGTGACTCGTTCATCGTTACGATGATTGCTTATTACTACAAAAGTAACATTGATACAATTGTAACTCGTTCATCATTACGATGAATACTTATTACAACAACAGTACCAGTGATACAATTGTATCTCGTTCATCATTACGATAATTGTTTATTACTACAACAGTACCAGTGATACAATTGTGTCTCGTTCATCATTACATTGATTAATTATTACTACAAAAGTACCATTGACACAATTGTAACTCGTTCATCATTACGATGATTGTTTATTACCACGACAGTACCAGAGATACAATTGTAACTCGTTCATCATTACGATGATTGTTTATTACTACAACAGTACCAGTGGTACAATTGTCTCGTTCATAATTACGATGATTGCTTATTATTACGACAGTACCAGTGATACAATTGTATCTCGTTCATCATTACGATGATTGCTTATTACTACGACAGTACCAGAGATACAATTGGGCCTCGTTCATAATTACGATGATTGTTTATTACTACGACAGTACCAGTGATACAATTGTATCTCGTTCATCATTACGATGATTCCTTATTACTACGACAGTGCCAGAGATACAATTAATTGTGCCTCGTTCATCGTTACGATGATTGCTTATTAGTATGACAGTACTAGTGATACAATTGTGTCTCGTTCATCATTACGATGATTGCTTATTACTACAACAGTATCAGTTATACAATTGTAACTCGTTCATCATTATGATGATTGCCTATTACTACAACAGTACCAGTGATACAATTGTGTCTCATTCATCGTAGTCTTAAAGTAAAATATTTGTCTTAGAACATCACTAATAAGTTAATTTTATCCTAAAACTACGACAAACATTTCGTTTATCAGTTATTAAAATGTATAATAACAAAATTGGTTATTTAATAACAAGGTTTAGTAACTTCCAGTTATTTACTCTACATACATTAAGTGGCCTTATAAAATATGATACGTTTAAGTTAAAAGAATGTTATAAATTGATGAGAATTAGGATGGTTGTTATTAAGAAGGCTATGCAAATCCCCAGGAGGCTGTTGAAATGGAAAAAGAAATGTTTTACTGTTACTTCAACATAGACTTGAATTTGCTATTTTTACTTTAAATAAATACAAAAATACTATGTAGAATATTATGTTGATGTGTAGTATTCATTTTACACACCAATAATACAATGTATAAAAAATTAGTAACTTCCAATTAGTTACTCTACATACTTAAAGTTGCCTTATAAAATATGATACGTTTAAGTTAAAATAATGTTATAAAATGTTGAGACTTAGGATGGTTGTTATTAAGAAGGCTATGTAAATCACAAGGAGGCTGTTGAAATGAAAAAAGCTTTTACCGTTACTACAATTTACACTGGTATTTTCATGCTTCCACGTCTTTATAGTACACCACTTGCAATAGGAAAATGCCAATAAATTAAAATGGCTGTACGATTAAAAAAATTTTTTGTTTGATTAATCTTTATTGCTGTAATGTATAATATCTGATGTTAACTTTTTTTCCAAGGAATAAGAGGTTTGTTTGACTGTATTTTTTACAACATTCAGCAAAATTTTACAGTATAGTAGTGTATTTAAAATGTACAGTATATATGTAAAACTTTAACACGTGCAAGTTTTGAAACAATACTATTTGAATGGAATCAAAGTTAACCTTGATTCTCTAAGGTTTAATTTGTTTTGTAATTAAATTCACTTATTTGTTTTGTATATATATTTTTTTTTATTTTATTTTTTTTATGGAACAGAGTTTCACATATATTATGAATTGAGATTGAGAAATGGTTGTTTTGTTTAATTAATTTATTTTAACTGTGTCTAAAGCAATGATTCTATGTTTATGAGCAGTGGTGTTGACCAACCCACCTCCTCTTACTTATAAAATGGTCTTGAAATTTAGCATACACAACTATTGTTAAATCGATAAAAATAATAAAATAAAAATTATAGGAAAACTAAATTGCACACATACTATTATTGTATTTAAATTTTTATTATTCATAACATGTTATGACGTAATTTATTTATTTACTGAAGAAATTTCCAGTCATAATAAATTAGCATATTATTCCTAACATCAATATTTGCAAGTATTGTAAACTACTGTAACTTGTGGTAGAACGGTATCAAAGCAAGCCCAATAATTTAGTTCCGTTGTCTACACCTCTATTGGTGTTGTAAAGTTATGTCCAACAGGAATGCATTTTCACATTACTTCTTTATAGGGTCTGATAAATACTTGCGAGTGTTTATATATTTATATATTTGTAATCTAACTTTATTTATGATTTTAATATTGCATTCGGCCTAACATACATGGGACTATATTCTAAAATTTGTGTAATTTTGACAATTTCACTTTTAAAAATAAAAAAGTAATTCAAGTTTCCCCCTTTAAATTAATTAATAACGTTAAATTGACTTAGCAGTAAATTATAAAAATTTAGGTTTACTTTTCTAGGCAACATTTTCCATATTAAAATATTCACAATATTTTAAACTATGAATATTTGACAATCTATTCATACTAATTACTTTTTGACAGTTTTACTCCAAATTTTAAATGATTTACATTTATACATTTTCTGCTATTCCTTTTGATCAAGCTTATTGTGTTTTTATACAGTTTATTCATTATTTGACATACGTGCTTTCTTTAGTTGTTACACTCAAAATCCTTTTTGTAACTTTGTGTTAAAATTCATAATGAACGATGTGTTCTATAACTACGTTACGTTTTCATATAAACACAACAAAAAGTAACCTTTTAAGGCTGGATGTTAAAATTACTTTAAGACCGATTCACAATTTATACAAAAAATAGATTAGCTAAATTAAAACGCAATTACTATGTATCAAAAATTAAAAATGTTTAATAATGATGTTCAATCTTTCACGTACTACTTAAAAATTAATACAATAAATTTCCCTAACACTGAAGCCTATATATCTAATATAACTTTCTAAAACGCCCAACTGCGTTCTGTTTTATTTCTAAGATTCTTAACACTTAGGAACATTTATTGTTGTTTTGTTAAATCACATGCTAAATAAATATACAAGTTTTAGGTATCTAATTCTAAAATAAAAACATGGGAGTATTACTAATATGTCTTCTTATAAATAAATGAAATAATAAAAGTATTAATTAACAGATAACCAGTGTAAATAAATACCTTAGTGTAGGCATGTGCAGTCTATATCACTTCAACTGTCTTATTGGTAGGGTGTTCAGTGGAGTACAGCCTTCTCCAAACAAAACTAGGCCCTTCAGGTCTTTGAACTAACAGTGTTGTTGCAAGCTGGCCCTAATGGACTTCATGGTTTACTTGCTGACTTTAAATCTTGTTTTATTAGTCTAAAGACAAATACTTGTTTTTAATTGATGCTTTTACTTAAAACTTAAAGGAGATCATTAAACGTAATTACATTTAAGCTTTTCGAGTTTTTATTAATAATTAGTACATTTATGTGCTACCATAAATGTACATAAATGTAATAAAATTGGTAAAATTGAAGACATTTTTAGGGTATAAAATTTTTATAAGTGAATTGTAATCATATTTTACTAACTGATTTGGATTTTATAATGCAATAAATTATACATTACAGTATTTATTAGTTTAATATAATAGAAATATGTCAACTATATATCATAATTATAATTGTTACTTTTTTTATAACTTTGATATAAAAACAACTGTAAACTTTTTTTTATCCTTTTACTGAGATTAGACATTGATATATATATATATATATATATATATATATATATATATATATATATATATATATATATATATATCTAACTTGTGCAAATTTACTCTCTTAAAATGAGGTATTGTAATCTTTATATTCTACAGTAAAGGCTATTTAAGAAGTGAACTTCTTTAGGCAAGTTACTTTATAAATTGTAAATTAAAATATACATTTACTATCTATAATTTGTACTAGCAAGATATATGCGTATAGTATTCGATATTTTAAGTAAACTGTAATTTTGTTATATTTTGAAGTTTATGAAATGAGTTTATTGATGGGAAAATGTTTTTACAACATACAAAATTTATAAAATTATCAATATAAATTAAAACACTTAAAAATGAAATTAATAACAATATTTGATAAGAATATTCAAGATCTGGATGCAGTTGTAAAGGATGAATACCAAATGCATTATTCATTTGTAGAATAATATTTAACGTTTAATCAAAACAAAAAAATTAACAACATATATATATATATATATATATATATATATATATATATATATATATATATATATATATATATATATATATATACTATACAAAATATTAACAAATGTCAAACTAAACAGCAAATAATAACACGTATATTCTGCCGAATAATAAACAATCCATAACGGCTCCAACAATGACGAAACAAACAATAACAAAAAGTGTTAATTTTAAAATTTAGAATGAATTAAACTGTATTACTTTACTTTACATATGCTTTACCAAATATTTCTCAAATAAATGACAAAAATCATAATAAACTAAAAATTAACTGCCGATTTTTTTAAATATGTAATTTATTTGCATTCAAAAATATTACAGTATAGCAGATGTATAACAAGGGATGTAGCTGTACTTATTATTAAGCGTTTATTCAACAATGGATAAACATGAATAGCCATTACATTAAAAATAGGGTTTATAATTGATTATCGAAAATATATATTTTAAGAAAGTGTGTGAATGAGGCAGTTTGACACACTAGCTCATATTAAATACAAAATTCATAATCTAATATATGTTTATTTAACTGTGATTGTAAAAATAAAAAAATTACAATTATTAAATTGGGATTTTATAAAAACACAATAATCGATTACATTGAGTAAAATCTTTAACCTAACTTCTTGTTTTATATTAGTTTTTTTAGTATAAAAATTTCCTTCAAAAAAGTAACAGAAATTTATGATGGAGAAACTAAAATTTTTTCTATGGGGTATCGTTGAACATTTTAGGAACAAAGAATTAAATAGGTTAAATTAAAAGTAAAATTACTATATTACTATTCTAAAGAATATTGCTGGCTGTACCCTAATCCAACAACCCCCTGACAATAGGGTAATGTACTGTTGTCCAGAGTTCACATTGTTGCCAAGTCAGGGTCAACCAATACGCTTTGTGACTGGAATGGAAATACCCGGAATTGGCAAATTACCAAACTGAGATCCACATTGGTGCAGTGTTATAGAGTTTAGTTCATTAGCATTATATTATGGCCGACGGCTTTGAACTATCACAAACGTTGTTATAGCATGAATTTTACGTACTAAAGATTTTATTTTGTTGAAAATGTCTTAACATTTAAGTTCTAAACTATGAACTATAGTATAAAAACTGTATTTTATATAATATACCTGTATGATTTCTTAGTTACTCATAATAAAATACATATTTATTTTTTAACATGTTAAATATCACTGTTATACGTAAATATTTCGTCAATGTTTTAATAATACTTTCAAATATTTGTCTCATTTTCTATATCAATACATTTTTATAGCTGTACCCGACCGCTTCAACGGTCATAATATTGAGTTTGATTATGTAATCAAAATTATGAAGCAAGCTTTCAGTTTACACTGTATACAATCTATATCCAATTTAAAACAGCTGATGTTACGTATAACCTACTACTACTGTACTAAATTATTTTTAATTTTAAAGTTTGGCAAACCGCAATTTTATTTAATTTCTTTTTATTTAACAGCTGTTAATCAAAGTTAAATAGCCAAATCTGCGTGGGCAATACTTATGCACGTATATAGAAGCTCAGTGCCGGAAAGGTGGTTCATTGATAGCGGTTATCTGACAAATGGCGAAATATTTCAAAGATTTTTTTTCATTTGAACACAAAGATCAAAACAGTCAAACCAATATTGTTAAACTGAAGTTTAAGTACTTCTGAAAAATATTGATTTCCTTGCATCGAATGCTATTAAATGTAAATAGAAATAAAGCTTGTATATAGGAAACGCTAACGTAATTCGGCTGTTATCTTACGTTTGGAGTTTTACTTATTCAAAGTAAATATATATAATTATAATTTTAATCTAAGGTAGAGAAGAAGTTTTACCGTCGTATCCTATAAATATAATTTAAAATTTGTAAATTCATGACTACGTTTACTACTTTTATCAATACTAGGTGTTAGTTCAGCAAACTTTAAATAAAAAGCACTATTGAGAAAACCATTTGGCACCGTTAATATAACTGTTCCCTCTAACTAGCTTCGATGTCGTTTGGAACAATCCCAAATTCAAACTTTACGTCAATGATGATTGCTTATTACTACTTACAGTACCAGTGATACAATTGTGTCTCGTTCATAATTACGATGATTACTTACTACTACGACAGTACCAGTGATACAATTGTGTCTCGTTCCTCATTACGATGATTTATTACTACTATGACAGTACCAGTGATACAATTGGGTCTCGTTCATCCTTACGATAATTGCTTATTACTACATCAGTACCAGTGGTACAATATTGTGGCTCGTTAATCATTACGGTGATTGATTATTACTACAACAGTAACAGTGATTGTGTCTCGTTCATCATTACGACGATTGCTTATTACTACAACAGTACCAGTGGTACAATTGTGTCTCGTTCATCATTACGATGATTGCTTATTACTACAACAGTACCAGTGATACAATTGGGTCTCTTTCATCATTACGATAATTGCTTATTACTACAACAGTATCAGTGGTACAATTGTGGCTCGTTCATCATTACGATGATTGCTTATTACTACAACAGTACAAGCGATACAATTGTGTCTCGTTCATCATAAAGGTGATTGATTTTTACTACATCAGTAACAGTGATACAAATTTGTCTCGTTCATCATTACGATGATTGATTATCACTACAACAGTACCAGTGATACAATTGTGTCTCGTTCATCATTACGATGATTGCTTATTACTACAACAGTACCAGTGATACAATTGTGTCTCGTTCATCATTACGATGATTGCTTATTACTACAACTGTACAAGCGATACAGTTGTGTCTCGTTCATCATTAAGGTGATTGATTTTTACTACATCAGTAACAGTGATACAAATTTATCTCATTCATCATTACGATGATTGATTATCACTATAACAGTAACATTGATACAATTGTGTCTCGTTCATCATTACAATGATTACTTATTACTACAACAGTACAAGCGATACAATTGTGTCCCGTTCATCATTAAGGTGATTGATTTTTACTACATCAGTAACAGTGATACAAATTTGTCTCGTTTATCATTACGATGATTGATTATCACTACAACAGTAACATTGATACAATTGTGTCTCGTTCATCATTACAATGATTACTTATTACTACAACAGAAATAGTGATACAATTGTATCTCGTTCATCGTAGTCCTAAAGTGTAATATTTGTCATAGATCGTCACATCCAAAGTTATTTCAATGCTAAAACTACAATAAAAGTTTGGTTTATCAGTTATTAATATGTACAATAACAAAATCGGTAGTAACTTCCAGTTTTTTACTCTACATACATTAAGTGGCCTTATAAAATATGATACGTTTAAGTTGAAAGAATGTTTTTAAATTTTGACACTTAGGATGATTGTTAATGAGAAGGCTCTGTAAATCACCTGGAGGCTGTTCAAATGGAAAAAGAAATGTCTTACTGTTACTTCAACATAGACTTGCATTTGCTATTTTTACTTTAAACAAATACAAAAATATTATATAGAGTATTATGTTGATTTTTATTATTCCCCTTACATACCAATAATAAAATGTATAAAACATTAGTTTAGATACTATTAAGTGCTTACGTGAAGTTTAGACGAAATTTAATGGCATTGCCTCCTTTAAAGTGCAAACATCTTGTAACTACTTTATGTCACATTGTAGCCTTGGTTACATCAAGCTTCTTAACATTTTATTGATTTTCTTACTAATGTTAAATAAGTGAAGTATCTTAAAAGAATCCGTCATAATAAAAAATAATTTTTATAGCATCCTAGTAAATGTAAAAAAATATGTGTATATTAATAGTTTCAAAATTGCTTTTAATGCTTTTCATAAATAATATCACGAAAGTTGTATGTATTTTATTTAAAACATCAAATTGTAAATAATTAAAATATCAGTATATATTGTTAGAAATACTATTGATAATAACACTGAATTTGTATAAACTGAATTTATAAAAATTTAAATTATATTCTGGCTCATTCTAATCCATACTAATTTATATAGCATTTTTTATTTTGTATAGATTATTTTTACAATGTATCTGCTTGTTTCTATTAATAAAGCTTTCAGAAAGTTGATAGTTGCTGTATTTAAGCTAGCAAAACTATTAATAGAAACTCCCAAAGCTCATGTCTTATAATGTGACGTCAACAATTATTTATTGTGTTAACAGTTGTTGAAGTTATTTTTTATTATAAGAATTATGTTTTAGTGGTTGAGGTAAACCGGCAGTTACACATTTTAATTACAAGTAAAATTAAATTAAGTAAAATTGTATGAAAATATTCGCCTTTTAAAAACACAACGAAAGTCCCACTGACAAGCGTTCTCTTTGGATTTAACTTGGGCCATTAAAGCATGTTTTTTCAATGTTAAATATATAGACTGTTTAATAAATTTAGAGACTGAGAAAACCGTCTATGTAGTCGAGTTAACAACCCAGAAACTCAAACGATTCTGGTGACGGTTGTAAAAGTGATGTTAGCAATTTTAATAAATATTGCAACATTTTACTGCTTGTGTTATTCATTTTATGATAAAAATTTTCCCAACGTAATTAAAACTATAATATCTTATTTTCAGAAGTAGTCTATTCAGTTATTACACATTAAGAATATAAGTTTATGAATTTAATTTAATACACATGTTATTTTAAAACCATGTTATAATATGTACTTTAAAATATGATACATTTATTTTAAATTATAATTTTATATAGGAGCTACTCAACAAACAACATTTTCATAGTTTACAACAATGTTTTATAGCTTATTAATTAAATTGACTTTGTAAATAATTTCGTTACCAAAATGTCTCCGTAAAGTATTGGAAAGGTTGCAGGCCTCAAGATGTTATTGGAATTTTATAAGAGGTTTTTACATTAAAAATAAAACATTCCTTCCCTCCCTTGAGTACGTATAGGAATAAACGAAAACTAAAAACACGGTACAAAATATTTTTAAACATAGTTCTAAAATTATATTGCATTGATTATTTTTAGAGAAAATAGTAATAGAAATTAAAACTTGAAGTAAAACCCAATTTTATGTATTTCAATTGTGTATGAAAATAAAATTGACTTTTTATACCAAATAGTTTTAAATTGTATTAAGTTATCGTTCTATTTAGTACTCTCGTCTATTAATAACTAGTTTGCATTACTAAAAACTCAATACATTTTAGATTTTGTTACTTATTACTGCATAATATTATATATACATTTTTATTTATTTATTTTTTTTTTTGATTAGCTAAAACCAAAAATTTAATGATAACTGCTTATGCCTACGATTTCAGATCTTATTTATCTCCTACAGATTAGTACAAGTACATAGTTTTAATTTTTATACAAAAGGTTTTAAATAGTGTATATTTTTAAACATATCCTACGAGTTATTAGCTCTTAATGCTTCACCAATGTTGTTATAAAAGTTAGATTTACCGATTAATTTTTTAACATAACAAAACTTTATCAAATAGTATAAATATAGAACGTAAATATATGTCAAATACAAATATTTACTAATATCAACAATAAATAAGTTTTCTTTATACTTTTATGAACACTTTGTTATGCAAAATGTAAATAAAAATGTTTGCTACCTTTAATTTACATAAATGAATCGTCTAAACCCATATTTAAAATTGAATCACTCTCTCGATCGTTGATCTTATAATACAGACTTTATTTAGTTTAAGTTACTTATACAATAAAAAGTAATTTTATTTGTTTCCATTTCATACATAATTATCTTAATACACAATATTTTAGATTTTTTAATGAAAAAATGGATCTATGAATAGACTTTATTAATTTTAAAACTACATTAACAGGTATGTATAAATGTCAGTGACCTTTTATACAATCGTCATTTTATATTCCAGTAAAAACATACGTTTCTAGTGTTTTCTTCTGCAAATATATTTAAAATAATAGAGAGTTAATCTGTGGGACCTTTTTAACTTTTATTTTTTGAATAATTATGTCATGTTTGAACTTCCAACAGATTTTTTTACTTTGGAACTACGTAAAAGTCTGTCAGTTATCAAAAGACACGTTGAAATCTGTTGATGAATCGTGGCAGTTTACTCTCCTTCCCCACTTTTCAGTGTGTTTATTTGTAGTTCTAAAACCCTTAAGGTTTAAATTTGTGAACCATGTTTTACAAATATTTACACGCTTTATAGGATAATTATAGCCAGTCTCTGCTGGGATACAATTTTATAATTGATTTTGTTTCTTTTACAAATAATGTTAAACCACAACAATATTCATTAGTGTTTAACATTTAAATTAAGGTATAAAATTATAATCTAATATCAGGGAACAATAAACAATCAAATTATAAAGTTGTACATTGATAATTATCTGTAATCGTTTTTGAAATTAAAAGTGGCCTAATGGAGAGTCCAGCATGGTGCAAGGTGCAGCACTCTTAGACAGTCTAGTATAAAATACCCAGAGTTTTTGCAATTTTCCTAATCTGAAATAAATTACATTCGTAAAATCATTACTATGTTTATGACATGTATTATTATTTGTAGAAGAGAATTCTTTAAATGTAAACCAACAAAACGTAAGCCCTAGCCAAACTAGTCAACAAGATAACAACGGTTTAAGATTATGTTGTTTATAATCGAAAAATCTTTAAAATACAAAGATGGTACATTAAAAAAACAAATAACAAATTAAATTCACCAATACAACTCCAGTGCTCATAAATTACAGCTATGTCGAGAAGTAAATGAAAAATGGCTTCTGTGCTGAACAATGTAGATATTACTTGACATTGTCTATTCCTCTAACATTCCACACCGATATATAATTTATTTCTTAATATGAATTGTCGTACCTTTTATTGAAATGTCACCTCGTTCTGGCACTTATAAGGGAGGTATGTGCTCTGTTAATATTAATTTGCGTTCATATTTATTATAATGTTTTAGTTAATAAAACCAAATGTTTTGTACGATTTTCGTATTGTATTATAAATTGTATGGATTGTATAAAATTCGCAATGCTTAAGTATATATATATATATATATATATATATATATATATATATATATATACACTAATAAGAAAAAATAAGTATATACAGCCAAATTACTTGCAGTCACTGCATAAACTCACATTTATTAAAAATGTTTTGTAACGATATTTACTAATAATTTTTTATCAATGATTATTCGTATCAATCATTAATTCACTAAGTGTTTATAAAACACAATTTACTATTATTAATTAAAAAATTTTCTGGATTTAAATTTTTATTTTAAGGTTCTGTATAGTGCAAATTAGCCATAAAGTGCGTCAAATTAATTCATGCTTTTACTTGTATTAATTATACTTTTACTATCATTCCGAATGCGTTTTTGTTAATTTTTTAATGTTATGCTTATAACTACTTATAGAATTTGAATTATTTATTACAGTATACTTATTTATTCAACCTGATATTTTAGGAAACTTTTGACAATGTGCTTAAAAGCAGCATAAAAACTGGGAGTCTTGTGTAATTGAAAAAAACCTGCATTTCCATTAGTTTCTATGTTTTTTAAGATAATATTTATCATTATAATACTAAGGGAACTTTGTATGTATCGCATTCTCCATATATTCAGTCACTTTAATATTGAGCTCTATGTACTTATTAATTTACTGTTGTGTGTGTCATTACAATAATATTTAAAATATTTGTAAATATCAAATCTATATTAAATTATTTCGTACACGCTAAATTGATTGAGTGGTTTAAGACGTCATGACTTAAAGAAAGTGCAGATTTAAATGCAACCTGGATTAGCAGTTTTTGTCAGTAATATTATATTGTACTGTACTAGTCCTTCCCATTACTGTGTCTGTATAAGTTCCCCACACAGAGTTTTGGTCTAAGAAAAATGGTCAGAGTAAGGCTAAAAAATATATCCTTACGTAACGTAAAAACCAGCAATAATAAATTAATAAAAGTAAACGTCATACAGCACAAATTTATTACATTATAAGCACAAAATGTACAAATATATTACAATACAAGTACAAAATGCACGAATATCACCATAATATTCGTGAATTTGTACTTGTATTGTAATATATTTGTACATTTTGTGCTTATATTGTAATAAATTTGTGTTGTGTGACGTTTACTTGTACTGTATATATACCAACACGTATTATGCTAATTAAAAAAAATCAATTTGAACCTCATGGATACCGTAATTGATTCATTAAGTTTTTAATTTCATGTAAATCATATTATCTATTTCAACAAAAATCATAATTGTAAAAATAATAACATTCCTAACAATGCAGATTACTTAAAGAATGTCCCTGACTTGAAGTAACTAAGAATGCTTTCCCATATTTCGTTTTTCTCCATTATTTAACTAAAACGTTTATCAATTTTAGTAATAAATACAATTACTGCCATGGTGGGGGGCAGTATAACATTTGAGTAAATATTTTAGTAAGGTTCAAATTATTTTGGGTATAAAAGCGTAAAATAATTCTTTTATATAATTTAAAACAGCTAATTCATTACAAGTTATCTTTTATGCTCTGACAGAAAAGTGAATTTTATCTTATCTAGTTATATAGTAACATAATATAACCACAGTCTCAAAAATAAGTGTATATGGGATACTTTCTGAAATTTATTCCTCTTGAATTTATATGCCTCACATACAAGTATATTAAATTCCATATTCGCAAAAAAACTTGAATCAAATTATAAATTTAAGAACTTTATTTCTTACAGTACTGGTTAAAGGTAATTCTCTACGTTTATGGTAATATATATATAATTAATGTTTTATGCAAATGTTGTATTAAATACCTAACTATATAAAACAAAGCATATGTTCTCACCCCTAAAAAATATGTTAAGGTTAAAAAAAACATTAAGTTGTATAAACACAGCATGAAACGTTCCAAGGTATCACGGCTTAGTCCCACACCAACAATGGGGAAGTTCTAAATGATGGGGTAGGGGAGGCTCCACAATCATCATATGTACCCGATACAATAGCATGCTTTTGTTGTGTCCAACTCCTGCGAAAATACTCATTCCTACCTTTTTGTTTCTACTCTGTATGAATAGTTAGGCGATTATGTCTGTAGCACCTAACAACACGTTTAATTTTTGAAAACGTAATGCTAAATAAATGTAATAGTCAAATTTAGCGCTAATTTAGATGCTAGTAAATTAGCTTAAATTAATTTAGCTTAAATTAATTAAATTAGCTTAGTAAATGCTTAGAGATATTAGCAACAATTTATTTACAAATGGACCAGGGTTTTTACCCTAAAGTGGACTAGCCTTAAAATAAATTATGTTGAATGAACACATTGAAAGTATAATTATTTTACAATACATATCGGTAAATTTTCTCAATGGGATGGGTTATTGTCACAGAAAAACACCATCCAAAATGATATATAATTTGTTTTCAAAACAGAGAAATAATATCCAAAACACGGGTATGGTAAATCTCTATATGTCAAAATGATTGATAAATTTTTAGTTTCAGAACCTGAAAAAATAGTGTTATAGTAAATTCATATCATATAGGACAAATTTTTTTCAGTAGTCATAATTCGTGTTGTAGTCAAATTAAGGACTATTTTGTTCAATTACAGTGATTCACGGAGCTTTATGATCAACATTTTCTATACAACGTACTTTTACGGGGGGTCTAAACTACTGCCCCCCCCAGGGCAGTAATTGTATAGAAGGATAGGAGAACGTATTGTAGATGTCATCAGAGCTTTAGTCAACTACTCAAAATATCTTGGAAGAAAACATTTTAGAAAATGCAATTAAAGTTGTAAAAAATATCTACAGAAAACATATTTCAAAACTTTGCTACTTAAACTTAACCACGATCCCTTGCTACACAGATAACCTCCCAAACTCACCGAAAATTCAAAAAGAGGAACATTAATAATTATTATATAAATTTGAGTGTCAATGCCAATTTTATTTTCACATTATCATTGCTGATAATCATACTTAATTCAATTTGTTTTATATTCACCCTTAAAGTTAACGAGAAAAAATTAATGTTTCTATTACTAAACTATTTATATCCTTCAACCTAGCAACTCACCCTCGTGAAAAAAATCACTGAGCCCACCGAATATGGAAGCAAAGGCACCGGACTTAGAAGACATAAAAAAATAAAAAAACAAATTGTGGTCAAAATATAGTTATTTAACCAAATTAATCGAAGTTTCAGTGAGAACAACAATTTAATATAAAGCAAAAAATAAATAGCAAAGATGGACAATTATAATTACAGGTCAAAAATAGTAAAATGCTCTATAGGTATAATCAAAGCAAAATATAAACTATAATAATATAAAAAAAATATTGATTAAAACTAACAAAGGAAAATACATATAAACATTGACACACATGACACACATAAAAGATAACAATAAATTAATAAAACTACAAAACAACGTAAACGGCAAGAAATTGGGAAGGTATGCAAATTCAGAAAAGTTAAAAAAAATCAAACTTCAGGTTTATGTTAATAATTCCACCGTATCCTGTGGGCGATCCAGGTGGCTCCTAATACGCCCCTGTATTTTATACAGGGCCCCCAAAAACCCCGTTAACAAACACAGTTACATTACATATCCATTTTGTCCCATACTTCATCTTATTTTCTTTTTTTAATTTTTTTAAAACAAAATATATAAACTTCAGCACGGGAGGAAAATAATAATATGAGTAGAGTTTACAGGAATGCAGAAGTTTACTGCCTATGGAACCGGTGAACATCACAGTGAGGTAGGGTGGAAGTAGGAGGCAGCTCCCTCTTCTATATGTCCAAAGTGGTAGGCACAACCTGTAGGTTCTCCATTTCCCAGATGACATCGTGTAAGGCAATGGCAATGCTGGCAATCTTTCCTTCTGAACCCTGGAGCCGAACGAAGGTCAATGAGAATTTATCCAGTCATATCTATAATCGACAGCCGTATAGAAAATGATGACAATTGAACAACGGGAACAAAAATATAACAGGAGAGAAGGATCCAAACTCACACCAACAGATGAACGAAAACCAAAATAAAGCAAAGAGGGGCTAGTCCAGAGACGAAATAAACTGTGCAGTTTTGGATAATATGGAGCCCAGACAAAATGTTATATAAATTTGTAAATGTTGTATGATATTCCAGGATTACAATAAAACATAAGGTTCTCCTGAACAAACAATATTGAGTCACTATGTAATATTAAATTAATTTATTTCGTAATAACAAATAAAAAACAAAAACCATTAGTTATATCACATTCCAACACTAGCATCCGTCTGTAAACATAACATAACTACCTTCAAAAATGGTTTGATCTTAGTGGCATCTAAGGGAATGTAAATTGTTTTTTTTTTTTTTTTTTTTTTAGTTGATCACCTAATTATATAACTATATTATTTATTAATTATAATAATTATTATTAATATTCAAAATACAAACCAAAGTATTTATAAAATAACATGAATCTGTTTCGTTTATTTTCCTACAAAGTTTCATTTACATATAAATTATGTCCTTAAAATCTACTTTTTAAGTTGTTAGCCTTAAACACATTACATCCTAAAAAGGCGTATTTAATACGGAATACTAAAAATATATAAAACCATACTAACGAATCACGTATAAGTTGAATGGGAGTGCCAATAGATCCTTACATGTGATAGTACGGTAACATCACTATCTACAATATTGTATGATGCTCTCTAAATCTCGTAAAAGCTCGTTGTTTTTTTAATGGTAATCTCAATTCAACCATAACCTTTAGGGACCTTAAATACTACAAAACAAACCTTTTAGTTACAATTTTGAATAATTTAACAGTATTATTTATATTTATACAAATTATTTTTAAATTATTCTAATACGTTTTTATTTATTTTTCTAAAAACCCCATGTTTTTGATTGCGCATTCTTTCTATTAATTTAATAAGCCCTTAAGTTTAGTAAATAAATAGAAAATAACATTACAGCTTCAATATACAAGATGTAGAGTGGTTTTACGAAAGGGGAAGAAAACGCTAAGCTGGGAAAGCAACGTCAACAGAGAGTTCTGAGCGAAAATGGAAGGGTTTTGGGTTGGGGAACTCCAATTTATGAATTTTACTAATCATATACGTTGTTGCATGGTAAAAATAATGAGGTAACATTTTTCATGGGTATTACTGTACTGTAAATACCTCAACTAAACATTTTAAATTTTCGCTTTAGTTTAGCTATTTTTTTCTGATAAAGTTTGTTTGGTTTTGGATAATCGCAATGAAACTTTATATTTTCATATATTCCATAGCATTTACAGTTTGTTGCATATGTAGCATATTTTCTACTGAGTCCAATGAAACACGGAAAAGTAAAAATTTATTCAGTTGGGACAGTTTATAAATTGTTTAAACAAAACAAAAATGTATAAATATTGTAAAAAATTTATATTTAGTTTGCAATAAAAACTTGTTTTTCTTTATGTTTTTCTGAAGGGAAATATATACATACATAGTGTAAATGTGTATTTTTCTTTTTGCTTATGGCAAAAACTTACTAATAGGGAGGGTTAAAATAAATTTTTAAAAAAGAAACCAAAAGTAAATGACTAGCCTTGATATATGACGACTGTTTCATTTCTGCAATTCATATATAGTTTAATGCTGTTGTACTTGTATAGAATTGTAATCAAAGATCTGACAATAACGTCTTATAATATTATATGTAATGATTGTAATGCATTTTACATAGGCCAGACTGTAAATTTTCGCAAAAGACATAATTATCATGTCTTTGTTTTTAAAAATAAGACGCCTGAAAGATCTAATGTTGCTAAACAACTTCTGAATTGTACCCACAGCTTGTTAAAAATATATGAAAATGTGGTTATTCTAGAAGTTTGTAAATAGGGTTGTATTATGAATGCTTGGGAATAGCTATTTATTTCTAAAGAAAAATTTAAGGATTGTATAAATAAATTAGTTATTGAACGGATTAATTTTGATCCCGAAATAGTTTGTAATAATGTAAATTCAGTGACTAAGAGAACAGAAGAAACAGCCAATAGGGATTAACCAATAATATCATGGCAGCCGCCATTTTGACGATTCCAGCCGATGGGGTCACGTGATCATAGGTCTATAAATTGAGTTGTTGAACACCATTTTCCAATCTTTTGTGAAATCCTTTGATTGGATTTGTGAATCCCTAAGATCGAAGAAGGTGAGCGTGGTTCACCAAAATCGATCACTATAATATTTGTGAATTTTTTACTTATATTCTAATAAATTTGTGTGTATGACGTTTACTTATACTGTACATGTACAAGTATCAACACGTATTATTCTAACTAAAAAACTATTAATTAGCGTCTTATTATTGTTATGGTAATTACCACTCATACATTATAAATATAAATAGCTAAATTGACTCAAACAAAATTAATAAAACTGGACAAATGTCTAAAACTACTAAATATCATTCATATAATTTATTTTCTTCAGAACTTAATATAAAAGTGTTTATTATTATCCATCCGTTTTTCAGATACACTAGTCAGGTTTGAAAACGTATCCAAAAACATAAAGTGCAGAATGTAGGATGGAATGCATAAAGCCACACATACCTGTCACGTCTTTCATATTTAGTTCTGCTCGCAGTCAAGTCCTAGGTAATTCTTTTGTCATTGCCCAATGTCATATATTTAAAAGAAATATCACTAAAGCATTTTATATTTCTGCTAGTTAAGATTTGGTTTTATTATTTTCATTACGATAAAGAAATGGATTTATATAACAACTATATTTTCATATAAATTATCCAGTTAGCATTACAAACTTAACAGCACATTTTTTTACAAATGTAAAAATATGACAAGTATTGATAATAATATATTAATTTTGTAAGCATAGTGTTCACATAATTCAATTGTAAATAATTTATAATATTTTATGCCATTTACTTGATATGTATATTTTTCTTAAAAGTCGTATTTAAAAAATGTATATGACGTTTATAAAGAAAATGTTTAATGTTTTAAGAAATCTTTACAAACAACTTGACAAACTCGCATATTAGTAATAACTTTTACTGTTATTCTAAACACCATATATATATATATATATATATATATATATATATATATATATACATATATGTGTGTTATTGACATAAATCATTGTTTTAATTAAGAATAGTATGAACTATGCCAGCGAGTAATATACAGTTTATGGCCGTAAGGTAGTGCACTTTTTGAATTTTAAATACTAAATGTATGTAAATTTAATTAAAAGTTACGCTTTCCAATTTAAATGGTTATATTGGCCAATCATATATTACTAACCTTTCTAGAACAACAAGTAATGGTATTAATATATTTATTTATTACTTTAATAGGTTTCATGCCTAGTTAAGAACAAAATAAATAATAAGAGTTATGAAATTAAAAATATTATTTAAACAATTATTTTGTGTTCTGTTTTTATTTTTTAAATTATTTATACACATTTTTGAAATAATAAAATAACAAACGTTACCAATATACTTGTAAGGAAAGCGAATAAATAATAGAAGGTAATTTTTACGTGTGTATTTTTTAATGCTTCTTTAAAATTATATTTTTGATCTAAAATATTGGGCAGGGGTTTAATATAGCAATTAAGTTTAACTTAAATTAAATTATTGTAATTGTAATTAATCAACTGTAATAATTTGGATATTTTCGTCTTATTCATTACGGGAAAAAATATTTTGATATTGAAGTTCATTGGGGCATTTGAATATAAAATAAACTCTTTATAGTAAAGGCAGATACAATTTCAAATTTGTTTGTAAATCTTGTAATATCGTTAGTTTAAATTATAAAAATACTGACTTATAAAAAACTAACGATTATTAAGACAAAGAAACTTTCAAATTAACAACAGAAATACGTAATAAGAGAATAGAAACAATGTAAGTGAAAAATGAAGTGACTGGAACCACAACCATTTATATTAAGGCTTTCTGACAAAACACCACTTGTTGGACGTATATTAAAATTCAATTACAATATCATTCTTTATCCGATATTGCCTGCCTTCGAACCTTTCTGTCCAGTTTTGTTTGTATTTTCCGTCTATAACTTTCTATTAAATAATGCAATATCGTTCAACTTGGCTACATTTTTATATCACAATGTCAAAGAGATGAAGAGCTTTAAGATATATTATATTAAAATTGTAAAATGTTGTAGGAAGAGTATTAGAATATACAAGGTTTAAAAAATAGTTTTGGAACGATCATATAACCATAAAAAGTAGCTAAGGAGACAAAATAATAATAACAAATTAGCTAAGAAACAAATTAAATTAGCTAAGGTGATAAAGCGACGGCTTGTCACACATCAAATGAGCTTCTTGATGTGTGTAATATATACCACAACACCACTGCACGTGTATGAATGGGCGGGTGGGTCAGTATCTCTGCACGTTTATGGGTGGGCGTGTGGGTCAGTACCTTTGCACGTATATGGGTGGGTGGTTGGGCCAGTACCTCTGTACATGAAGGGGTTGGTGGGTGGGACAGTACCTCTGCACATGTAATTCAGTACCTCTGCACGTGTAGGGGTGGGCGTATTGGTCAGTACCTCTGCACGTTTATGGGTGGGCGTGTGGGTCAGTACTTTGCACGTATATGGGTGGATGGGTTGGCCAGTACCTCTGTACATGTAGGGGTTGGTGGGTGGGTCAGTATCTCTGCACGTGTAATTCAGTACCTCTGCACGTGTAGGGGTGGAGTATTGGTCAGTACCTCTGCACGTTTATGGGTGGGCGTGGGTGAGTACCTTTGCACGTGTATGGATGGGCAGATGGGTCAGTACCTCTGCACGTGTAGGATTGAGCGGGTGGGTAAGTACCTCTGCACGTGTAGGGTTGAGCAGATGGGTCAGTACCTCTGCACTTGTAGTAAAAATACTTTGAAAGGAGCAAGGTCCCTCAGTATTTCTAATTAACAATGGTCAAATTTGATCGGTGAAAACACTCAACAAATTTTATTGTGGCGGGGGAGGGTCAAGGGTACGTGTATGTGGTTTTTATATATGCATAGTACAGACCATTTATTATTTATGACATTTTAATCAATGATTCAGTTATACAACGAACGCCGTGCTTTTCTCCCGATGCAATTTGAGAGCTGTACCCAGATTGCGTTCACCGTTTGTTTGCAGGCGTTCCCCGTCAAATTACCTTACAGCGGACTGTGTCACCAAGACAGTAATATTTTATTTCACAGCCACATCATAAATAATCTATTACCCTGATATCAAATTATGTAGTACTAATTATTTTGTTGTCCGGTAAAATAAAACGACTTTTATCTTTTTTCTAATGTTTTGGGGGTGTTAACCTTCTAATTTTACTTAATAAAAATTATGATCTCTCGATGTATTTATTTGTTTTGTGTTTAATTTTTTCTGTTCATTGAACTGTTTATAAAATGTTGTATGTACAGGTAAATTGACGTTAGTTAATGCTAATTATTATGTGTACAAGTTTTATTTTCTCGTATATTTCTATATACAACTTTAATAATACATTACAAAACAAAAATATTTCACAAAGAAAATCTTATAAACTGTATATCATAACGCTAAACATACATGATACAGTAGATGTGATTTTGAAAACCAATAACTGAGACATATGTACGCACTATTACTTTTTTGTTTTCACTCTCTCCCATATGAGTGAACATAGAGAAAGTATTGTGATTGTCTAAAAAAATTATTTTCAAGTTGGTCTAAAAATCCATTTTAAGGTCCCCTGACCCAAAAAGGTTTTTTTTTAATTAAAATCATTTTGGATGTCTGTCCGTATGTGCGTCTTTCTGTCCGTATGTATTAAAAAATTTGCATTTTATCAAAAACGTTTATAACGGTTTTGATTAAATTTTCAGTTAATATGTGGATTACAATTCAAAATAGTTTAGTAAAAATCGCATTTCTCTATCTTAATTAGCAAGTTTTGATCGAAAGTTTTTTAGGTTGTCAAAAAAACATACATGGAAATAAAACTGGTAATTTTTAAAGTTTTTATTGTTTTAGTGTTTTATATGCGGGAAAGTTTGTGCTAATTCTTTAGAACCATTTATTTATGATGTAACTCCACTAAATTCAGTTAACAGATAGAATGTATTTTTACACTGTGGAAAACCATATTTGCTTAACACACATCACTGTACAAATCTGACGCTCCCCAAATCTGTACACTATTTTGAGGACGTGTCATATATTTAAATTGACGACTGTTCGCACCTACCTTAAACTACCAAATACAAAAGTGCGTATCATTTTTATGATATCGGTATTACCTTACTGGTTGTATTTAACATTAGATGTTAAAATAAATACTTATTTATTGTTCCGCAACCAATCTTGAGTTTTTCAGTACAATAAGGTTGGCAACGCCACTATATTCATGATTTGCCAACCACATCTAAATTTACCTTTGGTGGTTTAGACGGTCAAATGAAGAAATTTGAATTCAAGTGTGTATAGTTAAATCCCATAGCGAGGTGCCACCTGAAGAATGGAGGACAAAATCCTTTAGTGGGCGTGCTGAAAAACTCAAGATTGGTGGCGGATCAAAAAAAATATATTTATTTTTCCAAGTATAGATTAAGGACAATTTTTAAAGATACTTCGCGATTATATGAAGTTTATATGGATTGCATCGTCAGACCTGAAATTGAGTTAATCACAGCTATTCACAAAGAGTTAATAAATAAAAGGAGTTTTAGTATACTTTTATATTTACGATAACACGTTTTTTTCTTTTTTTAGACGAATTTAACATGAATTATTTATGATTTAAGAAATTTGCTATCGTTTATTTTACATTTTATTCATGATTTTCTTTCATTCAAAACTGTTTTGTAAAGAAAAGGTTTCATGCAGATTATGTTAATATAAAATATATGTTAGTATAGTACTTTATTTGGACTTAAAAAGAAATAAAATGCTTTATTACAAATCTCACATATTTTTCTATTCTGGATTTTAGTGTAGTGTTCAAGAACTCGTTACTTGTCATTATTGAAAAATTAAATAAAAATTCATCATGTGAAGCTATTCATTTCAAAGCATATTATTTTACCTAAGAACTCTTTAGAAATTTACATTGATTGTTTATTTAAATTGTAATAGTACATGTTTTAAAGTTTATAATATGAAAATTCACACAAAAACAAGACCTTAAATTTACTGGAATATACAAGTTTCCACAAATAATAATAATGTTACTCTTTAAAAAGCATAATTATTTTATTAATAAGGTGTAATTATCTTAAAATTGCTGAGTTTTAAAACATAACAACATAAAATAATTAAAATTTAATACTATTGGGACCTATATTTTTTTAATTCTTTGTTGGCGTAAGATTTTATTTTAATGATTGGAAATTAGTTAATAATATCCATAAAAACAATTTTAACTACCAAAGATAATAGTAAACTTGTTTTTACTTGAGGATAAGTTACAGTAACATTAAATGTTAAGAAAATAAGAAATATATAGAAAACAAATATACTCTGCAAATTTTATTTTTTATTGTATTTTCTTACCTACGAAATAATTTGATTATACACCAGCCCTGTGAACTCACGATATATCTAGTATCGCATTGTTGGAGAAATTGTTATTGCCATTGACAGTAACCTCGTCAATGTCTCTGAAGCAACATAACTCAACAGGATCTAACAAGAATGGACAGTTACATAAAATGCACCTGTATCTCTCTTTCTCCAAAAACTGGAACATGTATTAGAAGTAATATTGATTTCGTCAAATAGAATGTATTATTTCAACTTAAAAACCTATTAATTTTTCAATTACTCGCTCTCCAGTTCTAAAATAGTCATGCAGTAGTTACATTTAGATAGTTGTATTCTCTAAAAAATGCATAGTAAGGTTTCTTACAATACCCTAAAGGAGAATAAATTACCAATATATAAATACATTCCAACTGAATTATTTTTTGTTAATTATTTAAAATTTTTTTATGATTGTGATTAAGATTGTTAATTAATTGATAACATTAATTTAAACATGCTCTGTTTTGGCAATTTAAAATTGTAATCATGTGGAAATGTTAATACACATAATTCCAAAACAGCAACGATATTATCAGAAAATATTATCCCTTTTTTAGCTATGTATTTTTTATTTATAATTTATATATTATTTTTATTTTATATGGTTTTTTATACATAGTTATATTTTAATACAATATATTAGTGTACAGTTATTTATATTCAATAACCTACTCGGTATGATGGATTATTTAAGATTATTTAACACAACAAATATAGTAATCTCCAGACCAAAACAAATATTCTTATAATACGATACGTGTAACTGTTTCTCTAAGGGTAGAGTTTTAAAAATAAACCACTTCGTTTGCCTTATATATTCAATATTACAGTAAATCCCAAATGTTCAGTGACTGAGCTTCTCACGCTGTCTTTAGAAGTTTACTTGAAACTTCGCCCTTACTTTAGTTTATACAAGCACAAACTAAGTTAACTTGTTAGTTGAAAGCAAGTGGGTAAGCAGAAACCATATTTACAAACGTTTAAGGAGAAAAAGAAAATCCGTAAAGTAGTTGTATGCCTTTTTTGAATATAGACTTGGTTAAACAATTGTTAGTAGGTTTTGTGAGTTAGTAATATTAGTTTTATGATAACATTAGTAATAATTTTAAGAATATAATGTTATTATTTTTGGTAATCTCAAGGATTAGGTAACAGCATAGGATTTGCAGTAAAGAGCACTGAATGTATTTTTTCTTTTATTTTTATCACCCATTAGTTATGGAACCGACCAATAGAACTACTGAGTATTAAAAAAAGTCATTGAGGCTCAAACATGCATGTTTTGAAACTAGAGGATTAATTGGATAAATGTGATTTTAGTCAAATATTCAAGAATTAAATGCGGCTTTCAGCAGTGGCTTAGAAACCGGCCAATACGGTTGTCGAAAAAATCGATGTAAGGAGCCCTATTAGCAATGCAAACACATCTGACCTTTCGATAAAACACTCCAAAGTATGACATCTCTTGATCGAAAGGCATATTCTGGAACTATTAGACATAAAACCTCATCAGAACCAGCATGGCCATAGAGCACTCTCTAAAGAAAAATGTCAAGTCAGTCACAGCTCGACAAACTATTAAGTTCATAAATTGAGTTCTATACACGTTTCCACTTCACCAAACTCCGGAAACTTCTACTTTATCGATGAGAGAAATTTCCCCTGGAAGGCCTCGATGGTTGAATCTGAGTACGTGCCATCCTATACCAAAAATCAGTTGTATATTCAAGGTGACCTATGACCGAGGACTTGTAGAGTGTTAAACAACCGAGATTATCGCTTAAATAAAATTTCCCACATGACGAGTCCTCAGGGAAATTCTAAGGTAGCAATAAATATTATATGCATGGTGAGAAAGTAATAAATATTAATGCCTTCTGAAAATCGTAATACATTGTATGAACCTGAGGACCAGTAGCTGCAAGAAACGAGGACAAGTTCGTAAACATACAACGATCTTGCATGTTTAATAAAACATCGGAAGAAATCTAACTTTAAAAATCAACAAAGCTTTTCCAAAAATACTAAAGTAATAAATTTCACTATCAATCAATATAACACATCATCGTATTCAATACTATACTCATGAAATGTATATATTTTGTTCTTATTTGAATATCTCATTAAATTACAAGCATCCCGAAACATTTATTATTTTTAAGCAAATCAAACATGCTAGATTCATTGTTATTTATTTTAAAGACACCGATCGTCATGATATGAGCTAATGTGAGGAGCGAATGAGTATAATGAGTGTAGATGAACGAGTGTAGTCATTTTTACTAACTAAGGTCGACTGTTCCTCAGAAAGAAATATTTATTAATAGCCCAATAGCAATGGCAGCTAAGGGCGATGGGCTAAGGACTCAAAAATTAAAAAAATTAAACCAAAATAGTACATTGAAATTTTACATTATAAATTTATTATTGTATTCAATTATATTCCGTATAAATTAATTTAGTTATATACATCCTGACAAATTGTATCTTTTTAAAGTAAGTAATTGAAACTGTTTATTTGATAGTGAGAACTAAACTGAACAAGTCGAAAGATAAAATTTGATATAAAAATAATGATTGATGAGATAATTACATTTCTTGCTACAAACATTTTCCTTACTTTAATGATAATACTTTGAAACTTTTAAATAAATTTATATATATATATATATATATATATGTATATATATATATATATATATATATATATATATATATATATATATACGTTGTTATGACACTCGCTTGTGTTACTGTCATAAATAGTTTTTTATTGATGTTAAAACTGTTACAATACATATTAGGTTTTTTATACAACTTAGTAAATTATATGTAAATGCTTAAGAATACGAAGGAAAAACATTAATAAACTTTAGAGGTTATTTGAATACATATATCAACTAAAAGCTATAACTAATATAAGTGTATGATAGCACATTCTTCGTTTATGATGAAAAGTTATTTTGCCTTAAAACGTATATTTCTCATCTATATGGAAATATACAGAGGCGTTGGCTGATAGTCACTCTAGGGTTGCCAGCAATCCTCTTTGTTCACTGTCTATTGACCCAGTTTTATATTGCAGCTGAATGTCTGTCTTAGGTACTCTTATGTAAAAACAATAAAAAAACTTTTAAAAAGTTATTTTAGTTTTATATAAAATAGCACATACTTAATAGACGCCTAGCGGTTGAACAACACATTTACTCAAGACAAGACCCACCCACCTTGCTTAATAGACGTCTCAAAGAGGGGCAGCATGACGAATTAGAGTCCATCAACCCATCTTTTTAGACACCTTACATTTGGCTGGTACAAAGACTCACTTGATTTAATCAACCAACAACACTCCTACAAATGCAGAACCATACAATCTTAATCACAGACCCAAAAAAAGTACTTGTTGAGGTTTCAGTGCTACCACCTAAGGATCTTGCAAGTAACCACTCACCCTATATGGAATAAGTATACCCGCATGATCACAGACGTAGATGTTGAGATTTCAGTGCTACCACCTAAACATCGAGGAAGTAACCACTCACCCTAAATGCAACTGTATACCCGCATTAATGATCACAGATGTAGTTGCTGAGATTTCTGTGCTACCACCTAATCATCATGCAATGACCATCCACCCTATATGGTATTGGTATACCCGAATGAATTCCGTCATAATTGTTGAGATTTGAGTGTTCCCCTCTTAGCATCGTCCGAGTCACAATTCACTGTAAGAGGGATATGTATATCAGAAATACCATGGGTCTATAAGTCCGTAATATTAATAATCACACGTAATAGTATAACTGTATGTAAAAACTATTTAAATAGTAGCCATATTTTAAACTATTTATACTTTTATTTTAATGTGAATTAATAAAAGTTCATCAGGTGTGAGTTATAAATCGATACAAACCCATAATACAATACATTCACAAATACTAATTGAAATATTATTTTTTTTATTTTTAACTTACAGAAACCTGATATTGAATTACTTTGCAAAGGTAATCATTTAAAAACTGATTCCAGATATTCATCAAAGAAATCTTACTTTGAAACTGGTTTTTGAAACGTCTCTCAAAGTCTTACTTTGAAAACATTTTCAATTGAGATGGGGATACATGTAAGTGTTTTGTTTTCTTTTGATCAAGCGTTATTGAAATGTTCTATTATATCAATAATTGATTTTTACTCCACGTTATATTTTAGACAGAAGTAAAAACTTCTTTTTATTAAGCACAACTCAAAATATTAAAAAATAGATATAAAATAAATACTGAATAGAGCAGCAATTTTATAAAGTTAAGAGTTTTGTCTGATCACTAAGCCTATCTAGGGATACCTCTTAGCCCCAGGAGTACCTGTCACGGGTCAGATTTCGTCTAATAATGCTAAAGATAGGAAGATTTTAGATTAAGAACCAATTGAGTCCTATACAGAAAAGTCAAATAATGTTAAAAAGAGAGATTTATCAATGCTACAATTGGGAAACTACGATGGTAGATTCTTGAACCAACTAACTGAAGTAAAATTGTAATTGCAGCAATGTTTTCATATTCATTACATTGGTGCTTTATCAATATTCAATTAGCTGAGTTGTAAGATAAATTTTACGAACACTAAAATAACTCGTTGAGTTAGTATTTGAACTGGGCACATTCCTACGTGCTACTTAATTTGCATATTCACACTGTCTGTACTTATAAAGGGTTTTGGGCATACTCAAGTTTTCTTTGTGTATGTCAATCTCAAAGTGATGGTCAATACCACTGTATGTGTATGGTTGGGAGGGTGGGTCACTACCACTGTACGTTTATACTTTTGAGGGTGGGTGAGCACCCCTTTATGTATATGGTTGGGAGGGTGGGTCACTACTGCTCTACGTGTATGGTTGGGAGGGTGGGTCACTACCACTGTACATGTATGGTTGGGAGGGTGGGTCACTACCACTGATATAATTAACAAATACAATTGTACGTGTATGAGTGGGTGAATAAATACCAATATACGTTTACGGATGGTTAAAGCGAATGCCATATCGGTACTAAAATTACCGAGTACAAAACCTTCAATTGATCAAAAATTTGTCTCCAATTATCTGGATCACCGCACTGGGCCACAAGTGCCGATCATTCCTTATAAAGACATAAATACCGGCTGATAGATAATTTAACACCTAAATAACCTAATTGGTTATTTTTTAAAGATTATGAGGAGGTCTTTCATTTTCTTAATGTTACTTTGTAGCTTATGTAGCACGTGAATATTCAAACCCATCGCATGCTTTAGGTGAAAAAATGTTTACGTTTAATTTGCAAACAATGAATCATAGTATATGAACTTTAATTCATAATATATTATTGCCTATTTTCTCAGTTACTTACAGTAAAATACATAATTTATTTTAATTAATAACATGTACAATGTCTTGGTTAAAATACATATAGCATCAATGTTTTACTAATACGTTCTTATATAGGTTAAGGTCTAACCTTACCTAGATGTTATCTTGACAAGTCTATCTACTGCCAAAATACACAAACTTCTATCCAACTCCTCCCTACTCCATGACATGATCCCTCTCGTAGACAGTGTTGATATTGGCTGGCACTAATGGACATCGTAAACTATTGGTTACAACTCTCCACCTCATAAAAGTTGGAAAGTTCTTTTATATGTTCGAATGAATGTACCCTAAGTTAGTAAGTCTTTTAGTAAAATGTTATTTCTTCTATTATTATTGAATACCCTGCTAAAATTATTTTTATGTTAAATTTATACTTATTTATACTTAGAACCACGTGACACAAATTATATATTACTTCCGTATTAACTTTGATGGTATTTCTATCATCAACTTTTATAAATGTTTTATAAATGACACAAACTATTTACACGACCTCAAACGCCGCTCAACGCCTCTGTTAAGAACACTTATTCCCACAATTATGCAAAGTGAAACAAGGAAGTCCTGGAAGGTTCCAGTCTCTAGAGTGGAGTTTAAAGTGCCTGAAGTCTGACCTACTTTGGTTCATGTGGGTGAGGTTAAAAATGTATTGTGAAAAAACTTCAGGGCTGAGATTTAATTTTTGTCTTAGACACGTAAAGCGGAATTGGCCAACCCACCCCCATACACTCACAGTTCTCTTTCGATACCTCTTTGATTGGAAATTAATATTTCGGTATGCATTTCATTTATCTTAAAATGTGATTGTATGTATGCGACAATGCAGCTATAGTACGAAAATTACGTGGAGGTTGTCTCGTTAATTTATGTACTCATATATAAGAACAATTCTTAAAAATGTCGGTGTTTTTATTTCTAGTGTTAACTAAAATTTTTATCATTTTTTTAACTGTGGAAGCAAATTTATCTGTAACGTTCTAAGAAACATATATGTATAGAAATGTATTCTGTTGCTTTTTTATTTAAGTTTAAAAAGCTAAATTACCTAAAATGAAATTTTCCTGTTCTATTTATATATTATGAAAATATTAAAACTACCATCAGATAAATAAGGGATTATTTTTCTCCAATGAATATTCTTAGAATCTATATGTTTTACATATAATAAATGTCATAGGATGTACCGATTGCAGAGAAAGTATTGTTAAAAAGACAAATTTAAAATATAAAAACCCACCTTGCGGTGCCGGACAAAAATCATTCCCTGCTATTGTGACAATGTTTTTTTTTTTTTTTTTTTTTTTTTTTAATATGTATAGGACACTACATTCTGGGAAGTATTATGTATAAGGCATTATTCATACGAATTTTACTAAAGTTATTGTTTACTAAAATATTGCATTTGTCCCTATCCATAAAAAAATATGCTAAAGTGTAAAAACAACTGTAATTGTTTGTAACTGGTATGAACACAGCATGAAACGATCCAAGGTATCATGCCTTGATCCCACATAAACAATGGGGAAGTTCTAAATGATGAGGTGGGGACAGCACCACAATCACGACATGTATTCCATACAATAGCGTGCTTTTGTTGTGTCCAACCACTGTGAAAATACTCAACGCTACCTTTTTGCCTGGTATTTGTAACATTACTTACTTTACTATCTTTTGTGGTGCTTAACACATCAATGATTCAAAACTCTGAGTTATTATTTCTGTAATAGTAAAAAAATTTAATGCGAAATATTATTCGGTTTTTTTTTAACAATAAAATTTTTAATATTTATCAAAATATTGTACAGCGATGTTAGTAACAAATCAGTTATAATGGATATGATTTTTTACCGTAAGAGGTTGGATAGCAATATACAAATATACATTGTGAATAAAAACAATAAATTTATACTTTAATAATGCAACACAACCTCAAAAAAAATAAATAAATAAAATAAACCGGACCCATCGAGGGTGGACTCGAAGGCAACGGACTCAGGAGGACATAGAAGAAAAGAAAAAAAAATTTAATATTATAACAAAGTATCTTTTATGTTTATTTTCAAGTTAGATTTTAACACATTAACATATATGAATATCTAAGCTCTAGGGAAAACAGAAATAAACATATAGCAATGAAAAATGCATAAAGCCAAATGGGAATGCCACTAAATCCCTAAACGGGGCAGAACAGAAACATCCCTGTGTATAATATTGTATGATGCACTCTAGGTCTCGTAAAAGCCTGTTGTTTTTTAATGGTATTATCTCAATTCAACATAAGCCTTAGGGAATACATGCTACATACATAAAAGCTTGAATGTGTTAAAAAGATAATTTGTTATATTAATGATTTAAAACAATTATAATATGATAATATTTGTGGTACTTTAGATGATAGTAATTTGTATGTTATCCTTTTGTAAAATTAAGAAGATAGTTATGTAATTATGTTTATATAATAATTAGCTTGTAGTGAAACAATAAATAATATATTAACATTAATCAGATTTTTACCTAAGTTGAATTTTTTATTAGGGTTTGAAAACATGACATGGATTTATTTAAGTGTTGAATAAATTTATGTTTATTTATTTATTTATGGATGGATATGGATTTATTTATGTTCCAATATTATGTAATTATAGCCAAAAGGTGCTATACTGTCCAAACTGTTTGCCAATACCTAAACTTTTCACCCCTTCTATTTACGTTAAATATTAAAAATAGAGTCACACATTTTATGTAAAAATGTATGTTGATAAAGTTTCTTCTACAAGTAATTATATTATTGTTTGAAATAACTCGCCACATATTTTATTTTAATAAGTGATTTTGCCTAAAACAAAATCCGTACAACTGGACTCATATACTTTATTATCACATTAAAAATAAAGTGTTTACAAAAAATATTACATGTGAATTTACCAGAAAAATATCTTAATACCACAGAGTTATAGAGGTACAAGTTAGTGTTAAAAACTTTGTAAGAAAATTAAGTACACGCTGCTGGATGGAATGTAAAAAGCCTCAAAGACGTGTCACGTCATTCATATTTAATTTTGCTCGCATTCTAATCCTGGGTAATACTTTCATAAATGCAAATATATTGTTATACATTAGAATTAAACACATCCTAATAATGTGATTCAATTCTGAGCAGAGTTTAGGTTTGATTTTTTGTTTAATTTAAAGCCGAAAATATCTTTACTAATTTATTTAATTCTTTTCGTTTGTAACAAATTGTTTATTGAGTAAAACATAACAGTTCTTCGTTTATAAATGTTATAAAATATTAGTAAAAATGTGTTTACATGTCTTGCTAAGATTAACATAAAGTAATTATATTTGAATATATATACACACACAACTACGCATATATGTATAATTGTATTGGCCCACCCACCGTACCATACAGGTACGTTGTTTATTAGCGACCCATACACCTATACACTTAAATGTTTCTTGGTATTTACATGATATATATGAACATAATAGGTATTTATTGACCAGTCTGAGCAGTTGTTCCTAAGAGAACATTTATTTATTTAAAATATTTACTAAAAAACATGCATTATGCTATAGCTCTTCTCAAGATGATTAATTTTTTTATGTTTTAAAACAAACTTTTAAATATTTTACTCGCATTAGTCTTATAAATAGTTGATACTTATATATGAATATTAAATATATGGTGATGATACTAATAATTGTTTATTTGTTTATTTGTTTCTACGGTAAACACCATTACATGAAATTACAATAATTTGTAATACATTGAAATTGATAATTTTTTGTACATGCTGGAACTAAGCGACTTATGCTAATAGGAGTTCAACAGATACATTGTGCTAAGCGGTGGTTACATTGTAACTAAATTTACTAGATAATATGATTTAATATGAGTCATAGAATAGATAGCAATGAATACAGTAATATGAATAGAATAAATAACAATGGAGTAAAATTTAAAGAATAATAATATAACAATAGAGTATGTACGAAATAGACTAATATAAAGAAACAACAACGAACAGAATAATATAATAGAATGATTAACAAGAGAATAAATATTTAAAGAATAACAACGATAACAGTGTACATATAATGAAATATATAAATGTAATATAATAATTTATGATTAAGTTAAATGTATGGTGAATACATCATCATTTTCGTCATAACTTGTAGTGATACACTCACAAATGGTCTTGTTTTCTGCCATAAAGTCCCTAAAGTTTATCATTACAAAACTCTTTAAATCTCTTTTTTACACATACTATATAGATAAGAAATAAACCGTAAATGCAAATTTATCACCCACACCCACTAATCGATAGGTCAAAAAGCAAATTTCATCACATGTAGCCTGTAGCCACTGAGGTCTATTACACTATCAATACAATGGCACAAACAAAAATAGAAACTAGAAAGAGAAAGATTGTTACAAATAATATAAGTGTAAAATATGTTTAGAAGATATTTAAGGTTACGTAATACACTTTAAGTTAAATACATACCTAATTTAGGTTGCTAACATTTAAAACAATATTCCAAAATGATATTGTTATAACAATTACACAGGGTGGAAAAAAAATGGAAACGCTTTCTCAAAAACGTTATTTTTTCCATAGATAATTAGATAATTTAATGGTTATTAATAATTGTGAAGTATAATTTTTTTCATAATAATTTACTTAAAACCGTTAAATAGTGGAGAAATAATGTTCAAATTACTTCCTTTGAAATTCAGATGACCGCTACTCGGTAAAGGATAAACCTTTCGAAGACCGGTTTGTGGCATAAAATGTATCTCAAAAATACCTTTGAATTAATACTAAACTCGACCCAGGCTTACGTTGAAGATCTTCGTTCAACCTTTCGTGGGCCGTCCCCCTGAAAATATGAAATGCTGCTAATCGTCATAAAGTATGTTTTTAGTAATAATTATCATGTAAAATTTTAATTTTACAATTTAAGCCATAAAAAATTGTGAAATTATTTCCATATTTTCCAAATTTTATATTAGTAGGTAAAGACATGATTTTATAATTAAATATTAATATCGTAAATTTCATTTGTAAATTAAAAAATAAACAACAAAAAATCATAATAATAGATGTATATACATTCAAAATAATATTTTAGAAATTAATTTGTCAATTGTTTTTCTTTTATAATTACTTTAAAAAAAAATAACAATAAAAATAATTACAATAAAAATAACAAAGTGTATTACATGCCAAAAATGCACATGCTCAAAAAATAGAAGCTGATATAACACGTTTGTAATCAAAATGTTTCTTGATTGCTCAAAAAGTACCTGCCCGGACATTTATGGTTTACAGCATTGAGTTAGGGGTTCCAAACAGCAGTTATTCTTACCCTGAAACGACAGGATGTTCTTTGTGTGTCTCTTGATTTCTTGATATTTTTAAATCCAGCCATCGTAATTAAAGTTTTATTTTAGTATTACTTGTTACTAGATTAAGTAAAAATAATAAAATTATATACTTAAAAATACTAATTAATGTGCACATTATTCAGTAGCGGCTAGTACAGTGTCATAAATGAAGAACTACTGGACTTAAAAACCTTTTTTAAACAGTCATGAAAGACCCATAAATTACTGTAAAGTGATGTTAATTATTTTTTTCAGTAATTTTCTATGAATGAGTATTTTTTTAAGAGATGAAGATTAATAAATTATTATTCTTATTGTTATACGCTTCCTTATTTTAACTATAGTCAATCACTTAATTGCTTTCTTTATCTTTTGATTTAATTGGTAGTACTTCTTGTTTACGAATTCGTATTATTAGTAGTTATATGAATAGCTAGAAAATAAAACATTAATAGTAAAGGCTAAGTAAATATTCGGAGTTTTTTTTTATAATCTTAAGAGGAAATTGTGTAATATGAATAAAATAGAGTATGCAATTTAGTTTTCGTAATTAAAATCCACATAATCTGATAAAACTATACAAATATCATAGGATAAAGAATTTTAAAACAGGAAATTAAAATAAGTGTTGAGAGGATAGCAACAATAAAATGACAAATATAATGGATAGAACAACATTCATTTAGTTTAAGGTCTTATGACAGAACTCCACTTGTTGGACGTATTTTATAATTCAATTACAATATCATTCTTTGTCCGATATTTGTTACCTTCAAACATCTCCGTTTAGTTTTTTTTTTTTTTTTTTTTTTTTACATTCTGTTTATAACTTTATTATTTGTAACGCAATATATCATCGAATTTGAATATATTTGCATATTCTATCTAAAAAAGTGTAAGGATCAGTACGATAAATTTGATTTAGATCGCAAATATGTTATGCAGAATGACAGAATATATAATGTTAAATCAATCTTAAAATGGTTTTTGGAGTTACAAAATCAGTTTACTTGAGAACTATTCTGCATACTGGAATTATTTTATGCTTTCTTCTGTTAAAAGAGAAACTCCAAATTATATGTTCTCACTGTTACGTAAGTTACTGTAAATTATTACCAATATAAGTTTAAATATCACATTGTTTTATGTTAAAAACCTTTAACACTACACAATAAACAAATGTATTACATTTATAAATGTGATAAACTCTATGTTATTTTGTTAAAAATAAAAATAGGCCAAATACAATTCTAAAAGACAAAAACTCAAACATGCATGAGATGAAAAAATATTATGTCTTGTAAAGTAATTTTTAAGTAAAATTGTATTCAATTTTATGAATGTACACATCTACTTTAAACTTACAAGTAAAAAGTTTATTGATTTGTATTTTTGCCTCTTGTTTTTATGCAGTTGATTCAGAGTTCAAAAATAAGAGGGCTATTAATAAACCCTTTGCTAAAATATTTAATGGTAGGTAGGACCAATTAATTTGTCCTCACTGCCTTTTTGAACCAACCCAAAACTATTACAATTTTAACTAATATTGTAACGTAATGTTTAGAAATGTTTTTGCGATAGATCGTTTAACGCCAAAATTTGTCAATTTGGGAATTATTTTCTAACGCTTTAAGTATTTTGGAAAAAGAAACACACACACACACCAGCCTATTTACGACGTGAATTTTTGTCGTATATTTACAAAACCATTTTTCTATGTGTAGCCAAATTAACAAGTTATATAAACTACATATTTTCTTTTTAATGCGTATGCTTACCTACTAAATTATACACATGTTTTAATATACACCGGTCCTGTGATTTCACGATATCCCTAGTGACGCAGTTTTGCTGGAAGTAGAGAATTGTTATTGGCACTGACGTAACCCAATCGAAATATCTGAAGCTACATCACTCTACAGGATGTAACAAGAAAAGACAATTGCGGAACACTTTCCAAGATATCTCTTTTTCTACTAAAATTACTGTCGGATTCAAAAAGCAATGTATTTGAGCTTTAACTCCTGCTACAAAATAAGTACTCATCCAATTTCGTTGTGTCGTACACCAAAATTTTGTTTATTTAATTCTACGTGATATAATATAACTTATATGTTTTGTTGGACTTTAAGAATTTTGTATAGTGGGTAAAATACAAAAAAATTTAGCATTTTTGATGTAAAGCTTAACTTCACACATTTTTAAACAAAACTACAAAGATAAGTCAATGAAACTTAAACCACATATGAAGAAGGTTGTTATTTGTAGTATGTCCGAATTCTAGAATGTTTAATCTTTTACAACATGTTTTGTTGTTATTTTTGTAAACCCTTGCAATCTTAAAAATGGCTGATCATACAAACTTCCAGAACGGTAAAAATATACCGGATTGAAAAATAAAGTAAGATTATAAAACAGTGAGTGCGATAATAAATCTTGCGATTTTATATCACATGATAATTCAACAGACATCAATGTGAGTAGTTCGCCCAGGCAAGCACTTCAAAAATAGCTTCCACTGAGCATTCCGATGTTGCCGAATCATGCACCTGGAAGTGGTAAAACAATTCACGAAAGGTTTATTACTGTGGAAGTATTCAATAGTTATTCAATGAGTTTTTAAAAAAAATTTAAACCATTTCCTTCACCTTTTCTCAAGTGGGCTTTGGACCTCAAATGGCAGGCTTAAAAATGCTATAGCTCTAAAAAGATTGTAAAATAAAAAACTAACTTATTTACAGTATTTACAATTATGTAAACTTCACATATATCAAACCCAATGTAACGTGAAAATGAAAATTACCCATTATATTGGAAATGTACTTATCACATGTCTAGTAACTGTGAGCGATTCATCAGCCTTTAGCTGTAACTTGTCTACCTGTCATTTTTAGCTAATAAGGCCCCTAATACGGGGGTGTTGCCAGCTACATGAAGTGGCAACACCGCGCCCAGTAGTCCACCCGGTTGCGCAATTTGCAGCAAATTAATGTCTGTTGAGTTAGCGTGTGATATAAAATCGTAAGATTTTTTTTATCGTACTCACCATTTTAAAATCTTATTTTGTTTTTCAATCTGGTATTTTTTTAACTGTTTTGGAGGTTTTTATGAAAAGATATTTTTAAGATTGCCATAGTTTACAAATATTACAACAAAATATTTGGTAAAATACCTTTTTGAATCTGATAGTAGAACATGCATCAACAATAATGTTTATTTCCTTGTAATTTTTTTTAATCTAATACAATGTTTTTGTAATAAATTCCCAAAATCTAAATTTCAATAGTTACTTTTAGAAATTCATGCTATTTTACGGAATACATACTTCAGTTACTCTGTTTGCTATAGGTAAATAAATCTGTAATATTTAAAGCTTTTTCTGATGAATTATTTTAAGGTATATTTTATTTTATTTAGCTTCTATTGTGATGTTGATGAAGGTTTTCAAATTATGAGAGTTATTTTGATATAATCTGTTTATATAATTTAAAATGTCTACCATGATATAGAAAAAATGGTTAAATTAATCAACAAATAGTCTGTACGATCAAAGTTCAATTTTATATAATTCCAAACTCATGATTTATTAAATTTTTCCATTATTTCGCATTTTATGTGGTGTAAAACAATATTAATGCATCATTATATTACAATACTAACACTAATTATATAGCTAACTAAATTATATAATTGATCTTTAATAATATATTACGGTACTAATGATAGGCAGCAAAAAAAAAAAAAAAAAAAAAATAGTACTCTTTAAAACAAATAAACTATTTTAACATGATGCTCATGAAACATGACATGCAAGTATTTTTGAAAGGAGAGGGTTTTGAAAATAAACAACTTCGTTTGCCTCATATATTCAATATTGCGGTGGATCCCACATTTTCAGTGCCTCAACCTCACACACTGTCTTTAGAAGTTTACTTGAAACTTCGCCCTTACTTTAGTTTATACAAGCATAAACTAAGTTAACTTGTTAGCTGAAAGCAAGTGTGTAAGCAGAAACCGTATTTACAAACTTTTATGGAGAAAAAGAAAATCCGTAAACTAGTTGTTTCCCTTTTTAGAATAGTGACCTGGTTCTAAACGTTTTGTAACATAATTACTAATACGTATATGATAACATTACTATTGATCATACAATATTATTAATCGTAATGAACTCAACAATTAGGAAATGGCGTAAAATATCCAGAAAATAACAACGATTATTTTTGTATCACCCATTGGCCATGACACTAACCGGTAAAACCCTTAAGTATCCAAAACAGCATTGAGACCAAAAGCATTCAAATATGCAACATTTGAAAAATTGGACTACTTGAGTGTGAGTTTAATCTCACAGTACAGAATTATATGCTGCATTTAGGATTCTTATAAAACGACCATTATGTTTGTCAAACAAATCTTGATTGAGAAGCCTTTTTGAAATCTCGGCACAGCAAATCTGACAACTAGATCACACACTCTAAGTTATGAGCAAACAAATTGATAGACCAATAGCCTGAACATAAGCAGCATGGCCATAGAGCACTCTATAAAAGAATTCAAGTAAGTTATAGCTAGGGAATCTAATAAGTTTGATATACGTGCGTTTCCACTTCACTAAGTCCCGGAAACTTCAACTGGATCTATGAGAGGAATTTCTTCTTGTGTATACAGCTACATCTGTATACATGTGATATATATTCCAAATAATAGTGGAATACTCAAGGTGACTTAAAACCAAGGACTTGTATGCGTTAAACGAGCTTCCTTATCATTGAAATAGATGCCGATCCACATGACAAGCTCTCCTCATAGCAGTAAATGTAATACAGTTTACGGGTTCAGATAAAATGAACATGAAATGTACGAGATGTCATAAACACAAACAGCATGCTATCTTAACATTATACTACCATTAGTGTAATAAAGAAGAATAACGGATTATCTTTTCACGTAAACGTAACCACCACTGTTTTGCTAGTTCAAAGTCATGTACCGTAATTGTCTATTGTTTACCTCACTGCGGAGTCGATTCAAGATCGAAGAGCCAGATGGTCTTTTGTATTAACAATCTGCATTGATATTTTAGTAAAAGAACAGTTAAACAGCACATTTTAGGAAAGATGTAATGTCGTTAATAAATAATCATAAAAACAAAGGTCCTAAGCTAGACCCTTACAGTACTCCTGGACTGGTAGTAAATTTCTCCGAATACAGACCACGAAATCATACTTTAAATTTCCCATCTAAGAGGTAGGATGTTATCCATTGAATAAAGTATGGGGGGAATGCAATGGAAGGGAGCTTATGTAAAAATACACAGTGAGGAAGCTTGTCGAATGCGTTCTGAAAATCTGTATAGATGGTTTAAATTTTTACTCGACGCTGTTAAGCATCCCTAAAAAACTAAAACAGGGGGTTTAGTCAGTTACGTCGAGTCAATACTGTATGTACAAATCATAACCAACGTACCCAAAATATTATTGAGAAATATCATTATATATATAATGTTTGTTCAATACTATTCATATCAAATGTATTCTTTTAATATTTAATTAAATTATATACATCTAAAAATTGTCCAAAGTAAATCGAATATGAATTCATCTTGAAAATAACACTAAAAGAGTTAAATGGTAAATGTCGATATAAAAAGAATTAAGGAGGAGGATATGTTATGTTACGACAATTTGCATTATCTTCGTTCCATTACTATTGAGTATAATGAGATATTAAGAACCATTGAGGTTAATTTCTACCAGTTCTCGTTAAAACAATCCTGTATGTTACTGTCATTAAAATTTGTTTATTGTTATTGAAATAATACAATATATATTAGGTTTTATATACAATTTCATAAATTATATATGATTGTTAAAGATAACGATGGGAAAGCGGAAATAAAGTATATAATTATTTTAATACATATATTAACTAATATCTGTAAGTATTAACAATGAATGTATACATCTACAATAGAAATCCCATCTTATAAAAGTACGTTTGTATGAAATTCGGTTAGTTCCTGAGGTCTGCTACTACAGCTGGTTTAAATTACATTACACTTACATAGGACTACACAAGCTCTCCACAACTGACCACATAAACAGCTGATATTTTTGGATACAACAGATTCAAAATTGGGGGGAAATCTATAGGAGTCTATAAAATCAATGATATTAGATATATAATAGCATAATCTTAGTTTGTGACAACAATTTATTTTCACTTGCAGCGTATTCTTGCTAGCAAATAAATATACTAAATCAAGCAAATATAGTGCTCATTTGTTGCAAGGAATTCTCTTTGTTCACTGTCTATTGACCCAGTTTTATAGTGCAGCTTAATGTATGTCTTGACTGGTCTTGCACAACAGTTATGTAACAAATATATTTAAAATTACTTTAGTTGTTATATAAAATAAGACATATTTATAGGCGCCTCAGGGTTGGACAACACAAATACTCAAGAACCACCTACCCTAAAATGATAGATGTTTCAAAATGGGACAACGTGACTAATTAGAGCTCACCCTCCTATAATTTATAGACACCTTATAAAGGCTGGTAAAAAAATTCAAATTATATGCATAGACAACAAAACTCCCCCATCCATACAAGTACTAGGTGAGATTTCACTACTATGACATAAGGATCGTGCTAGTAAACTCTCATTCGATCCGAGTGCTACCACCTTAGCTCCGAGCAAGCCAGAACTCACCTTATACGGAATGAGTATAAGGTGGTTTATTTTTTTTTTAGAATTTCACTTAGAACAGAAACAATACCATTATACTCACTCTTTTAGGCTGTAACTATAACAAACCATATTTTACAAAATAACTGCTTGTTTAGTTACGATGTTTTTTAATGGGACATTTTTTTAAGTAAAATAATTTTTTTACATAACGAATCGTGTATATTTATTATTGGAAGTTTAATTTGGCACTATAACTCATTTTATACCTTCTACGAAAAAGATTTGCATAGAATAAGTACAAAAGTAACTCTTTATATAAAACTAGAATAGTAATTTTACAATTATGGCATTTCGTTTTATTTATTTATTATTTGTATTGGATTTTGTATTGTACTGTTCGTTGCTCATGAACAATATTACCGTTCAAAAGTTCACTTCTGTATTATTACTAGCGTAATTTCACATGCTTACAAACTTTGTTACTACTCAATCCATAAAAAGTGCAAAAGTTAAAATTTTTGTCGTAGTTGTGGTTATTTTAAATCCAAATTGATAATAATTTTGTTAACATTTATGTAGGTAAAGGTTTGTCAATGATTTTGTAATTTTATCAGTCGATGATTCAAAGATCACAGTAAAGCGACTCGTAAAAGTGAGCACGATACACCTTTGCATGCTGTATATGCCAACCCCGTATCTCGCTACGTTAATTTAGTGTTGACCTCTCCTTTAATTATTCTAATATCCATATTTAATTAGGTAATATAAATTATTATACTATTTCTGGCTCTGAAGCTGGTTCACTTTAGCACATTAACTATGTAAAACAAAGAAATTGAATAGCTCAACTATTATGTAGTTTATTAATAAAACTATAATATTACACGTACACTTGTATGATTTATTCGACCATCCCAGACTCTTATAACAGGATTTTATTTTGGGAGAATACTTAGTACAGTTAAAGTTATCTTTATTTATTTATTTATTCTTTTAACGGCATACGCCAATATAAAATAGTTACGATAGTATGATAATAGAATTGAGTAAAAAAAACCAAAGATAATAATACTATACAATATAACAACATAATAATAAATCTTTAAACAATATGAACAGATAACTTGAAACTTTTGATTCTAGTGCAGTTTATTTTTAAGTTAACTGACACTATCATAAAAAAAATTCAACATCTTTAGGAACCCATTACCAAACCTATGAAGACGGGTGATAGGACTCTAATCTAACTATAGTTATTCGAGTGGTGTCTGATCGCATATATATTTCTAGGTCTAGTTCTTCCAGGAACTGAAAAGTATAAGCGCTGGAGAGGTTGTGAATAATCAATAATACTACTAAATATTTTATGTAGGAAAACTATATCGAACACCCTTCTTCTGGAGGCAAGCGTAGAGAGTAAAACTCCTGCTCAAGTATCTGACTTTTCGATTTATTAACGTCAACCGCCAATATCATATTCGAATTTTGTTTTATTTCAACATACATTTTTATACCATGTTAGGCCATAGTATAACGTTTTCTGTACTAATCTACCAAAAAATAAGTTAATTTATTCCTCATTAAATTAACTGTCATGTAAAAATTATTCGTAAATATTCAATAGATTCTTTATGGCAATAAACTTGTTTTGCTTTTACGTAATTGCAAAATACGCAAGGAATAAAACAGTTTTTCAACAACAAGAACTCTTTTTAAGTTTCTGTACGACCTTTTAATTTTTTTTATTGTTTACAACTAAAATCAGACCTTATTTAGTGCTTGTTTGGACTAAAACTGACCTAGTATATTTCTAGATTTGAAGGGAGGAATCCAAAAACGTAAAATAGTGAGAAAAAATCAACGCACGTAATATAGCATATTACGCTATTTTATGGACTAATAAACTATGATTTGAAAGACTTTTTATAATCTAATAACCATGTGCATGGGGTTACGAATTATTTTATTTTATTTGTGGGCTAATTACATTTTCAAAAATTATTGTTGCGATAAATATCATATATAATAGTTTGCTCATTAACAAGTTATTATAGTTTATGTTTGTAAACAAGACATATTATACGTGTTAGTCCAATATAATTAAACAAGTCCAATGAATGTCTTGCGGGTTGAAGCCGAATTTGTAACACTGGTAGCATTACAATTAACTAAAGATACTTTTATTTTTATATTTCGAACATTGATAAGTATTTCCTTTTTACCCTTCCACTTCCACTTATTTCCACTTATCCAGTAGATGAGCGGCTTAAGTGGTCAGGACATTTAACCCGAGTGAAAGGTAGCCCACGTTCAATACTGTACTTGAATGTTAGTTTTTCAGCAATATTTACCTTGTATTGTACCACTTCTTACCCTACTCTGTCGTGTCAGTTTATCGTACAAATTAACAGTCTATGAGAAATGGGTGGAGAACGGTTGAAAAGGAGATTCGCATCTCCTTAAAAAAAAATCAGAATCCTACACTATTTACTCTTTTCGATGTATTTTAAATTATCAAACTAAATATTTTTTTCAGTTAATTTGACTGTTAACCAGTATTAAAATTCTCATAGCTGTTATGAAAACTAACTAAAATAAAAATAAATATTAAAAAAGCAGTTAAAATCTAATAAATATTCAGTGTAAGATAAAACATAAACAACTTAAGGGACACACATAACAGATAAGTTTAGAGGTTAAAAACATTAAATATTGTCTACTTCTTTACTAATTAATTAGTTATGCAGCAGTTTATTACCAGGTTTAACTAATTTAAGAACTGTAACTAAAAAAAGGTTAATTTCATGTTGGTATTATGATTTATTTCCTAGTTTCGCGGAAGGAAGGTCTTGTAGCACAAATTGTGGGATCCTGTTTCCTCGTTACCGTGCACTAAACAATGCGTTCGTTGATGAACTTACACCACTAACAAAAACACTGTTCTCTCTCCACTAAAGTACAACTTTAAAGTCAAGAAACACGAGTATAGTTCAAAATGTGTTTAACTTATAGTAGGTGACTTCAATGCGCTGCTTGTGTAAAACACCGCATTAAACTGAATTTCAGGGTAATTATGATGAGGTAGTAGTAGCTAGTAAAATTTATAATGGTATCTTGACATTACATGAATAAAATTAGCTAAGAGTGAGGTTGTAAGTCTGTTTGTAGTGAGTACGATATGATGTTTGATTCATAAATACAATAGGTTTTACTATAGGAGATAAACGTAAATAGTATTTAGAGGATATGCCAATAAATATCGTTTATCCTTCGGTTATACTCATTTAAATTATATTAGTTTTTATTTAGCTAAACATATTCAATTTATGTGTCAAATTATTTCTTCGAAAAGTATTTGTCATAAAATGAACTGACATAGTACAAATAGTATGTCATAAGGTAATGAACTTAAGCCGTAAATTAAGTTTTTAATATAAGAACAGATTTCATTAGCTATAGCAAATTTTACTTCTATTGATGTGAAGAAAAAGTCTAACCATCTCCAACAATGAAATATATCTCAACATTAAGTACATAGGTATACAAGCCTTCAAATACAGCGAATACAATTTATTTGTGCTCCCGTTTGATCATATATTAAACCCGTAAGGTCACAACTGGAGTTGTCGAGGTCTGGAGTGATATCACTCCGTCCAGGAAGCCTCCATCCAAATAAATATCGTTAGTTAGTTAACTATAGGCGAAGTATTAGAGGGAGATTCTTTTCTTTAACTTCAGCGGTAAAATAAGACATCATACAACTTTATTTTTTAAAGCATTATTCATTCAAATACTTAAATCACATCGTTACATAAAACCACCTCAACTACATCCTAAAGGAATCTACATCAGCCACATACCCTAATACATACAACTACTTCAGCTTCCTACAGGTAACCACTCCAGCCACATTGCATAGTTACATATAACCACTTCAGATACAGATCGTCCTAGAGGCATACACTTCAGCCACATATCGTTCTACAGGCAAACACTCTAGCCACATTGAAGAGTTACATATAACCACTTCAGCTACATATCAGCCTAGAGGCAAACACTTCATCCAGAGATTGTTCTTGAGGCATACATAACAGAACTGACTGATTTTTTTCACAATATTTATCACAACTAGTTCACAATAATTTGAGCATTAAACTACTTATTTTCACCAGCGGTGGTTTTTATTTCCGATCTTATAAATACACATTTAGAGGAAGGTTTATACGTGTCTTTCAGGAACTGGTCAACGAGTACTCTCCTATTACTTCATCCATAAAAAATGTTTAAAGTAAAATTACAATAATAAATGTACTGTCAACCAAAAAAAGGTCCTATTACGTATATAGAAAAAATATTGTTCACTCATCCCACAAAATTCATCCATAAAAAATGTTTAAAGTAAAATTACAATAATAAATGTACTGTCAACCAAAAAAAAAGTCCTATTACGTATATAGAAAAAATATTGTTCACTCATCCCACAAAATTCATCCATAAAAAATGTTTAAAGTAAAATTACAATAATAAATGTACTGTCAACCAAAAAAAAGGTCCTCCAAATAAACTAATAAATTCCTACATCGAACGATAGTGAAAATTAAACATTTTTCCCAGTTTTAGGAACTTGTGCTATTTATCTTACTACCTGACTCAAAGTAGACTTTTAAATGCTGACCGATGAATACAAAACAAACATTAAAATGTTTTGTAAAAATATTAGACACTAATGAAGTCATGAAACACACCATGAAGAATTACCTTATACAATACACTAAAAATACATAAACAAAATTAAAAAGCAAAATTAAAATTTCATAAGACATTTTAAACCATTAAACAATACCAAATAATTTTAATCTCTTGATAATTGTATCACTATATTAGTTACATGTTTTATCTTATTTCAAAAGTTTTAAATGAGTTTAACCGTTTATAATTGTTTTTATTTAGGTTAAACTATTAATTGAATATATTTATTGGTTAATAATTCATTGAGATATATTTTTATACGAACTTAATTATATTAGTGGACTATGTATTTAAAATTGGTTTAATTTAACTTAACTACACATTTATAGTTGTTGAAATGTATCAGTATTTATATGCATAAATCACAGTTCACTTAATTGTATTATAATATATTTAATTAATTTCTAATATGACTACGGTATTCTTATAACTTTCGTAAATATAAAATGTATTTAAATACAATAAATGCATATTTATACATTATTTACTGCAACTATAAAAAAGAGAAACTTTTGTTAGGTTAAATTGAATAAATATGTCATAGTGGTTGATTTATAGTGTACTATAATGGAGAAAAAATTTATTTTTACATGTTATTGGTTAACTTAAGTAGGAATGTTACCTTTTCTCTTTTCATTTACTGAGACATAATATCCTAATAAAAAACATTCAGTTTATTCATATAGCTGAAGCTAACATTATAATTTATTTTTAAAATAAAAAAGTTAATTCCTATAAAAACTTGTCCCGATTACTAATGTAATAATAACATTATTATCTTCTTAAAATACAAGTATAAAATTAGCGATGAGAACCATGGAAATTTAATAGGAAGTTTTCTGTCAAAATGTTGCTTATTAAAGTACATACAATAATTATAGATTTATTTACTAAAATATGTGTCAACGAAATTACTTGTAAGTTACCTGATCTACGTTTGGGATCATTATATATACTTCTGAATAATTATTCAAAAATTCATCAATTTAAAATATACAAATTTAGTTAAATTATTATATTGTGATTAGTATAGATTATAGACTTCAGTCACCTTTACCCTTACATAGGGTTAGGGCAACCCCATCGTTTTGGACCCTCGCCAACTTTAACCTATAATCTTCTATAATCTATAACACTGTAGTAAGTAATTATTTGAACATATCGAAGTTTTTTTACAAATGAAATTAGATTTTTCCGTTAATTCACTACCAATACTTATTTTTAGATCTGTTAATTCGCTATTACTTAAAAAATATTATGCTCCTCTAAAAACTGTTGCCCTAATCATTTTTATGTCCAATCTGCTATCCCTTATCCGCTAGGAATTCGATATTGCTGGCCTTATATTATCGCTTTCCAAGAACTTACACACGGAGAGCGCATTCTGCGTTAATTAAATCATTGGATTTACCAGTTTGTGATCAACTTTAGTTACCACCTAACCTTACCTCACCTAACCTAACCTAACATTACCTTACCTAACCTAACCGTAATTGCGATAAAAAAGTAGTAGTAGTGAAGTAAAGGAAAAAGAAGTGGTAGTGAATTAACGGAAAAGGTCCATAATATTAGTTACAAATCAGAAGTATTAGTTAATACTACACTAAAATTTATTGATGAAAGGCCTATACTGTTACGAAATTGTACAAACATTTAAAATTATTAATATTCCTTTGAAAGATTACTTCATAATGTAATAAATGAAGTTACATTAGTTTGAAAGTTAGTAAGACATTATTTAAAATGTTGCTTTTAACGTTTTTAAAATAAACTATAAGGCATTTCATATTACACAATTAAGTTATAATAAACATGTTCTGAAATGTATTCATTACTATATAATTAATAACACATTTAGTCGGAAAATGTTGTAAAATGTCAAAGGTTATGTAGCAGTATATTTCTCTAGTACTGAAAATATATATTTTCATGACAAACATTGTACTAATCACTACTAATGAGGCTATAATTATTAAATGGATATAAGCACATTGCATAACCCTTTACATTTTTTAAGTGTAATAATTCTATCAACATTTACCTGAAATTAATTTTTTTAATGCGTTTTAAAGCTATGACGAACAAAATTAAAAGAAAATATTTTTCAAACACATATCAATAACTGCAAAGTTATGAATATTTTGTTATATTAATAAAATTATTGAACAAATAACTGTTATAAGTTGAAGCAGTTTAACTCGGCAAGTTTTAGCGTATTCATACAAAGAATATATGTATCCTTAAAAATATTAAAATGTCATTGTTGTAAAATATTTAAAATGTAATATTTATTTAATGAAAGAAGTTTTTCAGTGATGCGTTTAGGCACTGGAGTAAACTATTTAATTTTAAATGTGTATTTACTATACAAATATATTTAGAATATTAATAGAACCATTATGTGTAATACATGAAATTTAAACTATTTCATTACGATAAAATGTGTCAACAAAGTTACTAATAATTTTCTAAGTTTTAATGTACTACATACAGCAAATTCGACTTCATAACTTCTACTTTACCATTCCATTTTTTCATAAAAAATAGTGTTTCAATTGTTTGTTCACGTTGCTCTTTTGAAATAGCTAAAGCATTTTATAGTTATTAAAATATAAATGCTCCCCCCATTAGTTTTATACTTTTAATGATATACTTTACGCAATAATTTTATGAACTAAGCAAGTCTGAGCCAAGTTTCTGAACAAACTTTTTAGGGGGTGAAAGAGACTCAAAGGCTTCTTGACTTTTAGAAACACCACAACTTTGAATAAATAAGTTAAATGTAGGGATCCAAGTTTGTTTTACTCTAAATAAAAAGATGTCATGCATTAACTTTCTTAAAAATTAATTTTTATTCATAATATATTGGCATTTTATTTTTTATATATTTTTGTTTGTAAAAACTGTTTAATAATTTTTCTTACGTAACGGAAAAATGGATTTATAGTTAGTTATCAGACATATCAGTTTAAGGTCAGTGTATTATTGGTTAAATGTTAATGTGTTAATCTAGGAATTACTAATGTTACCGAATTAGTAATATATTTATTTTAATATGTGTGACTAGTACTCTTGAGAGAATTAAGTCTAGTAAACAAATACTTTTTATATTTAGGAGGATTTAAATGTAATAATAATTCATTATGTATCTTGTCTTCGTACGTTTATTTTAAAGAACAGTATTGTAACGCGAGGAAATTTAAAGTTTTATATTGTGGAAATATCAGGAAATATTTGGTGAAAATAACTTATATCACAATAGAAAGCGAGATTTAAAATGTAGAGGAACGCCTGGGGTGAGGTCAGACAACAATCACGGAAACGTCACTTGCTGCGTGACTGAATGTTATTATATTCTTCCATAAAACTGTTTTAACTCACTTGGAGTTTACATATCTATTTATAGAATTAAGATGAAAAAAAGAGAAAGACTAAACAGATTGGAACTGTATAATATTATTATGACATTGACTAGTATATATTTTGAACTGTCAAAGATATATGGTAATTAGAAAAAAAACATACCTTTAATTTAATGGGGTTGTGATAGGTTTTGTAAAGAAAAACATGTATCGATATTATTAAAAACAGATTTCCAGGAAGTACGTGAAAAAACGTTTGATATAGAGTTAGTTTATAGTTTGTAAATGAAAATTTAGTCTTACATGTAATGGGAAAACAAGAATTATTTTAATGGGAGAACAAACATTATATTGTATAGCATTTTGTTAAACAATCTTTAATTATACTAGTAAACTATTTAGTCCAAAGCCGTCATAAACTCAAAGATTCAATTAAGAAATGTCAACAAAATTTTAAACTTTAATTGAAGTTTTTATAAAAATAACATAATTATGACTATTACGTGACACTTAATACTACAGTATATTTCAAGTTTATTGAATAAAATGGTATGCTGTTACAATAACTTCAACTAAAAAAATTTTCAATCCATTTAAAGATTACTATGTCATTAAATTAGTATATTTCATTAGTATGGAAAATAAATAAAACGTAATGTACATTTAGAATGTTATACCTCCAATAAGGTAATTTCGAATAGAACATATATTTACAATAAATTTTCTGAAAAATACATTATAAAATTAATAACAAATTACAAAGGAAAATGTTATAAATTTATAAAAACAGTTTAATATCATTAGTTATATTTGTATTGGAACAAGTTATTTAAAAATTCAACTGAAATCTTTTTATATTTATAACTGTTAACAGTTAGTAGACACTTTTGACAATAGTTAAAAAGATTTTAAAACAATTAAATTAAAAACTTGTATTTCTTTTTTTCATATTTTACTAATACTATAAAACATAAAAGAGGATTTTGTAAGTAAATAGAATATACCAACCTATGTATTAGCCTCAGCAGGATAGAAGTAGGCTGATCGAACGGATTAGTGAGTGAAAAGTGCTTTTAGCTTGATTAAGCCGGGAGCGGAAAGCCTAATAACAGTTACATTGTTAGAAAGCCGTTGTAGATTTTATGATTTGATTAATAAAAAAGAAATATTTTAATGTGTTTTAAGTACAAAACCCATTTTATTCTGAATATATGTGTTTTATTGTACATATAAGTAATTGTTTTATTATAAACTACATAAATTTACTACTTAAAATAGATTTTTTTATTTACAATATACAGGGTGTCCCGTAAGTAACCAGCCAAACTTCTGGAGGTCATTCATTGGGTTAAAACAAACAAACATTTCATGTGTACAAATCGTCTATCTCGATCCATTATCCGGCTATCTGTCTGTATGTGTTTTTTACTAAAAACCTAATATCTCAAAGGTTATTTAAGATAAAACCATGAAAATTGGTATGAATGTTGATCTTTACAGTATGCATGTACTATTTAAATTTCATTTTTTTACAATAATATTTTTCAAAATGGCGGCCATTTTAAATTTTTAAAGCCAAATATCTTAATAACCTTAAATTTTACTAAAACCTTGTCAGATACAAAAATGTTTAAGAATTTATTTTTATAAATAATTATATAACAAGTTTTAAGATTGAACAACTATTAACTGAGAAATTACAATTTTATCAAATAAAAATATGCTTGATATTAATAAAATTGAAAACTTTAGTGTTCAAATTCGATAAAATTGTAATTTCTCAGTCAATAGTTGGTCAATCTTAAAATTGTTTATATAATTATTTATAGAAATAGATTCTTAAACGTTTTTGTAACTTACAAGTTTTTATTAAAATTTAAGGTTATTAAGATATTTGGCTTTAAAAATTTTAAATGGCCGCCATTTTGAAAAATATTGTTGTAAAAAAATGAAATTTAAATAGTACATGCATACTGTAAAGATCAACATTCATACCAATTTTCATGGTTTTATCTTAAATAACCTTTGAGATATTAAGTTTTCAGTAAAAAACACATACAGACAGATAGCCGGATAATGGATCGAGATAGACGATCTGTACACATGAAATTTTTTGTTTATTTTAACCCAAGGAATGACCTCCAGAAGTTTGGCTGGTTACTTACGGGACAACTTGTATAATTAATGTCATTTTTTCACAATATTAAAAATGTAATTTCTAAGTTACCAAAATTCATATTTAAACTTGTAACATATAAATAATATGTACAAATTTGTTAGAAAAAGTTTGATGTACTGGTAGTAAGGTAACAATACATAGATGTTATAAGTTAACTTAGTCCTATTAGATTATCGATTTATGACTGTCAACAATTAGAACAAATTAATAGTACACTAGAATAAGAAATATATTGAAATAATATTGGATTTAATAAAATATTACCAATAAGACATTTAATATTTATACAAATAAAAAGAAAAACTGTTATAATATAATATATATTGTAAGTTACTTTAACGAAAAACTGTAGTAAAATTTTTGAAAATACATCCTAACACGTACAATAAAGTAGACAGCTTTCACTAAATGTTTTTGCACAACTGACCTTCACTATTAGAAGACAACAAACAGCGAAAAGAGCGTTACAATATGCGTAAATACAAATTTGTAATGTACAAAAACAAAATTATGCTCGTAAAATTTACAACGGCTTCCCGTTCCAAGGTTAACAGTGGAGAAATTGGCAGACAGAACAGCTGATAATGTGGTGACAAATTGTCTCCCTATTAATGTTGTTAACATCAGTGACTTTAGGTTAATATTTAAATAATATTCGTTTTTTCTTTAATTCATATTTAATAAAGTGAATTTTTTAAAATGATAAAAAATATTTGTCAAAACGTAGTTCAAGTAAGTGTTAGTATATAATTGGACATAACTATATAAAATATTTGTAAGGATTTTACTTTAAAATAAAAAAAAATTACTATAGATATTTTACCCTGCCCTCTGTATTAAAATATATATTAGGATATTAGTTATTATCGTTAATATTAACATAAAATAATTTAATTATACCAATACATTAATTAGAATAGGCCTAGGGAGAATATCTATACGTCCTCTCGATTAAATAATAATATTTAAATTAAGAAAATGTATGTAAAAAAAGTAAAAATAAATATATATTATTTTCTATTTTAGACATCAGTTTTAAACCAGTAGAATTTCGTTAACCAAATAAATTCTAAACATCCGTTTGCTATAACTTTATGGTCACGTATATAAAAGTAACGTTCTATATATTTGCGTATAGTTATGGCTTTTCACATTTTTTTAAACTTAAATTTAATTTAATAATAAATTAATTATTGTAAAATTATCGTTTAACCTAAATACGTATATGCAATTATAAATGGTCCTGATTTTAATATATAGGCTTACTATATATAAATCTACCATTGTATTTATTAAAATGTATTAGAGTCTTAAGGATATTTACAACAAATGTCATAAAATAATATTTTTTTTATATTAATATTTTAGAATATATAAAATTTAATGTATGGGCCATTATAACATATGGCAAGTTCTGCTTTTGAATCCATTATCAGAGTCTCCAAAAGACGGCTTCTCTCTAATGCATTAAGGACGTTATATAAGCAGCTAGTCAGCCTACAACCCGCCCACCCATACACGTACTATGGTATTGACCCACTCACCCACCCATACATGTACTGATACTGATTCTAAGAGCTATCAGTTTACAGATGTCTACATGTTCTTAGCATTGGAAATGGGACACTAGTGAAGTAGGATAGGCTAAGTAGCTATTCAACATTCATAATATATATGTTGCCCTAATATGATCCGTATTTATTGGCAAGAGTATTAAAAATATATTAAAATTTATAATTGCCAGAACATGCTTTAATAGAATTAAAATATACATATTACCATCTGTTACTGACTTTTAAAAAAATGTTTAGTCTATAATATACAATTTCAAAACTTCTTAAACGTAGTAAATATAACTAAAACAAAAATATTAGAACTGTATAAAATGTATTACAGGTCTAATGTTAGCTAAGTTTTTCATAAATTATTAGATTTCCAACTAAACTAACACTGAAGTCACAATTGTTTATAGAAAATATTTTAGCCATGATGACCCAGCATCTGATATTAAAGTTTAAAAAGAACATTACTGGACAATATATAAAAAAGTCAATTAAGGTAAATATATTTTAAATAATAGTTAGTTAAACTTTAAAACCCAAGCAAAAAAGAAAAACGTATAAAAATTTTAACAGTTTTATTCCCGTATTTTACGCATTTACACAGTCAGTATTTAAAAATAATAAATATTCATTATTTAACTAAAATATTTGTTTATTTCTAAAACACTAAGCAAAATAGGATGAATAATTATAAAATTAAGTAAATCTCTTTTTTTATCGTTAGTGGATAGTGTAATTTAAAGTAAAAATTGCAAAGCTAACTAAGCTAAAAAATTACTATGTAGTGTTTATTTATAACACTTTCAACTGTACCAATGTCCTATTTATACGTCTTTCATCATTATACTAACAATTAAAGAAAATAATTGAACATAACAAGCCAATTATAGATTCTATAGTCAATTTGCAATTTTGTATATGGCATATAATGAATCGGATATATTTTTCAATATGTTGTTTAAAAATTTTGTTTAAAAATAAACTTCCCGTAGGGTTTTTGAACTTAACCATACTTATACTTTAACACAACTAACGGGTTTTCCTTAATAAATGCAAACAAACTCTTAACGATTCTTCATCGAAAACGAGGTAAAAGAACTAAGGGTTGGAAACCCCCATTTAACCGAGATCCACTGCTTCAAACTGAAACTACAAAGGGTAGTTGGTTGCTTCCAAATACCTTGTGGCGGTGCCCCTCAATACCTCAAATATTAGAGCAGTGGTCATTGTAGTATCTACCACATAACCACCTCAATATTATCTAATACTATCCACCTGTGAAAGTAAATTAAATTTATATAGTTGTATTATAATCGGTACTGTAATTTTTTACTAGCTTATGAGAGGAAAGTAGGTTTTAATTTAATTTTTATTTTATTGTCACAATAAAATAGGCTAATAGATTTTGTGTTAACACTTTTTAATACTATTTGGTTTTATTCTGATTAGTTTCCTTTTTCGTAACAAAATATACTATTGTTTGAGGATTGTTTCATTAATTCACTATCAATTTTTATCCCACAATTCACTACAACTTACCAGGAAAATGTTATTGCTCTAAAATTGCCTCCCAATAATTTTTACGTCCACCCTGGTCTTTCTTATCTGCTAGGAATCCGATATCGCTGGCCTTATATTATCGCTTTCCAGGAACTTACACACAGGTAGCGCAATCATTTGGTGGTAAGTCAAACATTGGATTTACTAATTTGTGATCAACTTTAGTAGCCATTTAACCTAACCTAACCTAATCTAGCCTAAACTAACCTAACCGCAATGGCAATAAAAAGTTATTAGTAGTAAATTAACGGAAAAGGTCCTTATTTATTTTTTTCTTTACTGAAAAGGTAGTTAAAATATTCCACTCATACATTATATGCTTCAAAATCATATGGAATACTAAGCAATCACCATAAATATACACAGACAATTTGTTTATAAAAGCATAATGTTTATATGAACATGTTTATTTGTTCCTTAAAGAAATTTCCATATCAAAGAAATAAAACTACTTTTTAAATTATAATACAAATGTATAAACGAGCAGGTGTAATACGTATATTATTTAAGTATACTTCAAAAGAATATCAATAAAAATGTAATCACACATCTGATTTCAGCTAAAATTTCAAAGTATCTCGCGAAGGTCAATTATAAATGGTGAATGACCTTTCATTGATAATGAACTAAAATACATTTTACGATATTAGTAATTTAGGCTCACTTTGTCATTAAAGCTCACTGTTTTATGTACCATGTACCTGAGCCCTTGTTGAAAAGCCTTGGAACAAAGTAATGTACATCCCTCCCTGTAAGGTTAGCCTTTGTGCATACTTAGTGTGCAGGCACTCCCGTTCACGTTTTAATCTACTCGTGCTGAACACGGCGTGTAATCTGTTGAAAAATTAAGCATCAAACTTCACCTTATTTACACAGTATGTTAGAAAATATGTGGATATAATATGCGGGGCTTAATAATATATTATATATTACGTATACCAGATACGCATAACATGTAAGAAGGTATATTCAATTATTTACCTTTTTTGTTTTTAATGTTATACCATGTATACGCCTTATTAACTATGTATCCTTTTAAGTAAGAACTTATGACACTTTGCAGAAAACTGTAATTTATATATTCCACTAAAAACATATAAGTAATGTATTTCAATATATTACGCAATTTTTAAGTAATTCTGACTATAGTCCAACAGATTATTTCATATATTTTATATTATATTGCAATCTAATTATATATTTAAGAATGTAGTTCAATCGTGTCTAAAAATGTTTACACACATCAGAATTACATGTCTACGAGTTTTGTTGTAAATGTAAATGAGCTTTTCTCCATGCTAATAATTAACCCTAATGTTACATCACATTTCTACAAATTCACCCACAAAACGTCATATTCACAAAAGTAAATATAAACACGTATAGTAAGGTGTAAGAGGTACATTTGTTTATTTATAAATCAGATAAAATTATATGAAGTCGAATATTCATTAAATTAGTTATTTATAATAAATAATATGTTTAAGCATATTTTTAATACATCTCAATATATTTATTGTTCTCTATATGGAACTATAAAAATATACTTATTTTATAGTATTTTCTTTTAACATAAGTTAAGCCCTTAAGAAATAGTATAATATTGAATATATTATAATTATTTCTTAGTATAATTAGTTATAACTGAACTACATTATTCTTATCTTACATTAGCTGAACTCACCAGTCTTAATATTATATTGATTAAGCACCTCTTTTCACAGTTAATGTTACAATATGCTGCTTGTTATACAAGTTAAAATTGCACTTTAAAACTGTGTTGATACATTTTTATTATTATAATGTGAAATAAAATATAAAATTAATCTTAAATATATGCTGAAAAATATATTTTTACAATATAATTATATTGTAAGATATAAAAATTTCTATACTATACATAATTACAAGCACTATAATGTATTAAAAGCATTTAGTCGTAAGTTATATTATTAATAAATGAACTGATACCTAAGATACAGCTAAATTGTTCCCATGAATAAAAAAATTATTAATGAATAAATAGAGTAATACAATATATTGGAACATAACTCATTTAACATTTTTATAAGCATATAGATCAGTTTTGTACTAAAGATTTAATACTAATTTATTCAAGAAATTTATCACTAGGTTTATAAATATTTAACCTACTGTTAACCTGTCCGCCTTTAATTCAAGCGTATTAATCAAGGCAGTATACAATGTTGTAAATAATTCCATCAAACACATAAATACAAAGATTTAGTAGTTACTGCTTTTATCATCAGAATAAATTGTTGATATCGTATCCTTGACTGTAAAAGCCTTCTTTCAAAACATTAAGACCGTTGAAAAACATGCTAGAAAATTAAATATTTCAGAGGTTAGCTTTTATATACTAAAAATAAATAAACGATCAACGACATATTTACAGTATGTCAATGACAATGGCTAAATTATGTCTACCTGAACTTGTAAGAGCACGCATAAGGTAGGGGTGTCCCATATATGCACGAAATGTGTAATATTGAAGTATATTATCTTGATTATGTACTCCTTGTGTCAAAACTTAAAATTGTTGTTAGGTTTGACCATTATTGTTATATTTTAAAAGCCCCTCATTTTTAACAAAAAAATATAAAGACCGGTATTCTTTTTGATTGTTGATTGAAGTCAATTTACAATTCGTGTTCATAACAGGATAGCTTTAAATGAAAACTGATTTTCTTTTAACTGTATGTACAATGGCTTCAGTATAAAAATATTATCTATTGGAAAATGAAAGTAGTACTTATTGACAGTACTTACTTAGGAATTAACATTATTTGTACTTTTTTACGGTGTTATTGTATCAGTAATCTTCCATTATTATGATAAAAAGCATACTTAAACACAAACGTACTCCATAGACCACCCGTGGAAGGACACGGTTCAAGGATCATTAATCCACGTGAGGATCCTCGTCTCTACAATTCACGTGCGTCCTTCACGCATCATTGCGCATTCATGGTACATTCATTAATTATAATCCAACAGTGCTAGAAGAGGTTGTGGAACAATATACTAGTCGACAATCGAACTGCGTTGGCTAAAAATACACTACGGACATGGAGTAAATTTACCAAACGTGTATGCTTTAGACTTATTTAATAAATGGAAAATTAATACTGTTATATAATAGATTTTATTTAAGTTACAATAATATTTCATATCCTAAAAAGTTAACATTATTTTCATATCCTAAAAAGTTTTATCTTGTAATCACGTCAAATTTATCATCTGCAATACTACAAACAAAATTTGTAATTTGAAGATTGAAATAACTATTGAAATTGTAACATTCTTTAAAATTAATTAACTTGTTATATATTAATAACACACATAACATGTTTTTGCTAAACAAATAATATTACAAAAAGAGGAATATTATCTAATTATTTTGCTTATTTTTCTTTAATTAAAATGTTAAATTAGGATTGTATCATCCTTAGTTTAAAAGATCGACATAAAATTATATTAAAATAAACAAACAAATAAATAACTTAGATATATGATTGGTGCTAACAGTTGCCGGCTGCTGCACTTAACCCATCCACTGAGTCGTTTGAAAGTCAAACAATCTCAAGCTTTTTGCCCAGACAAAGAAAGCCTGATCACAGCATTTTAGTTTCTTTCTTTTAGGTCATTAATTCAGTTCTGATATGTATAGCAATGGACTTTTTGTATAACAAACTTTTTTAAAATTTGCCAGAATATTTATGAATTTTATTATTTGCAGAATAATTTATATTTTGTGATTTCATTTACCGATAAATATATTTTTTATCCTTTTCAATAACTATATTTAGACGAATTTTTGCATTACTTATAACTATTTTGATTTTAAACTAAATAGTGGTATATACAATATTTCATTTTATAGGCTAAAATTAATTTAAGTTAACTTAGTATAAGATGACGAATAAATAACTTAGTACCATTAAATACATCAAACGATAACAAATCACATTGTGGTGTTATATGAATTGTACGAATCTTTCTTCACTTCAAACAACTATTTCTAATAATAGCAATTTTATATAATTCAAAGTGTTATAGACATTACTCACATGAAAAAAATGTGACAAATAAAGTGTTATATTATTTTTTATAATATAACACCTAGCAAAAATAAGTTACTGCCGTTTGCAATAAAATAAATAATGTTAAATTGCTCGTAACGTAATTAATAATAGATTTTAACAGACTTTCTCGGTTAAAATCACAGGTGACAAAGTCAGTTTTAACGATTTGAGTAACCCATTTATTACTAACCCTGAAGCCATGCTATCAGTATTGTATTCTGTAATGTTGAAAACCAAGTAGCTAAACCATCAGTAGCACATAATTTATGTTAATATCCTGATAGCCAGCTCATCGTTGACCTTGATACTGCCATTCATACACGTACATTGGTATTGAACCACCACCTACTTATGCAAGTACATTGATATTGATACACCCAAATACACAAACACGTAAAGTAGAATATCCCACCCAACCTTCCAACCATACACGAATATTAGTATTGACCCACCCACCCTCTCATGCACGTACTGTTGATACACCCAAATACACAAACACGTAAAGTAGTATCTCCCACCCACCCTTCTAACCATACCCGAATATTAGTATTGACCCACCCACCTACTCATGCACGTACTGTTGATACACCCAACTACACAAACACGTAAAGTAGTATTTCCCTCCCACACCTGAACATTAGTTTTGACCCACCAAGTAATTGGTACCTTATATTAATGACCTAATAGCAAAGCCATTAGTAATGATTCCATTTATTAATAGTCCATTAGCCAGGACATCAGTAAGCCTCTTGCTGTATATTAATAACGTGACAGTCAAGTAATGAGTATTCAATACCACTTATTGTAACACGGGAGCAGTCCATCAATAATATTGTACTAACATTATCTCACACTACCCTAGAGGAGATAAAATAATCAAATATTACGAATGAAAAATAAAATACAAAATGTCAATTAACCAATAATTAGAATGTTTACTTTGAAAATACGCACGCATTTACTATGATTAAATAGTAATTAATAGCCATGTTAAGGATAGAGATAAGAAGTAACATAACAAGGGAAACTTAGTTGAAATGTTAAGGATAGAGATAATTAGTAACATAGCAAGAGAAACTTAGTTGAAATGTTAAGGATAGAGATAAGTAGTAACATAGCAAGAGAAACTTAGTTGAAATGTTAAGGATAGAGATAATTAGTAACATAGCAAGAGAAACTTAGTTGAAATGTTAAGGATAGAGATAAGTAGTAACATAGCAAGAGAAACTTAGTTGAAATGTTAATGATAGAGATAATTAGTAACATAGCAAGAGAAACTTAGTTGAAATGTTAAGGATAGAGATAGGTAGTAACATAGCAAGAGAAACTTAGTTGAAATGTTAAGGATAGAGATAAGTAGTAACATAGCAAGAGAAACTTAGTTGAAATGTTAAGGATAGAGATAAGTAGTAACATAGCAAGAGAAACTTAGTTGAAATGTTAATGATAGAGATAATTAGTAACATAGCAAGAGAAACTTAGTTGAAATGTTAAGGATAGAGATAGGTAGTAACATAGCAAGAGAAACTTAGTTGAAATGTTAAGGATAGAGATAAGTAGTAACATAGCAAGAGAAACTTAGTTGAAATGTTAAGGATAGAGATAAGTAGTAACATAGCAAGAGAAACTTAGTTGAAATGTTAAGGATAGAGATAAGTAGTAACATAGCAAGAGAAACTTAGTTGAAATGTTAAGGATAGAGATAAGTAGTAACATAGCAAGATAAACTTAGTTGAAATGTTAAGGATAGAGATAAGTAGTAACATAGCAAGAGAAACTTAGTTGAAATGTTAAGGATAGAGATAAGTAGTAACATAGCAAGAGAAACTTAGTTGAAATGTTAAGGATAGAGATAAGTAGTAACATAGCAAGATAAACTTAGTTGAAATGTTAAGGATAGAGATAAGTAGTAACATAGCAAGAGAAACTTAGTTGAAATGTTAAGGATAGAGATAAGTAGTAACATAGCAAGAGAAACTTAGTTGAAATGTTAAGGATAGAGATAAGTAGTAACATAGCAAGAGAAACTTAGTTGAAATGTTAAGGATAGATATAGGTAGTAACATAGCAAGAGAAACTTAGTTGAAATGTTAAGGATAGAGATAAGTAGTAACATAGCAAGAGAAACTTAGTTGAAATGTTAAGGATAGAGATAAGTAGTAACATAGCAAGAGAAACTTAGTTGAAATGTTAAGGATAGAGATAAGTAGTAACATAGCAAGAGAAACTTAGTTTAAATGTTAAGGATAGAGATAAGTAGTAACATAGCAAGAGAAACTTAGTTGAAATGTTAAGGATAGAGATAGGTAGTAACATAGCAAGAGAAACTTAGTTGAAATGTTAAGGATAGAGATAGGTAGTAACATAGCAAGAGAAACTTAGTTGAAATGTTAAGGATAGAGATAAGTAGTAACATAGCAAGAGAAACTTAGTTGAAATGTTAAGGATAGAGATAAGTAGTAACATAGCAAGAGAAACTTAGTTGAAATGTTAAGGATAGAGATAGGTAGTAACATAGCAAGAGAAACTTAGTTGAAATGTTAAGGATAGAGATAAGTAGTAACATAGCAAGAGAAACTTAGTTGAAATATTTATTTATTTTCATATTGTTACCAAGTGCCTAACAAATGTTTTGCTAACAAGCCATGCCTGATTTATTAAAGACTCTTCTGTTTCTGAGGCAAAAGTTGACTTCCATTCCTAATTAAAAATTAATTGGTTTAAGGCACTAGACGTTATAGGGTTTAAGTAGTAAAAAACAATATTACTACGATTAAATAATTTATTAATTGATTTTAAAGTTTTATTTTACCCGTTAAAAAACATCCATAATCCATTTACATACTTCAGGAATACTAAATGGTAATATGTTATTGTATGTATAAAATAGAGCAAAAGACTTCACATGAAAGTATGTCCTAAAACCTTTAGTTTTCCGTCTATATGTCTCTGTGTTTTTTACATAAAATGTATCAACTTTTATGTACAACTTCATGAATGTACATGAAATCAGCTGTTCAATGTACACTGATTTTTAAAACCACACTAGCCTTTGGTTAGTGCTGTAAAACATTGTTTTACGTTTTGCAGCATAATTTGGTTGAAATTTTCCGTTTTTGAACACTGTAAATATTATAATAAGATTTACTAAAAATCATTATTCTTTTATTTTGTTTTTAAACTTAGTCAGTTTTTATATATTTCAGTTAGACAAAATTAAACATACACCATTTTGAAACAGGTGAAGATTTATTTGTATATATTTATTAAAAACATAACTACTATAGGGTAGTAAAATCATAATGTTTCACAATTGTACCTTAAGTTAATTTAAATTGATGACTTTTTATGTAAAAAAAGTGCATAAAAACATATAGATGGAAAACTAAAGATGTTCTATTTTACCTTCAGTAAATATAATCTTTATCGGTAGTATCTAATTTGTTGTGCCTTTGATCATTATTGATCTGTATTGATTAGATACAATTACATTATTTTTTGTTAATTTTATATTTCGGCTTACAGTCTGAAGCATTTTTCAAACACTTAACAGCATATTCTTTTTTTATATAAATATAAATTAAATAGTTGTATCTTCAGATTCAACAGATGATTTGATAAATGAAAATAGTTGAATTTATAATGTGACTAAAATGTTTTTCTAAATTTACATAGAATACATGCAAATATTTTCACTTATTAAATCATGTGCTTAATATTTTAAGAAGCAAATAATTAAGCTTGTAATATATAAATATAAATATGCTATTATAAATTCTATTCAACAACAGTATCTGATCTTATTACCCCAAATATAAACTGAGCAATGCATTTATGTTTATTTTCGATATTTCAAGGGTGTTAGGGGTCATAGTTAATATTTTCTTATGATGGAAAGAGAAAATTACATAACTAGCAAGCTTAATGAAAGGGAACGAATGCCAAAATAAGCTGAAACATATTAACGTTTTCAACAGATCATATGAATACATTTCAAAATTATTAATAAGGTATTTATTTTATAAAAATTAAATAATGGTTAACGTGGTGGTGGCCTTTCAGATCGTACTAATATTTAACCAGTGTAATAGTGTAAAAGTCAGCACAGTTAAATATTAATCTAATATCAGTTGATATTACAGTCTAATTTAACACCTAGAAAAAAGGTAAAAACTGAAACTAACATTAAGTTAAAAACTAACTCCACCTGATAACGACGTTTTCCTGACATTGACTTTGAAATCACCGCTCTCAAAGTAGTGGGTTGTTTAAAGTTATGGAATTATAAAAAAAACCGCTGCTAAGTTTTACGTTCTGCCATAAGTATATCTTATATCTCTTTTTCACCTACTTACTCTACCTAAATGCGTTCCCGCACAGATCGATAGTCTATGGGGAATGTGTAGAGTAAGGTTAAGAATAAGGTTAACAACGTTACCATTTACAATTTTGTTAATTTTATTTGTTGACAGTTTGCTGAATGTTGTGCTTCAAATTTAATAAATGCCATTTATTTACATTTTGAACGGTAGGTGGGCCAATTTTTTTTTATCTATTCCAAAACCAATGCAAGTGTATTGTTGTAAAATTGAAATTTGTCGAAGTACATTTTGATGGCCGTATATCTATATGTATCTATATGTATATGTACATTGGTTTTATTAAACATTTTAATACTTTGTTCGGATTTACATTGGGGTAATCTATTCTAGAACCGAAATTTTACTCAAACATTTTTTTATTTTTGGTTATTATTTAGGACTTAAATCCCACAAAATCATTAGATAAGGGAATATTGAACCTATATAACTAAAATTCATATCTTGTATTGAGGTAAGTCGAAATGCCAATAAAAATTATTGATTAATAAGAGATTTGGCATGGTGTTGTTCTACCTACCTACTCTACCTGTGTTAACATAGGTCATAATCTACATAATGTTTTTGGCAGGATCAACTATCAAATAGTACTGTTATTCATGTACTCATAAACGTCTTACTCTCTAAGGTTTAGAAAATGAACTAACTGTTATTAATACCAATATTCGAATTAATACTCTGGTTAGACTCATTAAAAAACAAGTTATTTATTTTAACACGCACACGGAATAACGTAAATACTATTATTTATTTAACTTCTAAAGTAAAACTTAGTTCCTGAAATATCTCATGTCATAATACATTTATCCTTGTAAAAGGTGTTTTAGTACAATCGATAATTAGAACTAGAAATGGTTAATTATCTAAGATTCCACTTTCAACTTTAAGGCATATATCTGTATTTATGTACGCGTATATATACTGTGTAATATTCAATATGGGTATTGAAAGCTAGATTATGAATACAATAAAAAAGAATATTCTTGGTGGCAGAAAAATTAATCAGATAAATATTTCAGTCATACCAATTCACATTTTATGGAAAAATAGCGCTTTTGAGGTATGTTGGGCCTACTACATAATAACTGACATCCTTTTCCCCAGAGAGTATCTATGCCTGGGTGATGTTTCAATTATAAGGTAACAGTTAATATTCAAAGGATACAGGATAGAGGGCGTGATGGTGTGTGTGAGCAGAATTACCACAGGGAGAGTGTCCAATACAGCCACCATTGTCTTGTAAAAATACATTTACATTTCCACAAAACACAATCAGTTATTAAATAGCAAAACCTGTAGAGGTTTTGATGGAATACATACTGAATGAAATGTTTACTGCGTGGTTTTTAGAGACAGTATTTGTATGAACCTGGAACTTTGGGCGTAAAAATATCTCCTAAATCTGTGAGTAAACACTGTTTTGTGGACAGGGTCATTTAATATAAATACGCACGTAATAACTATTGTTTTCTGTATATAATATACGGTGTAATCTAATATTATTAGTAAAAATAGTACGTTTATCTTATGAAGATTAATATAATATCATTTATAGTATAATTTTCTTTCCTTAATATAAATTAACATAGTTGCATATTGATTCATTGTAGAAATGGTTTGAAGTCCACACTATTATCATGGCTATGAGATTCTGGGCTTGCAGTCCATTCTGTAAATAGGGCTATGGATGAATTAATAAAAATTATGTTTTATTCTGAAAAAACCTACAGTAAGCTACAGCAGTATTATTAAACATAGAAAAATATTAGTGAAAAAGGTTAAGACAGATTTTTTATCGTTTATCGTATTTTTAACACATATTACGTTATTTACACAACGTAATATGGACTATACTTTGTATAAATTGTTGTAAGGTACAACAAAAATAAAATATAATTTTAGAGAATAAGCGGAACGGCCTGTGTGTAGGCCACATGAGCGAGACGGCCTGTGCATAGGCCCACATCAGCGAGACAGCCTGTGCGTAGGCTTACATGGTGGGATGGCCTGTGTGTAGGCTAAATGGGTGGAAAGGCCTGTCTGTAGGCCTTCATGGGTGGGACGCCTGTGTGTAGGTCAACATGGGCAGGTCAGCCTGTGTGTAGGCCTTCATGGGCAGGAAGGCCTGTGTGTAGGCCTTCTTAGTCAGGACGGCCTGTGTGTCGGCCTACATTGTAAGGACGGCCTGTGTTTAGGCCTTCATGGGCAGGACAGCCTGTGTGTAGGCCTTCATGGGCAGGACAGCCTGTGTGTGGACCTTCATGGGTAGGACGGCCTGTGTGTAGGCCTTCATGGGCAGGACAGCCTGTGTGTAGGCCTTCATGGGCAGGACAGCCTGTGTGTGGACCTTCATGGGTAAGACAGCCTGTGTGTAGGCCTTCATGGATAGGACAGCCTGTGTGTAGGCCTTCATGGATAGGACAGCCTGTGTGTGGACCTGCATGGATAGGACAGCCTGTGTGTAGGCCTTCATGGGCAGGACAGCCTGTGTGTGGACCTTCATGGGCGGGACGGCTTGTGTGTGGACCTTCATGGGCAGGACGGCTTGTGGGTAGGCTTGCGTTGCTATGAACTGCATATTTATAATAATTTTTAAGAGAACGACACATTGATTATTCTTAATACTAAACAACAAGATTACAAAAATTGTATTTGCTTTTCGAACTGGATTAATAGATCAATAAAATTTAATGAATAAAATTAAGATTTTACTAACGATGATAAAAATATGTAGATGCAACAGTTAACGATATGCAATGACAGAAATTTAAGTTACAATGTTTGCCAGTAGCAGCAGAATGTTATCAAGAGTCAGACCCGTCTCATGTTGGTCACAATCAGTGTGTTAGCCGCTTCTATTCCTAGATTAAAAATAAACTCTTTTACTCCATCTCAGTAAATTAAAAAAAATTATTTTGAATAATATATTGGCATAAATTTTTGTATATAGTATGGGCAATGAAGTGTGATTTAGTCAATGAAATGGATTTTGTTTATTTTGGAGTTTTGTTTTGCCATTATTGGGGATTAACGTGTAATACAGGAATATCAGATAGGTTGAAACAAAGTGTTGATATTTTTCTAAATATGTACCAATAAGGTTTGTATGAAGAGTTTTCTCATACTGAAAACCTTCGTTTCGTTGAATAGTATATCAGTATGAAATCTTTTTGCCTTACCAAACGCAGTTGTTAGTATTGCTTTTTGCAGTAAGGATGAGGATCTGGACTTGAAGTCCATCTTTCAATCCTGGGCTATGAGGATCTGGGCTTGAAGTCCATCATTTAATCCTGGGCTATGAGGATCTGTGCTTGAAGTCCATCATTCAATCCTGGGCTATGAGTACCTGGGCTTGAAGTCCATCCTGTAAGACCTGGGCTATGAGGATCTGGGCTTGAAGTCCATCTTGTAAGACTTGGGCTATGAGGATATGGGCTTGAAGTCCATCCTTCAATCCTGGGCTATGAGGACCTAGGCTTGAAGTCCATCATTTAATCCTGAGCTATGAGGATCTGTGCTTGAAGTACATCATTCAATCCTGGGCTATGAGGATCTGGGCTTGAAGTCCATCCTGTAAGACCTGGGCTATGAGGATCTGGGCTTGAAGTCCATCTTGTAAGACCTAGGCTATGAGGATCTGGGCTTGAAGTCCATCCTGTAAGACCTGGGCTATCAGGACCTGGAACATTTCTTGAAATATACAGCCGGTAAAAAAAGTCATGCATTTATTGCAGTCTGTAAATCTAGGCTATCAGGATCTGGGCTTGAAGTCCATCTTGTATGACCTGGGCTATCAGGACCTGGGCTTGAAGTCCATCCTGTAAATCTGGGCTATCAGGATCTGGGCTTGAAGTCCATCTTGTAAGACCTGGGCTATGAGGATCTGGGCTTGAAGTCCATCCTGTAAGACCTGGGCTATCACGACCTGAGCTTGAAGTCCATCCTGTAAATCTCGGCTATCAGGATCTGGGCTTGAAGTCCATCCTGTAAGACCTGGGCTATCAGGACCTGGGCTTGAAGTCCATCCTGTAAATCTGGGCTATCAGGATCTGGGCTTGAAGTCCATCCTGTAAGACCTGGGCTATCACGACCTGGGCTTGAAGTCCATCCTGTAAATCTGGGCTATCAGGACCTGGGCTTGAAGTCCATCCTGTAAATCTGGGCTATCAGGATCTGGGCTTGAAGTCCATCCTGTAAGACCTGGGCTATCAGGATCTGGGCTTGAAGTCCATCCTGTAAGACCTGGGCTATCAGGATCTGGGCTTGAAGTCCATCCTGTAAATCTGGGCTATCAGGATCTGGGCTTGAAGTCCATCCTGTAAATCTGGGCTATCAGGATCTGGGCTTGAAGTCCATCCCGTTGAACCTTAGCTATTAGAATCTAAGATTTACGTCTATCCTCTTAAATTATGTTTATGAGGACCTGAGATTGAAATCCATTGTATAAACTTCATACTAAAGTTAATGGTTTGTTTCCTTCATACTTTTAGTGCATTTATAATTACTATGATGGAAATACTTGAATAAAAAACCGCTTCGATTCACCTGTAATCACACTAGTCCTTAAAGCATATACATTTAGTAAATATTTCCAAAGGAGTATTGGGTTTCATTCATATACGAATATAACAACAATGAATCACCATAAGATTTAACTAAATGCATTTGGCACGCTTTAAAATGTTATTATTAAAAGCTACTGCACTCTATTCAATGTACTTATGAGGCTAAATTATAATGTATCATTTAAAAAAAAAATCATATAATTAATGAAATGAAAAGATAACAACGTATCACGTAATTTTGTTTATTACCAGTATTTTCAAAATAATCAGAACACTATATTATCTGATTACATTTATATCTAATTAGTTTACGAAAAATTTAGCAATATTTTTCTGTCCGCACTCCAATCTCAATCGAATCATGTCAATAAGTACTCATTAACATAAATGTGTATTTTTCCTTTAAAAAATGGCATTCATTAACTTATAAGGTGTAATTTTTTAGCATTATTTTTCTTAATTAATCTTTTTACTTAGTTTTAATGAACTAATTGTGTAAAGAAATTATAAGAAAAGAAACAAAAAGTTTATTAATTTAGTATTTTCAACAAAATGTAGGAAACCTACCAGAAGTAGAGGGATACGAGAGAAATATGATTAATGAAAAGTATATTACTTTTACTAAGTTTATTACTCATACAAACTTTGCTAACACTTCTTAGCTTCAAGGGCAGCTCCCACTAGCAATTTACTCTTATACTTTACAAAAAAAGTCACATTACGTAGAATTATGTTTTGTTTATTTAAATCATGCATACTGCATTTAAATCAAGATACCGTTTCAAATTAGACCCAAAGGCCTAACGTGTTTGATATTTAGCTTCTATATGCATATCCCTTATGGTAGCGTTGTACAATATTTTGCTATTCTTTGGGAAATACGGTAAAAATATGTTGCAGCATAGTATATCCAGGGCGTAAATGTTGATGTGATCTACTATTTTAACTATAAAAATGAATATTACAAAATAAACACTGAAACACAAATAAAAACATCCTAATATTAAAACTAAGGGTTTTGTATAAAAATTACAAATCATAAAGATATTACAAACTATATGCAAGAAAAATTATGTGCATTATGAATAACTTTGTAAATATATATATGTAAAAGGTCAATAAAACAACAATAATATTGGTATCAATGTTTTACTAGAAAAATACGATATTCTTGAAACAGTCAAAGTCGACTCTCATCTGATAATAACAATAAAATTTATCATTTTATCCAAAAAATTCATTATATATTCAGAGTCAATCAATTAATCACTGCTTTTCTCATACTATAAACGCACCAGGGTTTTAATCCTACGTAATCAAGAAATATTTTTACCAAGGAAGTTTATTACAAGGTCGTCGTCACTGGAATTTACGCTATACACAAAAGAACTTGGTCTTCTCAATTCCGGATTATATTTCTATTGCATATGAATAGAATTACAGTCCTGGGTAGGAATAAAATAGTTTACTCTATAAGTTTTCCTTTTTTACTAAATAAAATTAAAATCTGGATATAAGCTAAAAATGTCATGATAGTTTAGATTTACTTAAGTATAGTTATAATATGACAATATAAATAAACAAAATATATATAATTTAAAAATAATTACTTTCCCGGACTTTCTATTTGTGAGTTAAAAGAAAATAAATAAAAATCGTAAATTTGTCATATAATACATGTTTTTGTATAGTAAAAGATCGTTTTTAACACGCTACCTTAGTTAAAATCTTCCATCGAATTAACAATATTATTAAGATCTGGTTATGTCTGGATTCATTAAAGTTGAATTTCAGTCTGATATTTTGAGTTCACTTATACTTAACAGTACAAGCATAGGACACCTTTATTCCACAACTTTAATAAGATTCACAGACTGTGGTTCAGAAGGTCTAATACTTTCTGGTTTCTTGAGTTACAGCCATTTCAGGTTCACAAAACCCAGGGCTCTCAGCTATCACATCGTTGCTTGTCCACCCAGACAGAACTGTCTGTAGGGGCTGAATGTTAGAAGCAGTAAGTCCTGGACTCTCCAGTTCCGGAGGACTTAGAGGACACTGCCCGAGGTTCTACCACTGGAGACTGTCATCCATAGTAGTACTGACTGTTCGAACTTCTACTTACTCCGACCTCTTCTTCCACAGGAAACTTCAGTATCTATGCACAAAAAAATAATAAATAAATATATAAAGGTAAGGATCACCAAGTTTAGGAACTATGTATTACACAGCATTTAATTAAGTCGATTCGAAAAGTAAAAAAAATAATATCCTCTAATGTAAATTCATTAAATAAACCATGTACATTTATATTTTTAAAATAAAGACATTTTCATTCCTTAATTTTATTTATCAAGTACTGTCATATTATTATCATTATCAGTATCCTTATTAGGATAAAATCAACAATAAACTGAAAAATAAACTTATTTATATTTATTAAAATTATTTAATTATACACCTTTAACTGTATGGGTCTGAGGGTAAGTCTCACCACTGTATTTGTTTGTAGTTAAGTGGGTGAATCATCACCGCTGTACTGTATCGTTGGGAGGGTGATTAATCACTGTGTTCATGGTAGTTTGGGTGAGTCATCCTCATTGTACTGTATGGTAGGAAGCGTGAGTCATCATCGTGTTTATGTTTTTGAGTGTAGGTGAGTACACTGTTATTAAATTAACTTGAATAATGGAAATAAAATATGAAATTCTAGCATAATTCAGTATATAATAATACGTTATAAGTGTTATTTTTAATCCGTGATTTATTATAGTACAAACTTTTTTCTATTTCTGAAATAAAATATATTTTGCTAAATCTTATATCAGATAAGCATGTATTTAACGCATTTTACAATTTTATATATTTATTATAAAGAATTATTATTATTATTGCTAGTAGACAACATGGTTCTTACAAAGTAATCAAATGTTAAAAGGTTTTTAAAGTTTCCCATAGAGCTCCTTTACGGCTTTAGATACCTGACAGAATGAATGCCTAACCGCTTGATACAGAGTGCAGCACCCTGAGACAAGATAAATGGCTGGAGTCTTTCTCTATTTTTCCCTCCCTCTCTGAATATTTAGCTACTCTGAAGTTGGAGGCTTCATCATTTGGGAATATATTTAATGTTTATATTGGTAGTTTACACAAAAATCAATTTACCTAAATATACCTACCAATTTATATATCTTTTACTTTGGTTTTTTTAATATACAAAATCTGCAATAAAATTTTAACATCAGAGACTTACAAAATGATGAAAGAATATATCAAATTTGACCTTTTTAAATTGGGGGATTGGCGAGTCATTTAAATTGAAATCTATTGATCGATTTAAGCCAATGGAGAATGGAAAGAAAAACATAATCGAGAGCTGTGGGAGCTATACACAGATTCAGATAGTTTAGCTGAGGTGCATACTAGAATGTGAGATTGGCAAAACATGTTTTAAGAAAAGTGCATAGCTCCATAAAAAAAAGAAAAGTATTGGTGAACAATTTGGGACGTAATAGAACAATAAGATACCAAATCTGAAATGGTGGGATCAAGTAGAGAAGGAACTAAATAGTCTGGGGAATAAAATGCCAGGTGCAGTGATTGTTGGAGAGTACAGTCACCCAGTAAATACGAGGTAAGAACAATACATTTATTGTAACCGTAGTGTTGTCCGTGCACTATAATCTAAACCAATGAATGCAGCCCGATGAGTCATTCTTGCAACAAGTGACCTCATTAGAGCAAATGTTTGTAAGACTATATTTACAATGATGCTCTTCCTCACCCAGCACCTACCACCGCCTCTGGAGTCTACCATTACAACAATTGAACTGTAAATAAAAACACATCCTTTCATGTTTAAAGGTAAAAACATAACGCAGCCTGGATGGTCGCTTACTAGCATAGCCGCTGGTAGCCTAGCAGGTTACCTGGTGGGAAGTTGGACATACAAACAACAACGCTCAGTGGTCGCCTGTCACACTTGTCATCTTGATGGCGTGTACCATTGACGAAGAGTCTTTTCTTTTCGAAAACTCTGCTGTCAGGGATTTTCGGTATGTCAGATTGAATGAAAATACATTAAAGAACTAGTTTCTCCTAGACTGCAAAAGAACTGGGTAAATTGGCACAAAGATCCGATAACGCAAGAAGAGAGGCTAGTGCTTACGCTCCGATATTTAGCAACTGATGCATCACTTGTCCTTTGCTTTCAGAACGGGAGCGTCGACGGGAGGTAAAATTATAAAGGAAACAATTCAAGTTTTATGGCATGTTTTACAACCACTCCAGATGCCAGTTCCTACTGAAAAGGACTTTGAAAACATTTCTAATGATTTCAATGATCTCTTTTATTATATTTCCTGATGTAGAAATGTATAATAAACGTCAATCAAGAACAAGAAAATCTATTAAATGTACATTTGGTATTTTGTTTTCCAAATTAAGTATATCAAAATGTACAAATCAGTATATGTTCTAAATTTACTATTTGTATTTGACATACATTAACAAAGTATTTGATGTTTTAGTGTTGGATAAAACATAAAAAATATATTCTATAGTTTTTGTATACATATATATTTGTAATAACAGAACATATTCGGCAAATTATGAGTAACTTCACACGTTTGTATGTAAGGTCTGCTTTCGCAAGGAAGGAAAAATATATTCTTAATTGTCAAAAAAATCTTACACTAAGCTCATCAGTCTCTGAGCATTGTAACATATAAAGTAAATGTAACTTCTATTGTAATTTTACTTATTTTAATATTCACTTTCTAAAAAAATTTAAATAAAATGTTACATAAAAAATTGTTTTCAATTTGTATCATAAAATCCTCTTTGATTCAAGGTCATCAAATTGTCATATGCGTACTCCTCGTCACATGCAATCCTTCATTTTCATTTGGTGGGGAGATCACGGTCTTCTGACTGATTGACAGTCACAACGAAGACTTGTTGGCAAGGATCCACTGAGTGAGCGTGATCATCAAACGAAATGCGCATGTGCGCGTCGAACCATCTCCGCTTACTGCTATGTAATAATGGACCTGGCAATTCTTCTCGTTTAGAGATTAGTTCACTGCTACCATCTCGGCTACCAGCTAGCCTCCGTCGTGGCTAGCAGACGCACCCACTTCATGATCCCATTCTACATAGCAGTAAGCGAGTAAGCGACCAGCTAAGCTAGGCTACCAGCGACCTACCTGCTAGGCTTCGTTGTGTCTTTACCCTAAGGTAGGATTTCAAAAACACATTACATACTTGTAAAATACAAAAATAAGTTTCGGATCTTCAAATAAGCTCTTTGCCCTTGAAACAAGTCTTACCAACCTTTTTCCTAATCAGTCAGTGTTTAATCGATTTCAGATCAACAAAAACCTATTGTTTTAAAGCACACCATTTAGATATTTCTAACTGTTGTTTCAACTTAACACCCAGGGAACCTGCTTAACAAATGGATATGGCGTAAATATCAATATATGCTTATAGCCTTTTGCTACTATTTATTTTGAAATGTATCTAAAGTCAGCACTATTGGTTCGGTAATTGTACCTTGCTAATTGGCGACAAAGATCTGTAGATACTGCAGGCGTTAGGTCTACACTCGGTCCTCTTAAAAATGACATGGCATCCAATCAGTAGTAGCCATCGATGTGGACACTATTAGAGAGACTTACTGTTAGGCAGTATTCAGGGTCTGAATATTGTGTTGGTAAGAGAATTGAGAAACTGTCTCGTCATATAGCTTAGCATCATTTCATTTTTTCTATACTATCAGATCAATTTTATTATTATTACATAACTGTTTCCTTGACAATATTAAATTGAAAGACACAGTGGGGGAAGAGTAGTTCTTTATCTCACGTCTACCACTCAGTGCATTCTCTCACATCGGTGCTTTCAGTAGGTCGTAATATAAGTGGCCTGTCCATAATATTTCCAAACATATATTAGGATCGGATTCCACGTAAACATATTGACCTTGGTTGACTTGTCTACTGGGATAGTCATAAATTGATTTTAGTTAGAACATAAATCTTTAATTAGTAACAATAATTAAACTTGTTGATCACACTTATCACATTAATTCACTTTTTATGTTTACCCATAGGCACCTTAATTATAAATGATACGGCTTGTCATTTATTTTAAAATGTGAAAAATTTTATGAATTAATAAACTGTAGTGTTTCAAATTAAAAGTAACACTTTGCCCTATAAATATATTAGTCTTGCAAATGATGAAACCTACTTCCTCAGGAGGGTAGATGGCATGCGTGCTGGGGACAACTGTGACCGAGTTTGGGGTGATATTGATTAGGTCCATCCCCGTGTTTATTTGGCAGACCTCAGCAGAGAACACCTTGGGCGGAACAGGGATGACGGCGGTGGCTTGGAACTGCTTCCGTTGCCAAAGTAACCAGAGGGTTACAGCTGCCAACACAGAGATGAGAAAGGAGCTGACTCCCAGTAGAGTGTAGAGTAGCCTCTCTTGACCATCTTTATTGGAACGTGCGTAATTATTAGATAAGGTAATTTAAGATACTTAATATAAGCACATAATATGTTGAAGTACACAAACACTAAGACAAAGATGAATACCTTATGTTTAGCGAAAAACTGTATTAGAAAGACTAAAAATATTTCTAATTTCACCTCCGTTACTTACGTCTGCCTTTGGTAGTTCGTTTCACCCAAGTATATATTTTTCTCACCAATATATTTTTCTGTTACATTCGATTTTACTGTCTACCATATGTGTTTGCATAGAGAAAGTATTGTGATTGTCAACAAACAAGTGCTTTTATAAGTTGGTCTAAAAATCAGCTGTAGGGCCCTCTGAACCCAAAAAGTGTTTTTTTTTCGAAAACATTTTTTATATCTGTCTGTATGTATGTATACTTCACTGGAGGCCAAACGGATCGATATATTTTTATTTTATATGTAAGTTTTTTATGTGTAAGTATATTTATATAATATACTTATACATATACAAAGTTATACTTATAAAACGTTTTTTATATGTAAGAAAATTTATATGTAGGTATATTTAGCTAATATCTCCAGATCATTTTTCACCTGTATGAAATTTTAATTTTTCTTTTATTTATATGGGCAAAAACCTTACAAAAATGGAATTTTCTCAAAAACAGCTCTAACGTTTTGATTTAGTTTTCACAATATATATTAATTACAATGTAAATAATTTTAGTAACAACCAATGTCTCTAGTTTGACTAGTTTTTTTAGTTATGGCAAAAAAACTTATTTGGGAACCAAACTGGTAATTTTCAAAGTTTTTATTTATGAGTGTTTAATATGGAGGAAAGTTTTTTAATTATTTGGAACTATTTATTTTATATAAAAACGTCTTTAAATATTTTAAAATGATATTTAAAGATAATTGAATACAGATATAAAATACTTAATGAAGTTTTTACTAAATTTATTTATAACTTTCTTTAACAGAAAAACTGATAGCATACGTTCTACATTTATATTTCAATTGTATTCTTACTTAAACCTATTAGTTACACGGTTATTTAAGTTTATAACGCATATTAACAAATAAATTAAGTTTTTACATCAATAAAAGATTTATAATATATAAAGCAATATTTACTTTAATAACTATGCTGATATATAGGCTTAGTTTTAAGCATTACCTCAACTCCAGAAGTAAGGTAATGGTCGTGAAAAATTGGAAAATTCCATTTTGTTTGTATATATGTTCTTGACGAATACCTGAAGAGGCACCATTCCAACCAATTAATCCATAAGACGAATAATTGATTTAATTTATGATTTATTTCACCTTTTACAAATTAAATATTTTATTGTATAAACTAATTAATTTACCAGACAGGAGTCTCTCATAGTCCACTTAAGCTTATACTATTATACCCAACAAATATACCGTGCGTGTTTTCCCTGTGAGCGTGGGGGTTGTCTGGAATCGGCAAGGCGGTAGTATAGTTCTCCCTTCTCCCTGCGAGGTTCGGCCACTCACTGTAGACCTCACTCTCAACTACAACATCCTCATAGTCGTACTCGGGGTCTGCTATTTCATCCTCGCCTAGCCCTGAGTCGTACTGTTCCAGAAGCACCTTGCGGGGAGCTAGAAAACAAAGAGATTCCATAAGAATCACAATAAAGTCAGATTATAGTTAAGATTCAATATTTTGGTATGAAAGGTTCGAATATAAAATTTAAAATTGACATAAGTAATCAAAATTTTTAATAAATTTAAAGATTATTTTTCAGGCCTTTCGATTACGTAGTAACCATTGTCAAACACTCACATCAAATTATACAAAATGTATATTTACAATAAGTTTAAATAAAAGTACACCATTGAATAAAAGTAAACACACATTTGGCTAAATTATATTTTAAATTATTAAATAAAAGAAGAATGTTGAATTTATGGTTGGTTCATTTTTGACTAATTGTTCTATGTATTTATTCTTGAATTATGTCTCATATCAATCAATATAATAATAATTTTGAACTTATTTTAGAATTTGAAAGGATGAAAACTAATAGTGTTTACAGCACGATTTGCCATTGATTATTTTTCATATTGTTTGAACTGTAAATTTTCTTTGTGTTCATTAAATCGAGTTTTTATTTTTCTTCTTGTTCGGCCAGTATATACATGTTTACAATTAATTTTACAAATTCCTGATTTGTCTTATTTTACTAAGGCTCAAATAGTTTGGTAAAACTGTTTAAAAACTATATTATATTTTTTTTACAACATCTTAACTTTATTGAAATATTTTACTGGAAAGAAAGAATTATAATTGTTATTATATTACTGTAAAAACTGCCAATATTGTATACATAAAGAATCTCGTGTATGAAATATGTGGAGTATTTTTTAAACCTAACATTTCAGTTATTATGAAACCATATTACAAGGAATTTCGAGAAGTCCCATATATTATTGAAAGTTGTATGGAAAGCATATATATATTGGGAAAATTAGTATCCTTATTTGTTTTAAACACATAATGTGTATGTATATTAAATGCCTGGAAGATAATTTTAACAATTTATTGGGTTGATAGAATTTAACTAAGGTTACATTTACGTTAATTCTAAAGATTATTTTTTTATAATCCTACCACCTGATATTACCCACTCCTAGTTGACTTGTTCTTATATAAACTGTGCATTAAGTTGTTAAATATGTTCCCACTGCTCCAAACGCTATTCCATCAAGGCCGACTGAATGAAACATCACAAATTAATTTGATGAAACGTTCTTTCCCCTTTCAAACATTGTACATAAACCGTGTGCAGGTGAAACAAACAACAAAGCTATTTGTATGGTCAACATTGTGTGGCCACTGTAATGCATGACCGGACACAACTGAATAGTTAATCAAAGCAACGTTCCTCATTTATTCTAGGCACAGTCCTCAAAGGGCTTTTGAAATTTCAATAATTTTAAATATATAGATCAAATTTAAAAGCCAGTGGCTATTAAGGACATACACTTGAACACTTTTTGGTCTTTCATATTTCATACAATGTCGTTTGTTGTTTTATAATTAAAATCACATTTAATAGTTTGTTACCATCCCAAATTACTACGATAAATAGTTTAGTTTTAATTAGGGGCCATAAGAACATCATATTTAAAAACTTTATACAAATAAACAAAGCTATTTCTGATATTTATTTAAGAGAGTTATCTCATAGACCTAGATTCAACAAATTCATATATTTAAATGTAATTTTTACAGCTTTACTAAGTTTTTATTTTTTTCATTTTATTTTTTTAATTCACTAATAAATGTAAAGTAAATCCCTTGGAATACAATATTTACTTACATAAAACTTACTTACTTCCATCAAATAGCACAAAATTGTAACACAAATCCCCGTGATGACATAGTTTGTTAGTAATTTGACATCAAAGACCCTGTTAAAATTAAAATTTAACAACACAAAAGAAATAAAAGTACCTTTTCAGTTAATTCACTACTACCACTTTTCCGTTACTTCACTACCACTATTTTGTATTGCAATTACGGTTAGGTTAGTTTACATAAGGTCAGGTCAGGTAAGGTGGCTATTAATGTCGATCACAAACTTGTAAATCCAATGATTGACTTAACACCGAATGCGCAAATTATATCGCATTCCTAGCGGCTAAGGAATACCACAGTAGACGTAAAAACGATTGGGGGACGGTTTTTAGAGCAATAGAATATTTATCAAGCGGTAGTGAATAAACTAAAAAAAAATAGTGGTGGTTTACCGAACAGAACCGAAAAAAGTAGTAACAGCCGTTCAAGTTCCTTTGATTGCAATGTTTATATTTGGCATTGAATAAACCTTTTATTTTAGGTTCTCTAAAGATGCCAACATATCTATAAACATATAAGCCCGAGAATGTTATGAAAATAGCTTTTTTGGATATAAGTCTATTTAAAGTTTAATTTAGCTTAGTAGGTGTATATGAAAGGTAAGTTATAAAACAACCAAGCTAGCAGCAAATTTATACTGATTTAACAAAAAGATGATCTGTGAAGGACAAATCGACAAATAACTATTTCGTTTTTAATACTTTAATATTATTCTGGCGTTATTTAAGTTCAGAATCGCATGCTATTTTAAGAAAACCACTCTCAAAAAAATAAAATCTTGAAAGTACATTTAATGAATATAACAATAATTATTTTGATATATTTAGTATGTATTTACTCGTGTAGCTAGAAAAATATAGTAAAATATTTTCTAAATAGTCCAATTCAACTGTGATCTAAGTTTCCCTGTAGGAAATCAGGGCCTGACTTCATAATCAAATTGTCTTGCAGCTGACACTTATATTGCATTTCATTCTTCTAATATCTTGTACCAACATGAAAATACATGATTTCATCAAAATACTGTTTAACAAATAAATTAATAATATTAATACATACATTATTTATTTTATATCATTATTATAATAGAGAAACACTTTTAGCCCTATAACACTCACCACAAGTATAAACAATCTTAAGGTACATGCGGGTCTGCTGGCTGCAGGGTTTCCCTAGCGTCGCAGTGTCAGCGGACAGAGAGCAGCGTCGGTGACCGTGACATAACCTCATCACTGTCTCTGTGGCGTACATCGCTAGACACGCTGTAACAGAAAAGATTGTTACAATACGCCACATTTTGGTTTGTTGGATTCATGATTTCCCTAGCGTCAGTGGACAACAAGGAGTGTCAGAAAACGTGACATAACCTCAAAAATGCCTCTGTATCGTACCTGGCGATAAAAACTTTGATAAGAAAGAATCATTAAAAAAAAAAAACATTGGCGTAGCATAAAAAGTAACAAACACTAAGTTTTTCTGTGTAGGTATATGGAATAGCGAGAAAAAATGTTTTTACATCCTAATATAAAAACAACAGATAATATAAATGTTACTAAATTACTTTAAATAATAAGAAATAATGTTCTTATGAAAGTTGTTAGATAATTTGTTAATGGTTTTGTCGATTTGCCGTTTATCTACGCACGTTTTAACAAGAACTTATCCCATTAGATTTAAAAAAAACCACGTTAAAACTGTTATAATATTATATTATTACGGTAATTGGCTTTGAATGGGAATATATCATATGATATAACAACTGTATTTATTATGTTAAAACAATGTTGTCACACATAAGAAACCCTGAATACAAAATAAAACTAAACATTGTTTTAAAATGTCCTAAGTCTGATTTAAAAATACCATTATATGATATCGTCTAGACCGTTTTATGTAACAAAACGAACATTGGGAAGAAATTGACTAAGTCATGCCATATATATTTTTTTTTAGCGAGTAGGTATTTCATAGTTGTTAAGTAACAGGGTTTAAAACACAGCATTAGGATTAATTCAAGACCTAAATTCCAAGAAATCGTGCTAAACATACTCCATATAAATACAAATTTAACCTTACTACCACTATTCATAAGTAATGTTTAGATTTATAGCAAAACAATAGTACATAAACTTCAAATTAATGAAAGTACAAAACACAATCTTAACCGAAAGTTAAGAACATTTATTTTTCAGAAGGTGCAGACTATTTGAACGTCCTATATTGGAAGGTGACTAAATTGTATTGTGACTATCGAAAAATTTCAAAAATATATATAAAATGTAAAGCCTTTTGCAAAGATTATTCACAAATGTTTACTTAAAATCGATCTGTAATCAATATGTTATTCTACAAAATTTTTAAAAATATAGATAAATCTATTTTTTCCTAACTAAACATGCAAGAACTGATACCTTAGAGAACAGAAAATTATGGACAATATTAATTATTTATCTATCAAGATAAATAAAATGGGTTATTATTCCTGTAAATCACTTTATACGATATACGTTTATGCATAACACTATATCATATATATGTTTATTAACTTATCTACAATATTTGATATACACATAACAATAAAATATTATTTATTTATCAAGCTATCTACTCACTCTCTTCAGGGATGCCGGGGGGTTGCGGACACGTGACACTCTCGTATTCCGTTCGCCCAAAACTGGCCGAGTAGATGGCGATACGCGAGTTAGCCTCACAGGTCAGCTGCACCAGTTCATTCTCGCAAGCCATCTTGCTGCGAAACTCAACTGAAACAAAATATACATTGAACAGATGTTTAAAATATCCTTTAAATTACTATCAATTAAAAGTGTCTTACATTACTGTATGAAAATTCTATATATAATACAAAACTTAAATACATTTGCAATTTTTTTCGTAATAGTTACATTAAAATATTTCCTCATAATTAAATATATTATTCAAATGTCTTACCTGGTCGACATTTGTAGGCCACCTCGACAAAGTTTCGAAGCCATGGACATGGGTCTGGGCTAGGGGTGGCATGGAACCTGCAGAGCCGTCGTTTGTGACATGCCTCCACGACTGACTGCAATAGAGAATACTACCCCAAACATTATAACAATCTCTTAAACCGTACATAATGTTAAACATAGCAGTTTACAATATAGCAAACACTTTTGGGTATTTCAAAACGTAGATATTGAACAATGAGTCTATATCCTTGTGTATTCGAAGCATAAATAAGTTATAAAATGTTTATTTATTTTGGTAAAATATTGCGTTCTGTTAATTTACTGAATATCGTATAGTTCATATATATTTTACCAGTAAATAGAACTCTTCCGTTGCCCTAAATCTGGACATTGTTTATTTATGAACTTATTTATTTTTAGCTATCTCCCTGACATCTATTCAGGTACGAACGGTGTAAATAAATTACAATAAGAATAACCTGAGATAAAACTTTTCTTAGTATACCAACGTACATTAAACATGAGCTCGGCTACAGGGCAAGCCAACATGTTAGCCACTTAAGTGGCCTATTTCATATAGCAAAACGATTATAAAGAGCTTTTTAATTAAAAAAGAAATCAGTTCACTTTGTAAAGAATATAAATTTACCTATCGATGAGTTGCATTTTGTTTATTATGTTAGTGAATAGTGGTTTAATGTTGTCTCTATTAAAAAATTATTGTTCATTAGATTTATATTGTCGTTGGTAAAATATCAGAATCTAAGACCAAAATGATTCATTAGACGATTAAATAGTATTGAGTATTATACAGAAACAATAACATAAATGATGTTAATATTTTCCTTAGCATAACATCTTACATTTATTAATTTTGCATCTTATATTTATTATATGAATAAATATTTATATAATATGTATTGTTATAATGTTTGTTAAGTTTCATGTACAAGACTTAAATCTTATTAAAAAAAACATAGATATCTTGTAACTGAATTTGTGAATAGTAACGCAGAAATTCAGTTACAGGCGTCTCAAATCAGGTGAATTACCATTGAGGTACTAAATTTCTTATTTTAAAACTGTAAATAAAAAACTGTATTGATTATAGTGTAAATATTATATAAATATTATTGCTCATCTTTTATAACATAAACGATATTTTACCAGGGTTTTTCAAAATCTATACGTATGTTATTTTTTTTAACATGTATTACTTATGTTTTGTTTTGAGAAATAAACGTATTTAATTTAATTGCATAAAGAAGAGATAAAATAAATCTTTTTAATTAGTAAGATTTGTTCGGACTTGGTTTAAATATCAAATTCTAAATTGTCATACACGATAATTATTTATATAGCCTATATATATATATATATATATATATATATATATATATATATATATATATATATATATATATATATATATATATATATATAAATTTGCACACCAAAAGATTTATATTTCAAAATTTTCTTAAGAATATATGGTATCTCAATAATATATAAAATAAACAATCAAGTTACCTGGAGGCCACTGGGCCAGGTGCAGGTGGTGTTCCACTCGCTCCGCCCCTCAGGACAGTTGGTACCGTTACTCTTGCCATACTGCGCCACTTGAACGACGATGGACGTCTTCGGGGGACACTGAAGCACCATCAACTGGTCGTCACACACCGCACGCTGGAAGGTCTTCAGTGAGTTGGAGAGCAAAGCTGGAACATAACACTGGCTTATTGCCTCTTGAACGATGACGGATGTCCTTTGGAGACACTAGAGCACCATCAACTGGTCATCACATACAGCACGCTGGAAGGTCTTCAGTGAATTGGAGAGAAAAGCTGGAACATAACACAGTCTTATTGCCTCTTGAACGATGACGGATGTCCTCGGGAGACACTAGAGCACCATCATCTGGTCATCACATACAGCACGCTGGAAGGTCTTCAGTGAATTGGAGAGAAAAGCTGGAACATAACACAGTCTTATTGCCTCTTGAACGATGACGGATGTCCTTTGGAGACACTAGAGCACCATCAACTGGTCGTCACACACCGCACGCTGGAAGGTCTTCAGTGAATTAGAGAGCAAAGCTGGAACATAACACAGACTTATTGCCACTTGAACGATGACGGATGTCCTTTGGAGACACTAGAGCACCATCAACTGGTCGTAACACACCGCACGCTGGAAGGTCTTAAGTGAATTGGAGAGCAATGCTGGAACATAACACAGTCTTATTGCCACTTGAACGATGACGGATGTCCTTTGGAGACACTAGAGCACCATCAACTGGTCGTAACACACCGCATACTGGACGGTCTTCAGTGAATTGGAGAGCAAATTAGGAACATAACACTGACTTATTATTACTAATAAGAAAGAAAGTTTACCATATAGTAGGTGTTAATTTCTCTCGTATCTTAGAATTTTTTAATAAATAACAATAATTGTTTGATTATTTTGGCTATTTTCATATCAAAACAAATATTTGTTTGTAATGTATTAAAATCTAATAGAAATGGAAAAAAATAATAAATTTTAGTTTTATTTATTTATTATTAGTGTCATTAGCAATTTCTTTAAACATGAATTATTGTTATTATTATTGTGAATAATATACTATAGCCTATTGATTAAAATAACTGAATTAACACAACGTTAAAATTTAATATAAATTAAAAATAGGGGATAGAACCGAAATAAAATTAGTATTTTTTAAAGAACATTATCATACGAATTACATTTTAGTACCACAATATTAATAAAAAAGTAAAGTATAAAGACGTTTATTTAAAAAGTCAAAATTAAAGGATCTCATGCCTTTGCTATTGTAAAATAAAGGTTGAAGGAAAGGACACGCATTTCAATTTTAAGTATTTATAAAAATATTAATAATATTACATATGGGTATTATAATTTGTTACATTATATTTGTTTTTGTGTAATAAGTTATTTTTAAGTGTAAGCAATCATAATGTTAATTCTAAGAAGTAATCATTTCATTAACAAGGTGCTGGTTTAATAGGGTTTTATATACATGTTTTTTTCATATTTAATGTTACATTGCCTTGTACATTAAATATGGGTTTCCACTTCAAACTTTAAAATAAATTCACTTCACAGATCAATAGTCTAAGAGATATGAAAATATCTGTGGTAAAATAGGAGAGCACTCTCAAAAAAATCCCTAATAATAATGTTCAGATTTAGATAGGTTCCTAATACAAAATTTCAAACACTAATATTTGTATCTAAATAATTTTTCAAAATTCATTATGGTTCTACTTGCTTACAGGGAACCTTTAATAGTTGTTACATAAATAAAATGAAAAATAAAAATATGTAAATTAGGCTAATAAACTCTAATGTTAAAATATTTGCCTCAGAACTGAAAAGGATAGTTTGAGACTGATATTGAACTTAAGTTTATATAATATTATTTGCAAAATATTTAGAAATACATTTCCATATTAAAATAATTGTGTACTAAAAGATTATTCCAGGGACTAGTCAGGGAACATACAAATATATTAGGTAATGCTATTTGTGAATATAGTTAAGATTTTGTTCTTTTTCTTTTATAATGGCCCAGTATTATTTTTTTTTATATATTCCTGAAAGTTTCATAAAAATAAACAAATATAAGTGGTGATATAATTGTGTTTAAATCATTGTAATGCATATGTATAATAGAGTAGAGTAATTATTACTGATTATTGAATTGTATTTATAACTAATTGTTATTACAGTTTTTATGTGTTACAATATAACACTTGAATTGTTAATCCTTTAACATACAATGAACGTCACACCATAAATATATATTAAAATTAAAATGTCAAATATACAGGTGTCTTGGTAAGCAATTTATGTAAACTAACTTCTTTAGACCTGAGGAACGCACAAATGAAATTTATCATTATAATATATATATATATATATATATATATACATTTTATACTTACATTATAATAAGTGTAAGTTGTGTTAATTTCTTTTACATATTATTCCTTACAGGTCATATCATGTAAAAATAATTATGTGTCTCTGTGTAGTAATCAGTTGTTTATTATTTTTATTATTTACGCTTTGCAATAATCTCTGTTACTAAGCCTCTAATATTGATTACATTAATTACTTAAATTTGAATTTTAAAGACAATATAATTTGCATAGTCATTTGAAAGGTACATGAGTGTTAATTAAATGTGATAACGAAATTGCGACTCCCTGAATTGCAAGATGAGACAGGAAGATGATAACGTTAGGGCATAACTAGGTGTGAAGGAAGTACTCGGTATACAGCGAAGGGAATTTGCATGAAGTTAATGATCTTTGCACGACATTGTATATGCTCACAATGTATGTGCCGTGAGTTCGTCATTGTACTTTACTATAATGAAACATGTAAGCTGAACATGTTTTTACATAATGTGGTATGATTATATTATTGTATACTTTAAATAATAATATGTACTTTTTTCGAATTTTTAATGTAATCTATTCCTAAATTTTTTAAAAGGTAAATTTTTCAAACATCTTACACATAAATAAAATCATATAAAAAACTATTATATGGAAATTATGGTCAATTCGATAGTGTAGAAATCTAGATAAATGACCTAAATTCTAAATCAGCTGCCTTAACATTTTTAACTGTATTAACTCTGTTTTTGATTCTAGTTTTTTAACCCACCCTGTACTTATATAGGTAGGTTAGTGATTCTATGCCACTATACGTGCACTAAAAATGGCCAATGAGTAGGTCTCTGTTTCTACGGCCACCTCAGAAGCACAGAGGACAGTGAGGTTCTGTCATGCATCACGTGACCATGGCAAGGGACGGGGTGGGGTAGACAATAACGTGGCGTCCCACAGCTCCGAATCCCTCAGCTCCGAAACGATGTTTTCTGTTCTGATAGTACTAAAAGTCAGGTTTCTTATTAGTCCAAATCTCGCAAAACCAAATATGAAATTTACACACACGTCTGACTTTTTCAGAAAACGCTTTTGTAGCTCGTCACAGAGCTAGAAAAGTATTTAGCCAAAAATCCCATGGCTTCTGTTGTGACCTAACCACCCACTCATCCACGTACACAGTGGTATTGTATAACTATCAATTTAAAATTTATGATACAACATTTCAGTCATTGAGTCAAAAGTTACATGGAAATTTTTTTGAATAGTTTTTAATAGTACAGAATATATTTATTAAAAAAATATACATTACATTGCCTGCACGAAGTATAGAAATACTTGTCAGTTGAAACCGTAATTAATTAAACCTAAAGTAAACATTAAAAATAAATTGTTTTATATTTTAACTAGTAATTAAACTATTATTAATAATTTATTTTTGTTAATATTACTTAAATAAATGTTAGTTATGTAATTAATTTAACAATTGATTTACTTCAAAATAATACTTAAATTCTGTTCATTAATAAAATGCAGATTTGTTTGCGAATAATAATTTACAGTAAAACGTACCTATATAAAATCACATTGGGCCCTAATCATTTTACAGTCCAGTAAATCAAAATTGGTTCCACTAACATAGTAAAACGTAGTGGCTACCAAATGTCAATATTTTTGTACCATACAGTATTAATAGAAAATCTAGGTTATAAAAACTAACCCTTGTATGAAGAAGCAGTTAAATTATTAGGAAAATAAATAAAATGTTATATATTGTTATGAAAGTAAGTTCAAAATAAATATCAACTACATATTTCCAGGATATATTAAATGTAATTTTTATTATATGAAATTTTTTTCATAAATATTCTAAGTTTATAAATAATAAATACTCCTACCCACAACAATTTGCATGCAATATACTATTTGTAAATAATAATAAAAATGCTGACTACGGAAATCTATTTACAATAAAGAATTATAAAACTCTAACTAAGAAGTTGAAATTCACTGCATAACATTGTTTTTTCTTTTTTTCTAAGAGTTGGTTTCTAAAATATTTAAAAACAATGTTTCAACCATGTATTACATACAGGATCTTCTTTAAAATTCTAAATTATAATTTATCCAATAGTATAGTTTTTTTATTTCTCATAGTGTTTTATTTTTTCATAAGCTTTAACTTTAATTATATGTTTCATCGCATACAAAATTAATAAATATAATCATATAACCTATGGTATTATTTTTTTATAACAAATTAAAGCTGTTTTCGTTTACTTAAAGTATATTCAAACATTGTTTATATATTTATATAAAATATATTTATATTTATATATTTATATTATATTTATATTTATTTATTTTTTAGTAATTCAATAAATACGTATATGTTTAATTAGTACATTTAAGTTTTATTAATAAAAGTTATATATGCAATTAATTGTTTATTATAATTAAAGGTACGCGAAAAATGTAAATTGTTGTAATTATTATCCTAATTGACAGTATCGTTTATTATATATTTTTAAATTCGACCCATTGAGGATCAATAAAAGCCTTTCATTCACTTTTATTGTTTCTTTTTATTTTTCCAGTTTTTCCTTCATTATTTCACTATGTTACACTCTCCTTACTTACATCCATTTTGCTTTTGCAAGAGTTCTGATCTATAGTGTCAGTTTTCAGTAAAACTGAATATTTTTGTCTTTACTGTTAGCTAATTTAAATTGTCTTTCTCGGCAGGTTTTAACTTGTTTGATCTATTTTGTTATATTTTCAATTTCAGGGTGTTTGAAGCAATTTTCTTGGTTAAATGTCAGTCGATAAGTCACATGATATAACAACAATTTGCCGACAAACAAATAATGTCGGCTTCATGTTTGGTGAATATGTCTGTAGCCACGTTTTTTTTTTTTTTGTTTTTTTTTTGTTTTTTTGGTCGAACGATTATTGTCAATATTTTTTAATTATTTCCTGTTCACACTTCTAATCAATTGAGAATAAGAATCTCACTGGCATATAGGATTTCTGGTTTGATGACTAGGTTATAATGATATATTTTGTATTCAAACTATTAAATTTGTTTTGTATTTGCAGTTTTCCGCAAGCTTTTTTTAGATTTTCTCATATTTCTTTTCTTAATTATTTACTTTTGTAAAACAAATATTAAATGTACAAAATAAATTTTAATTTAAATATATATATATATTAGTTAGATTTATCTAAAAAATATATAAAAATATAAAAAATTAAAACTAACATAAACACATTAAACATATATGTTACTTAACCTAACACCTCGTCATAGATTAGAACAAAATTTATAATATATATTATTTTATATAAGTCTCCTCCCTACGATAAGAAAAGTTCTCAGAAAACTACGGTATTATGCCAGTGCTGTTGACAATGATCTGATTGGGCGAATGCCAGCCCCAACGAAATAGCCCCGTTGACCTCGACAGTATATTTTGCGTGTATTCACCAAGATAAATAAAGCTGTCTGCAGCATGTGGTGTCTGGAATAATTGTTCCCAAAACAGCACTCTGAGGCATTTCATTACAAAAAGTGTTAGATACTAATACCTATGTTTTATTATTATTTAATAATTGGTTACATTTGCGTGTTTTTTTTTAATAATTGGATAAAGTATTTTGTTTCAAGTGGTAAAAAATATAGTATTTGGACCACATTCAAAAGCCCTTAGGTTTCAAGGTTAAATTCAATACACTAACTAACAGTCAGTTACAAAACAGAGTAAGCAGTTTTTGAATACCAAATGTTTTTTAATAACACTGGAAAAAGTAAAATATAATATTTATATGCATTTACTGTTAATAAACCAAATTTAAAATAATTATAAAAACACGTGCATTATTTGCATACGTAATTGGAAAATTCAAAAAAAACTTTATTGGAATAAAAAGTTAAAAATAATAAATTCATGGATTAACCGATATACACAGACTTATAAACAAGATGTTCAGAATTTTCATTTAATATTTTTTGTAGATGTATTCATTCAATAATGACTTTTATAAAATCTATTACACTACAATCAGGAATTTATTTATTAGTTTTACGGAATAATTTATTATAAATTATAACTACCATTATATTACTAAAAATTATCGTTGTTTGTGGTTATTATACATTTTTAAAGAATGTATAATTGAACTATCTTTATCAGATATATTCAATTATTAGCATAAAACTAAATCATACCCTAATATTAAATCATGCAGTATTTAAATCATTTGTGTTTTGGCTTAACTAGTAACATTTGTTTTGGCTTATCCAGTAGTAAACATGTCTTCTTATTTTAACAATAAACAATGGAAAACAAACAAAACATCAAAGAAGTAAGTTAAGTGACAAAAAAAGAACATCCAGGATAAATCTATCTCTTGAGAACGAATAAATAATATTTGTCGCCTGTCCTTTAAAATCCTACTTAATTAAGATTTTATTTAACTTTATGCCTCCAAACATGAACTTAGAACATCAAACAACTTGTCATTAACGCATATGTTATGTATTACATTTATTTTGAGCATATATTTATTTGGTAGTTTCATGTTAAAAACGTATTCCAAAATTTATTTTAGTATTATAAATAGTTATAAAATTACTAAAATGTGGGAAATTTTAAATGTATTCAATAATAAATTAATTAAATTTGTGAAAACGAAGAGTTACTAAGAATGGTTATTTATAACAAATAAAAAATCAGATCTGATATTTATGAGACAGTTACATTTGAACATTGATTTCCTACGGTAAACATTATATACGTTCGACATGGTACTATAAAACTTATTGGTATGTATAATTATTATATCTATTTATGTAAAGGTAACTTATATTATTTATTGTTAAAAATACGTTTCAATCTCATTATTTAAAAAATTAATAATTTATTTTTATTTATTTTATAAATAAGTTTTAAGAATATTTATGAAATTCACGGTTATTAAATATTACTTTTATTCATTTTCCCATAAAAATAAAGGGTTTTTATTTAAGGTGAAAAAGCATCAAATGTTGGATGTTTAAAATTTAGATTCGCTCTTGTGATATGATTTCAAATAGTCATTTACATATAAATATTAGTGGTGTAGTTGACAATACATAATCATTAGTTGAGTATGGTTATGGAAGAAATTTTTTATTACAAAAAGATTTATTTACCATTGATCTTCGCTTTTACACTCATTATACATCAAATTAAAACTGTATAATGAGTGTAAAAGCCTGGTCATTTGGACTGTAATATCATGTTTTACAAAACGCATTCATTAATACATAAGTATTATCATTTTTTAATTCTTAGAGAAAAAATCTATTATGCCTAAAGAAATAATGGGCTATTCACTTCCCCAAAATGCTAAAGTGGCATTAAATAAAATAGTACAATGATCTAAATTGGCAACAACGTATAATTGAATTAATGGGCCCATTCATTCTCCCATATAGAGGTTTCCCGTCCAAAAATCTGTTTTCAACTTGGCAAGACTTTTCCTCTCAACTTTCGTTATGTCATACAGTATTTCTTGCTACTTGTAAGTTACAACATTCAAGTAATATATCAATTCATCCTGTTTATAGACATTACATCATTTTATAATTTAATGACAAACAACCTAGATTAACATTTGTGTACCATTTCATATCAACGTAAATGTTTTATTCTTGTGTCCATTGTTTAAATTGTGAGGAGTAATACAAAAGTCGACACCGGTGGCGCAGCTAATTGGGTACAAAGTGTTTGGGATATTGTAGGTGACAGGTTCAATGCTCGGTCCTCTAAATACCAACACGACGTCCGCTTAATGGTTACCATCGACTTTGATACTACTAAAGATGTCTGGGGTGTCCATTTGATCTTCAGATAGTGAGTCAAGGTTCAGATATTGTATAGGGAATAGAACTGAGTGTTAGAGTTGACAGTTAGCTGTAAATAAAACCAACACTACGTGGTTCGGATTCCACGTAAAGCTGTGGGTTCCTTAGTTGCCCTGGCTATTTGGCTATTAATAAATAGCCCTTTCTGAGGTCTGTCCAACTCGGATAGTAACAATGACTACAATCATTCACCTACACTCATAACACTCATATTCGCCCATAACTCTACCATTTGTGTCTTAGAAATGAAAATTGAAAATGAAAAAGTATAATGTTATATTTTGATAATGAGTCATTTTATGTTTTATTGTAATATGTCTTTTCATGACTACAAAACGACCACCAAAATATGAAGTTACATTAAGTGAGAACTTTTTTAGCATCAATGTTAAAACACCTATTAATATATTCCTTGCCATAAGTTTTCAAAGAAAGTTATTGTATTATTAAAGATTTGACAATTGTTTCCAAGTCACTTAAATCCTTAAACTTACTGTTTAAACAATAGGAAAATATGAAAACAATAGAATAGCTTCCTAAAATGAAGGTTTGTTTCTTTAAAATTGTTATTCGCCCATTATAAAAACAATTACATTTATTTCCACAAAAATATTTAGTATGTGCATTATATCATTCTTAAAAACGTTTTAAACTTTATTATGATTAAATTCAACGTGGATATAAGTTCTAAGGGGTTTAATTTAAAACAAACAATATTGAAAGTAATTCAATAAACTCTATATTTAATATTTAACTTCGTACTAACACGGTGTTGAAAGATAAAATAGTCATTCCTAATCTCCATTAGACTTTCTCAAAAGTAAATAGTCTCTTGTATTTATTTAAAATTAATTGAAATTGCTTAAAGGAGATCAAATTCTTATTAATTTATTGCTTTCAAATTAATGAAATATTTTATTAAATAATTCGGGTGATTTTTTTCTCTGATGAAAACCTCTTCTATTGTAGTTTAGTATCCTGCTATCAAACTCGTTTTGTTAAAATTGAAATGTTTAATGTAAGGACTTGTCTAAGTTAAGGAAAACAACTAAGACATAAACTTTATAATAAATATATAATTGAACAAATAAGTTTAAATTAAAAGAAAATAGGAAATTGGATATTTCATGTTCTAAGTTGTAAACACCAAGTTGAACTAGTAGTCATTCACAATAGTCATTTATTAAAAATTATAGAACATATCTAGTTTTAAACAGTAAAACTATTTGTATATTCTAAGTTAATAGAGAACTTTCCTTGAACAAAAACAAACATGTTTTGAAAACTTTGATAACGATGCAGCTATATTTAAGTAAGCCCTTCTCTATTTATGTTATCTAGTTCAACCGATCTGCAATGCTTTGTTTAGAGAGTCCGATTAAAAGTTTATTATTTATACAAATGGAAGTACCACTGTTGTTTTATTTTGTGTAAATTTGAATAAATGTCCTTTATTTTCATATATTTGTCGTTAAAATTATTGGAATTACACATTTTAACCTAAACAATACATTTTTTACGAATTTGATAATTTATTTTTATAAACTTAACAATAATGTGAAGTTGTAATATAAATCTAAATATAAATCTAAATATTTGAGAGTAGTGAATTGGCAATTTTAGGTGCAAAATGGGTCAAATTTAGTCAGAAAACAGTGTTTGAATATAACTGCAACTGTAAGGTGTAAGGTTGTAAGATTTTAAGACAGACTGTAATTTTACATGTGGTATCCAATCTACCAAAAAATGGCGTACATTTGTCTTCTAAATAATTCTTGGTACTAAAGACATAAATAGTAATAGTGTAGAGTTGTTATATAAATAATATACTTATATATGTAACTGACATTTAAGGTACATAAAATCATGTTAACGAATCATAAGGGAAGAATGTTAAATTTTTATAAATTAATAGTAACTGCACTAAATTTTAATATAACTAAACAAACAAAACCATATTAATTACTTAATAAAACGTTACAGTTATAATTTATTATCACTGGTTGAATTAAATAAATTCAATTATACAACACAGGACCTTATCATCATTGCATTTCAGAATAGATTAACAAAGATTAAAAATAAATGGTGTAAATTAAAAATGTACTTAGTTTTATTATAGTTAATGGAACATGCATTTTCACTGATTTTTCTGTGTAATTCGTTTTACAATACGACACATGACTTGGAAAAATGGACTGAATATATTTACTTTCTCATAGCAAATTAAATATATTGTAATTACATCTTGTATAGTAAATCTAGTAATTTATAAATAAATGGAAAACTATTAGTTTTTTCTTTTTTTTAGAAAAAAAGCTCGATATATAGGGGGCACTTTTAGAAAAAACATTTATGTCACATAAATAATTCTTACCATTAGTGAATCAAGGTGTACAGTGTTGATGTTTACATAACACTTAAGTTTTTGCTTTTATGTTATACTTTTTAAAATCATACATCGTCTTTTTATCTTGAACGATACAGCTGCACTTATCGATCTTTAACACGAAAAGTATCCTAACTTTATAGTATATATTCTTACAGGTTTATTTTACCTAATTGGTTAAACACTTCCTTTAAAGTAATTATGAATATTGTACATGAACTAAGGACATTGACAACTATTTTTGTCAGTAGGTATATAGGGTATTATAGTCTCGTAAATACAGGGTGACACAGTTAACGGGAATTTTACAAATACTTAGAGGTAGCCATGAGGATATGGCGGCGATGCAGGACAGTGATCTTGAGCTAGTGAATCCTTCACTATTTCAGTTACAATAATATTCACAGTGGTTCTATGGAACGCAAAACAGCAAACGTTATCCATAAAATGTCTTATAAAAACTTTTATAGTTTGAAAGCTACGCAGAGGGAGGGAGTTCCGGTATTATTGCAACTTAGGACGTCATAATGTCGTTCCATCAAAACAAGCAGTCAAAATTTGTATTAATTAAGTTGAAGAGACTGGTTCTGCTTGAAATAAAAAACCAACAGGATGATCAAGAAGTGTTTGTAGGCCTACTACAGAACATTAATGTTGTTAATGGAAGCCGTGTGTGAACTGTTCGGAAACGGCATAATCTTAAGAGTCGATAAAGTTTCCTGGCCCTCTAGATCACCATATTTGTCCGTTTGTGAACTTTATGTGGAGGCTATATAAAAAGTAAAGTTTATACGACTATAAAAAGACTGTGGATAAGTTAAAATAGAGAATTTGGGGTGAAATTCACCGTTTCGCAGCCGAGATGTTGCAGTGTTCATTGAGAATCTCAACTACTGATTTCAAGAATGCATTCTTACGAGAGGAAGCCTTAAGGGCACAATTTTAAAGAAATGATACTAAATATTAATGTTTCTTAAATGTTAAGTGTTAATGTCTAAATACCATAAATTACATGTTTTTATCCATCATTCTTAGTTGATTTTTTATTATTTAAAAATTCCCGTTATTCTGGGTCACCCGTAAATACTATTGTTTCATAATTTAGACAATTAATCGATCCAGGGATGTTAACTCCCACTAATTGATCACTAATTGGTTGTGTTTATACCACCCTCATCACTTGCATCTTACTGTTCAACTATGGGAAATATTTTCAATATCAAAAAATTATGTATTACTAAAATTAAATATATATTTTAATATCGTTCATACATCTCTATGATAAATTTATAATGGTTTCGAAATATATTAAATACAAAAAATAAGTTTTTAATATTCCATTACAATTAGGAAAGGGTTCATTTAGACAAAAGTATTGTAGTAAAGAGATTATTTTACGTTTCCACTTAATTAGGAACTGTTTGTAAAAAAGATACTTATTTGTTTAATTTAATGAAGCATTAAATCAGTCGTAGGAAAATGTCTTCGTCAACATAAGTCTAACAGAGTTACAGAGTTCAACGTTTCCTGCTAGTGAACACATTTCCTACGTAACAAATGTGCAGATTTAAGATGAAATAAACGTACCACTACCTTTCCACATAAATACTTTGTTCTTCCTACGCCTAGAAACACCAGTAGATGTAAAGTGCTCATTCTTTCTTGTCTTATTATTATAATAAGGAAACATGATAGCCACACTTAACATAAAGCTGAAATATGGTAATACTACTCTTTACATAAGTATTACTCCGAAAATAATTTGTATTAACCATTCCAAAAAATTAAAATTTAATTTCTTTTATTAAAATGACTGGTACTATAATTTCATAATTCCAATCATTTAATGGTTAAACTCAATTATTAATATTCCGTTGTTACTTGATATTTTGAGGTTATATTTCATCAAAATGACTGTTATTATTTTTTTAATGACATTATTAAAAAAAACCTTAGACTTGCAGCTTTGTACAATTATCTGAATATTTCAAGCAAGAGACGATTTTGTTGGCCTGGAATTGAATAATTGTAGAGAGAGCTTTAAAATTTGAAATACGCACAAACATCAAAGTATTTTTACTCAAAACGAAGCTTTGTATTGGCGTGCAAAGGACTTTACTTTTAGGCAAGAATAAATACTCTCTTTTTCTGTAATGTAGGATAAATGAAAAACCCTTTCATAGTCTGTTGTAAAGGACTCACTTGCCATATTATAATAATTCATAAATACATTAATATATTCTTGGCTTTACATAATATTTATTTCGACTAACGTCCTCAAAAAGTCTAAATATGTAAACGCTATTAAGATATATTAAAAATTACCAATATCTTATTAACTATACAGCTCCTTCATACTTGTGGCATTTTCTTCTTAGCTATTTTTTCAAAACCCTTAAACACCTACCACATTTGTACAATATAATAATACAAATATATAGTGTCTATTAAAATAAGAACATTTTAAATTGAATCTTTTAGTTGATCCATAATTTTATACTGGAAAACAGTATCAATAAATATTTTATCATTGCGAATTTTTCTCTGTATTTATTAGTAAAATTTTATAAATTATCATCAGATAGTGAAAAGTTTTAACACTTTGTAAATTGTTTTCTAAGATTCCGCATTATTGTAATTCACGAGTAGTAGTGACCCAACTATAAGTAAACATTTTATTGGTTGCATAAAAGTAATATATAAAAGCTTTAACCTTCGTTTTTCTGATTAGTTATGATTACATTGACACTTGTAAGTCCATAATCTTATTATGAATGTCACACTATGTATGCTGTATTTTTCTTTCTTTCTTTATTTATTTTTTACTGAAGGAGAGGCCGATCTCCTTCTTAACCTTACTCTGCCCATTCATCATAGACTATTGGTCTGTGCGAGAAACTTATTCAGACAGAGCAAGGGGACGAACCAACACAATGACAAATATTTCCAGTCTAGGCCGGATTAGAACCAGTGCTACTATCTCTAACCCAAGCTCAAAATCCTGACGCCATAGACCACTTGGCCACCGTCTCATCCTAATGCAAGACACACAAATGTCTACTAGAGGTTATGACCCATCCACCCTCTCCAGCCTTAATATATAACATTTACCTATCACAGCGTGTGAGACAATAAGACATTTTATGTAGAATCGATTGATGGGGTTATATACATTGGCTGATTGCACTCTTACTTAATTAAATGTAAACAATTATTAGTATATAAAAATATAATATACTAAAACCCTCTAACTATGATTAGAATATTATTAAGTTGTAGATAGCACATAAGTTATCGGTGAGGTTGCTCAGTGGTTAAAGGCTTCGGAATATGGAGGACAAGTTCAAAGGTTCGAATCCACAACTGAGCTCACGGTAGGTACTTCACTCGTTGAATTAACTTCACACACAGGCCTGCAGACTCAAGTGTCCATTGCGTTTTTATTTTTATTTATTTATTTTTTTTTTATTACTTTAAGTCTACCACTATACAGTAAAGATCCAAATGTATATAGAATATATGACTGTATTGTGAAAAGAACATTTTCATAAAAATATTAGTGGGCAAAATCTAATCATAAAAAATTAGTTCTTTATAGTTTTCTACCATGAATAAATTAACAGTTAAATGTTATTATATTTTGTGCCGTTGCATTTGGAAGCTATGTGAACCTTGCAACGAAGGTTAGCTAAAAAAAAAACAAAACATATAAATTTTTTAATCATATGAAAAAGTAATACAAACATACATATCCACGTGAAAGTATTAAAATTATCTTTAAGCATGTTAGCCAAAGTTATAGAATGTTAACCCCTATTACCTGTAAAACATGAACTCCAAATACTAATGAAAAAATTATTTTTAAAATGTTTCCTGATTATTCATAGATGCGATTCTGATTTAATATAAAATATTTGTTATATAAATTTATTAGTCAGTGCTGAACATTATGATTTTAAAATAAAAAATCTAACAAAAATGTACTCATAACAACATATTCGGAACTATTGAACAGATTTTGATTGAAATTTAAAGGAAAGTTAGCTTCTGGAACAAACAGACAAACTAAGAAAGTAGTTCTCGAAATTCCATTCCTAAGGGTAGTTTTAGCCTTCAAATAATTTCCATAACGTTAAGATTAGCTTAGATTTAATAATCTTTTTCAAACAGCTGGAAAAAAGATAAAAGTGGCACAAGAGCTTGGCTAATTTGATTTTAACTGTGATAGTATAATGGAAAGCTACTAGCTGACAAAATTGCAAAACATTGCACACACCCTAAGTACATTTGTAGACTTCTCTACACTATAACATTTTGTTTATGTTTTCTATGAGGACAGTAGCAGGATAAGCTTTTTATTGATGTGATTGTTTAAGGAGATTCACGGAGGGAATGGTAAGCAAGCGTAGAGAACTACCTGTAGTGAAGCCGTAGAACGGTGTACGAGAATAAAAAAAAAACATAAATGTTTCATATGAATTCATTAATTAATTTATTAATGAGATATAATTTGTGAAAGTAATCAAAACACAGGTTTCAGTTCAGTCATATGAGTGTTATAGATGACACATTGCAATTCAAAATCTATTTGATTTTCATTTGCCGTAGGTTGACAACCAACTGTTATACTAAAGTTGATAGATGAACCAGGAACGTTGATAGTTAGGAACGTTTGATATATTGAGCTGTCAATGCCTCATATGTTGATTGTTGTATCGTATGAACACTGATATATCAGTTTAACTGCTTTGCCAATGAAACAGTTTCCATTTAATATTCTAATTATTTTGTATAAATATTAGTTTTAATTATTCGTATGAACGTGAAACTTTATACAATTTGAAAACTTTTTATTTTACGATGTAGTATTTGTATGGTTTATCATATACCAATATCAATATATGTATAATTACTTTAGTACTAATTCGTAGTACCAAGTTTTCTCAGTATTATACATAATAAGTGAAATAATCATAGCCACTCTAAAATATATTTATTATTAATTAATTAGCTACCAAGTGCTCATTTAGATCCACCCTAGCTTATTTGGTATTTTGAGTTTTTAATATTCTGAGATCCAAGTTTAAGATTAAGAAAATCAAGTTTTCATAATTTCAGTTACAAATAAGAAATTAATTCTTATCGTGAAACATACACTTATATATGACCAATGGAGATTAAAAAGTATTATTTTTATTTGATATTTTACGATAATAGCAATTTAGCTATTATTTTAATATACGTAACAATATATAACTCAGTAATTTAAAACATATTTTGGCTCAATGTTTACCTAATTAATAAAGTCATACTTTAAAGTTACTTATCGAGGTATTAAACGCTTTAAATTAGTATTTTAAAATATCTTACCTTTACTGATATTTTATTTTATCTGCAATGTTATGAAAGCAGAATTTTATTTTGTTTGTTTGACATTGATTGAATTGTAATAGCTTTAAAAAGTGAAATAAGTATCACCATCAGTATTTTAAAATAAAATATTAATTTCATTGAAAAGTAAAGGATTTTCCTTTTAATTTTAAATTATTAATTAGTGTTCATAAATTTGGTATAAGTCGAAATTTCCTTTGTTAATCTGTTGTAAATGATTCATCTACCAAAAAGCACCATATAAGTTTATGTTAATTTTTTTGGCATTGAACATGACACTGTTTTACTCACCACATAACATTTGCCCCAGCTTAATGAAAAATGTTGTACTATATTCCATGCTATTTTAATTTGATACATTTATATGCATTTAATATTAGGCCTATAGAAATTATAAATTTATAGCGAGTAATTTTGAACAATTTGTTTAAAACTACCCTCTTACTTAAATTATTTGATAATAAAGGAGGTGGTATAAGCTTCCCTTTCATTAAATTGGCGAAAAACATAGCATTTACTCTCAATTGCTTACGTAGCGGACCATTAATAAAAAATACTTAAGGTTCTTTATCAAATATTTACTACAAAGATACAAATTGTCAATGTATAAGTTAGTATGAGTAGCAGTGAGTGTGAAGAGTTTATATGAATGAGTATATTCATTGTTACTTAGTTCTTTTATTTAAAAAAAAGTACATTTATTAATTGACAATAGTAAAGTTATAGAAAGGACCACAGCAGCTTACAATCTGAACAGTTGTTCGATATTTTGCTGACAAGTCTCATACTCGGTCAGGGACAGTAGCCGAAACCTAACCTAACCTAACTTAACTGAACCCAAGATGAAAACCCTAAACTCTCTAGAAGTGTCCCAATAAACATTTAGTAAACGCCACGTTGGTTATCGAGAACTAATAAAGTAACTCACTTCGGCTCATATAATCTCCAAAAACACGCCCTTTTGTACCTAGATTTTAGGGTTACGCTACCAAAAACATTTCCTTTTTCCCTTCGTAATAGTATCTTATAAAAAAAATCAGCTAACCATACTAACATTTAAAGTTCAATTATAAAGATAAACTCTAACAACAGTAAGGATCAAATATCCAAAACTATAAGTGTTAATTATAGATAGTATCATACGGATGTTATACGAGTAGGGATAATATGACGCCTCTACACTAAAGGGTTAGAGGGTTATTTAAGGGTTACTTGACACATATTCATGCACTCAATTCATCTCACGTAGTAGCCCTCCATATCTTGTTCTTCCCTTTGAATACTAACTTCCATTATGTCATTGAAAAAATAATCTACAAGTTTCATAAAAATGTGAGGTTTTGGTCATTTTCATTTCGTATGCGGTATACATTTTTCTTTTAATTTTGAAGCAATTATTTTTACCGGATTTATTTTTTAGTATTACTTTTATTTTTATAATAAATTATATATTGTTGCACGTTGAATTCATTTGATTCCTACAATAATAGAACAACCATTTTAGAAATGCTTAGTAACACAACTAAATATATTACAACAAATTATTTTACTGTCTTTGCCTATACTAATTATGATACAAATTTTAATTTTTACATGGTTATATCACAACTTCAACACCAATAGTTTTAGGTTTATGACTTATCAAAACTTTCTTCTCAACATTTCTACTATATTTCAACATTTTGTGATGTACGTTAGTACATATGAGTTTAAAAATATTTTATAATTTTTTTAAAACATATAAGTTGTACTTTCTAAGAAGCAAACATAAAACACAGCTGATATTTTTTAAACTAGACTTCACTAAGATTGAAGTTGTATTTAGTTGGCGTTATAATAAAAGTAAATTTAGTTTAAATTGCCTAGAGCATGTATTGTATTAGAGTATCAAATTAATAACAAAGTAAAAGATAAGTTCTGATGAGTTTAAATTTTAAGGTTCTCTTATCATTTTAATATCAATAAATTACAATAAACTCAATATATAATATAGAAATATGACAAAAATTTATTATTTTGGTTAGCAGTAGAAATGTAAAAAATCGTTTTGTACACATTTTAATTTTAAATACTTATAAATTAAATTCTGACATTTATTTCAAGTACAATAATGTTTTATATCTTGACGCAGCAAATGTCACTAAAAATAAATATATTTTATAATATTAATTTTTATGCATGCATAATCAAATTGCAGAAAGTGTATCTTCGTTTTATCGGAACTGTAAAAGAAATACAGATTCACGTCTAAGGTGATAATTCATGAAGTCAGAGACTAATTTGTTACTAACTTAATAGTGGACTTATAGGTAGTTATAATTTGTTGTATATACATAAGTCATTGATCTTAATAAAAGGATAAAACAAAACAGCAGTTTCCTATATTATTAGAAATATAATATAATATGTAACAAGACCAATCTTTAACGTTTATATTTCCTCAATCATGTCGTATCCAGTGGCAAAAAGCCGTATTAAAAGTTAATTTTGGGAAATATTTTAAAATTTTCGTTAGAATGTAAATGTTTTCCAAAAATAATAATATTATAAAATCTTTTGGGTGATATTTTCAAATTAATAATATTATGTATTTAGATCTCTTAAATAAATGTTTTTTTTACGAATTTGAATCAATAAAAAGAACCCTACAACTGTAAAGTAATAACTGTTGTTTGACACAGGTATCAGTAATAACTCTTTACTATTTAATAGTTATTACAATATGAGTAACACTTTCTAGTAATAATTAATTAGTTCGCTCGTTAGTCATATATATAATAATCATATATAATAATGTTTGTAAACTGTACAACATATTTAAAATAAGTAAGATTAGTATTGTTGACAAACCTGAATTAAAAGTGCATTTAAACTTTTATGAATTAGTATAACACGTTTCCCTATAATATTAACATGAACAAGTAATATTTTGTGTTTTATGGCATACAATTGCTTATGAGAATGACAAAAATCATGTTTTACTTTAAATGTGGTAAAACAATTAATAAAACCTTAAATATGTCCAACTTAAATTATAATTCTGATAAAATAAATTGTTTTAAATGGACAGTTTATAGTGGTTTAATTACTTGTGCCAATATTATTTATATTTGTTTATATTAGCAAGAAATATTTGTCTTATACGCATTTGAAAAAAGTATTAAATTAATTTACAAACGTTATAATTAAATTAAAAATTAAAACTCTTGTTCAATGAATTGCTATGAGTAATATTTTAGTAATTTTGAATATTGATATAAATTATATCATAGTATATTTTTATATTTATATTGATGCAGGTGGTATGATTATTATATCCTTTATCTTACAATATCAAGTAATAATTTTGAAAAAATATTGAGTTTTTCAATGTAAAAATCAATGACAATTTAGGCTTTAATATCTACGTTTTATCAAATTAATTTGACATATTGCTGTCATATAATTGTAAAAATAATTTTAATAAAATTTATTTTGTTCTATCATTTACTTCAATAAAATTTTTATTTTAGTATTTGGAAAGTTATTTAAATACATATAAATGCCGGAAAACTGTGGGCATATTCAAAAAATATTTGTCTGCCTTATATAAAAAATATAATAAATGTTAAATCAACATACAAATATTTTGACACAACAACTAAACAAAATGTGTAGTAATATTTTTTTAGAAAATAATTTGATGATTTATGCAAATATAAACTAAACAAATTGCAAATTGTTACGTAATTTTATAATGAGTTTTCAATATTCAACTAAAAGCTACTAAAAATGTTTATTTTCATTATAAATAAATCGAGATTAAGTTCAGCTACAAATTTCAGTAACCTATAAAATCAATATAGCTCACCCAAGTTATCTGCGTAGCTCAAAGATAAAAGTGAGTAGACCGCCCATACACTGCAGAGTCGAAGCATTATCCCCCATCCATCGCACTGCCCAGTGGCTGTCATTAAACCGACATCCCTCACTGTGGCTATAAAACTATAACTATTAATTAATAAGTAACAATGACGACTTTCATCACAACAAACTGTCACATAATAAATTTATAGTTTACTTTATTGCAATTGAGGGGCTATAACATCCCTTATCCACCAGTTGTATGTCACTGTCTGAACAACGATGTCTGTCACTCGCGCACTCTACGCCACTCCTATGACACTGCTAACCCCTCGGAGGAAGAGCCGCGACTGCTGACTCTCATCCTGACACTCATGCCCTCCCACCACCCCCGACGCCGCCACCACCCACCCACCCTAATACGCCCTATTTATTGCAGTACATAAAGCTCTTCTTGTTTTCCAAATACCTATTTTCCTTTTATAGGTGTTCTATTATCTTCTATTAAGTGTCAACTGAAACTATTTCCCCGTCCGTTATTTGGGCCGTAAATCGCCATGATGCTACTGATTCAATAGGTCTTTACTTGGTTCTTTTACTATCTAAATAAATGTAAATAATTGTCTATATACCTAAATCAGATTAAAATCCAAGGTTATTATAAATTATTTTGTTTGGAAACGAAAATCTTATAGGACGAATTCACAAATAAGTATATATTTCATTAAATATTTGGATCTTTACCGTTGATTCACTACCACTACTTGTTTTGTTTCCGTTATTTCACTACCACTTGATGAATATTCTAATTTTCTAAAAATTGTTAGCAAATGATTTTTTCGTTAAATGTGGTAGTCCTTATCCTCTAGGAACCCGATGTCGCTGGCATTATCACTTTACAAGAACTTACACACAGAGAGTGCATTCGTCGGTAACTCAATCATTTGACTTACTAGTTTTTATCAACTTTAGTAGCTACCTAACCTAATTTAACACGACCTAACCTAACCTAACCGTAATTACGATAAAAAAGTAGTGGTGGTGAAGTGACAGAAAAAGTAGTGGTAGTGAATTAATGGAAAAGGTCTAATTATTCAATATGTATTCACAAGCTGATACATAAATTACCTATTGATTCGCAGGCCTCTAAATAAGTACATTTCATTGAAAATAAAATAGATAAATAGTAATTTTACACTGAATGTAAAACTTTTTAATTAAGGTGTTTATAAATTTGAGTTTATAGTATAAGTAAAATAAAAACTTTACTATTTTTTACACGTAATTACACAACTTAGTAGTTAACATTTTATAAATATTGGTATTATTAAGATCTTATTGAAACAATTTTTGTCTAACACTTTTCTACGTAATATTTTCTAAGGATATTAGTATCCAAAACAAAAATCTGAATTGAGATAACAATAAAGAACCATAATATACCTACTTTATAAGCATGCCTAAAACATATTATAATATTTTGGAAAATAGTGACAATATTGAAATTGTTTTAAACGGAAAAACTTCTGACCCAAAAAACTCACTGGACTTTTCAGGAGGTTGTGGTCCTTAAAACACCACTTATATATCCTGAGGTTGCATTGTGCAATGTAATCATTAAACTTAGATCAGAACTATGTTCTGTCGCAAACCGGACAGCCTGTTTTTGTACAAAGTAAAAGCTTTTTTTTTTTTTTAATGTATACTGCATTTGTGTGTTTCATCTCAAATTGCAAAGAAAAGGATTATGCATAGTTTTACAATTTTATATAGTGCAAACTTTTACTTTAAAGTACATTATAAATATATTTTAAAATAACTACTATAAAATAAAATGTTCAACTAATTAAACAAGTATAGATAATAGTTTTTAATTATAATAGGTTACTGTATTCATAAACTATACACCTATTAATTCCTGAAAACTTTGTAAACCGTTAAAAAAAATATTTTTTTTTTCAGTTAAACCACAGTAATAATAATTTTTAAGTTTTTATTACAAGGTTCACAATAATATGTGGTCAGAATTAACCATCAGTTCAGTCATTTAAATGAACATAATTATAATATTACATTAAATACCATTGAGGTAAATTCCTCTACTACAAACAATACTACTCATTCATGTGAACGTAAAAAGCCCTATTTTCAAAGATTATATCGATCAGATCATAAAAGCCCATGTGTTCAAGACAAAGAATAAAAAAGAAAGATTAATCCTTTCAAAATTGGGAAAATTATTCAATTACACCATAATGAAATAGATCATATCATTAGATCAGGGTAAAATTTAAATGCAATATATAAAACATTCGCTTTAAAAATTACAATGTATTTCCCCTGTAACAAATATCTTTCTTTATTGAACTGAATATCCAAGAAAGGATCCAGGAATGTTGGAGTGGGGAGGGGGCTGAGTGAGAAATTTTATCTACAAATTAGTTTTTACTATCTAGTTTATTTTTATTACAGACATAAATATAAATTAAGTAGGTCTGGTTTTTACTACATTGTACGTTCAAATAAACTTAGAATTTCGTGGATTGGCAGTTTAGTTAAAGATCACCATTGCATTTAACTGTATTAAGCGTTAATTGACTTTCCTTGATTTAACTGTGTTGTTAACTCGTCTAGACCTATTCAAGGAAGTCTGTATAATACCAAAGAACTCCGATGAATTTTTATAGCAAAGTAATGCAAAATCCTACACTGAATATATTTTTGTGTAAATAAAAACGTGTAAACAACTAAATTGAATTTTTAAAAAGCTTTTTACCAAAATTAAAATGTATACTATTTATTTGTTAGCTAAATGTGACTCAATGGCTGCTATCAATTTATTTTATTCATTTTCTTGTTTATTTTTATATAGTAACTGTAGACTTGTTTTAATGAGCAAAGTGAACAGAAGAAAGTCAATGAAACCAGTAAAAACTGAACAAAACAATTTACCACGTAGGGGTGACGAAGAGTGCCGGATACACCCTATCGTACCACTAATGGGCCAAATGTGTAGAATTTCTGACATGGTCTCTGTCCACTAGGTCGGTGGGGTAGCACCTCACATACCTCAAAAAGTTAATGGAGATCTCGAGCGAAGTGCGGCTCAGTTCTTCTCCACCGACCTAGCGGGCGCTCCAAGAGAGGAGAGACCGTGTCTGAAAGCCATATGAACAGGTAGGAAAATTATTTTCAATTAGAGGGGATAATATTATGAGTGAAAAAAACTTGATACATTCCACACATTATTTCATGTATTTTCTGACAAAAATTATAAAATAGAGTTAACAATAATAATAGCCCATCTATCTAATTATAAAACGAGTATTTTATTACATCACAAACAATTATTTCGTTTTCCATCGTCATATATAATTTGTATTGTACACACAAAGTTTCCGTAAAGTTCTTGGGAATGCCAACTTTTCATCAGGGTGGAAGCACCAACTTAGTTTATGCCCCTGCTGTTTCTCAATTTTCATACGAACTTTCCTATGCCACTCCTCATTGGTTAAATAAATTAGTTAAATAATATTTTTTAGGATCTCTTGCAGAGTGATCATACATTGTATAATAGTATGCGATGATCGTACGTGAAGTATTGTAGGCATTGAAAACAAAATTCCAGATACAGTTTATTACGTGAATTAAAATTACGTTGTTGATTAATTGATTTTATATAAATCCGACTTATTTAACCGTTATTGGCCAACCCATGAACAAAAGTATCGTTGATGTTACTTTTGGATGAGAAAAGTCTGTTAAAGATTCCCCAAGGGTAAGATCCCAGGACACGTACAGGAGTTACTTACTCAATCTAACAGCATCGTACATGGTTCAGTTCTCACTGGATTGGAATTCATAGTCATTTTAACTGAATCAAGACTTTTATCAGTGGTACGTTTCCTTAACTTTTTCACATAAAATGTTTTTAATTTCACATAAAAGCCACATTTTATTTTAAAATCTCCGAATTTCACGTGGCAGGTTAGTGGAGGAAAATGTAATTTTTTTTTTATCAAGTGATTCCCAAAACTTAATCTCCCTTCCTTCCACAACTTTACAATATATAAATATACATGTTTTAGATTTAATAAAGCTCATTTCATAAAGTGTTCAATAATAGACTTTTTTATAAGAGACACTTTTTTTCGTCTGAAAGAGTTTGTATTAATAAAACACTTATATATAAAAACATTATACTTTATATTTATTATTTATAATGCATTAATATAATTTGGTGTATAGTAAACATTTACCTGATAAAACTATTACTTTATGTTTGATGGTTTTCAGTACAATTAAAAAAAATAAAAATTTTAAAATTTTATACTTCCAATACTTTCATATGTTTTACATTATCAGTCTACATGTTTTATAAATCCTCATTTTGATGGCACATTCTTATGGAGAAACTTAGGCATAATCTTTAAAATATAAGATTTCGCAATTTTTAGAGTGTATTGTGCCCATCTTGATGTTTGATAATTTTTTTACGAATTATCCTTCATTTGCAATCGATCATTAAACATAACAACTACTTAAAATGTATATTGTAGTTAGTTTTATATTAAATTAAAAAAAATACATATTGAAAATTATCTAAATATAATAGTGAAATTTTAACTATTTTAACTCAATATTATATTAGTTGTTTCCGTATTGAGTTACTAAATATTATAAAGCAAAATCAATTGGTAGGAAATATGACAGACATAGACAATATCTAGTTACACAGTAACCTTGTATTTTTTATTGTCTTTTTATATTCAAAACATACTTCTGATGTGTTAAACTATAAATGAGGAAAACTACAGCTATGAATGAAATATTTATAAAATGAATATATTGTTCAATAAATACGTAATATAAATATTATCAAAAATGGCTCAAAGTGAAGGACTACTCTACTCATACTTATCAGCATAAGTATAAATGTGTAAAAAGCAATAGGCTTATAATTTATATTTTATGAAATGGCCTTAATAGAAAATCAGTTTAGATGTACTCAATCGTTTTCTTGGCACGTTGGCGATACTTAGGTCTAATTTTTTTGTAATAATAAATATAAAGTGAGCCTTTTCTCATTGTATAATTCAACATGAATTGGTACTTAGCAAATATAATAAGAAATGCTAACTCTAAATATAAAAATGATTCGTGTTTAATACGATTTAAAAAAAAGCTGAGGTCACCTAAGGAAGTTTACTAAAGTGTAAAAAGCAACAATTATATTTATTTTAACTTTTGGCATGAACAAAACATTTATCTATTGTTATTCTACAACTGTAAAATAGTATTTTGTTTTGCGTTATTTATACGTTAATATTTATTACTAAGCCAAATGTATCACAAACGGAAATGTAACATTTAGCTACGAGTGGGAAACATTCAAAAAATAGTTAGGTTTACAATTAAAATCGTAGAAAAGTTTTGGTGTATGTATGGTAGCAAAAGATTTGTTTATACAGTTTATTAAGGTTAAAACAACACTTCAACTGCTTCACGGTGTTTATTTTTTAAAGTTCTGTTACATACTTTATAAGCCATTTGGAAGAATACTATTCCTTCACAAATATAAATTTTACGAGGGATAAAATGCTTACATAAAACAGCTATTTAGGCGCAAACACATGTGGATCATCAGTATAAATAAGCTAACAGAGATAAGTGTAGAACAAACACCACTTTGTAAAGTGGCTTGCTCTTTACATCACCTCCGGCCTTTAAGTGTTTACACTAATAAGTTCTTAAAGTCGCCCGGCGGCTGTTTATGAAACTACCTGACTTTGCATTTTTGCTGAAACACGTAAACGCTATTAATTAACAGGCTAATAAATAAGTCTTTAAGTTAAAAAAGTACGTTTGTTACACTTGGAGCTTATCCTTTTGTAACAGTGTTGTGAATTCCACCATTATACTTAAGTATATCTTAAGACATCAATGTATATTAGTATACATACAATACTGTAGTGTGTTCATTATTTAATCAATTATTTTACGAAAAATATAAACCTTTTCCCTAATTTTAATGAGGAATATTTTGTAAAAAAAACTCCATCTAAATTTAAATGATGAAAGATTTTAATTTAAACTCAAACAATACTTAAATTTATAATTTGTTTCTCCGAAAAAATATGTACTTTACTAAATCCATAATAGTTTTTCATATAAAAAGCCAAGGTAAAGGTAGAAAAGTATAATATTACTTTTATGTAATGAAGTATATATTTCCTTTATCATAAAATCGGGAATGGCTTAAAAAGGTTTTGTATGATTTGCATATTTTATTTGTCACGCGCCTATAAACCAATAAATACTGGTCATATTTTATGGCATTTTTAATTTTTTGTTTGTTTTTTGTTTAATCTGTGTTAAATTAAGTACTAGATTAAAAAAATACATGTTTTTAAATATATTACTATTAAATGAATAACTATTACTATTTATACTATATATTTTTAATACACTACAAAAAAATGGAATCTTACTCATCCTTGATACTCTCAATTATTTATTATAAATATTATTTAAATATATTTATTAAATAACTTAGATCCAGTTACCAATTATTGTTAATCTCTGATTGGATAATTTATTCGTAATTTTTGGAAAATTTCTTCTATAAATAGGTTTTCTTACTAAAAAGTTGAAAAAAAGTTAAAGTTCTTCCTATTTTACCAGGTGAAGTTAGGGATAAGAAGCCCTCTCTAACACTTAACCTGGGGGAACAACGGTTTAACGTGACTTCCGAACCACGGGAACGCCAGGGCAAAACTGTTAGTGGTCATATCGGGAATCGAACCAAGACCGATTGCGTGGCAAGCCCCTTAGCTACGGCCGCTCCAAGGATACTAAAGAAAATGTAAATATACGACGAATATAGTCACTTCAGGTCAAGCAGTTAATCAGTATATAATATTTAATACCTTAGGATAAAACTACACAATATTACGTGTAGTAACCTTACAACTGTAATATAATTATAATAATATTATTCGTTGATTGTTAATAATTTACTTAAATTGCGGATTTTTATTATGTCTTATGTAAATTATCTTTTAAACCAAGGAATTCAAATAAGTTATATAACAAGTACAAAATCACCTAAATTAAGTATTGTATATTTGGGCGGGTATTGATTCATCCACCCAACCATAACGTCACGTACAGTGGTACTGTCTAACTACAAATGTACTAATGTAGAATCTCACTATCTCAAAATAAATAGCCTTCATATTAAATAGCCTAATTATTTTTATTTTACATCTATACATATATCATAAAACAATACTTACATACAAAATACTACTTTTAAATGTAACGTATTTGAATATATACAGTTAAATAATTATTTAGAAATATTGCACGAAATTTCAAAAATAAAATAATATAATTCGATAAAAATAACTGAGTTCTATACTGTTTTATTTTTTTAACAATCGCTATATAACCATATTATAGTGCAATAAGATCGTATTATATAAATATTATTTAACAAACATATATTTAATATAATCTATTATTATATTTACATTTTTAAACATGCAGAGTAAAATTATTTTAACTTGTACATTAATTAATTGGAAACTGTACAACACTTGTTTACCATACCAAATAAAGAGAAATTTATTTTTTTAATACACTGGAAAGGATACTGTTGAAAGAGAGTTTATCCAATTAACCTTTACAGACGAGACGCGCATCATAAACTCCTCCCTGACATCTGTTGGGGACTGGAAGTACTATTTATGGAGTTAAGCTCGCTAGATTCAATTTATTTCTTAACAAAATGACTGCACAGTAATTTTTTTGTAATATTGAAATCTTTGTCATTTGTATGCAGCTTATAATGTTTCCATAACATCAAAGTATCCGAGTCCTATTTTATGTTTTGTTTATACTGTTACTTATATGTAACATTTACCCACAACATAAAATAATAATAAATTAACTACTGTACTTTACAAATAAGCCCTTCATTTGAATGTTCTCTCAATAATTTATTTAAAATGTACAAGTTATGTGTATAAAATGACATAATATAGTATTGTCAATATCTTTTATTAATTTATTAAGTATTAGTTTTATAATAATAATAATATAATTTTAAATTTGTTTATTATAATTATAAACCCATAATACTTGTATATATCTAATATCCAATCAAAAAATATAACATCTGTTCAATTTTAGTTAAATATAATTGTTTTGAAAAGCAACGCTTTATATGTGAAAACAATTTAAATAAGTAATGAAAACAGTAAATAGTTAAAGTTTAAAAATGTTACATCAATTAACTACATAGAAGTCAGTAGATCAAAAATAATAATTAATTGGTTGTAAAGAGATAAATATTTAGCAAAATAATTAAATAGCTGCAACAATATAATCCCATGAAGTACATAAGTTGTATGTTACAACTAACTATAAAATATAATTTTACTTTTACATTTGAGTATCTTTTAATGTTATTAAATGAAGTAGTAAAAAGTAATCTACAACCAAAAGTATACAAGCAATCATAAATGTCGTTATTAAAAAAAAAATATTTATAATTTAAGTAACAAAAGTTGTTTCGTTAATTCTTGGTACTTAATACTCCCAAGGAATGTATTGTAACGGATATCCTAATTCACCTTATGACTTTGTATTTATTAAAACTACTTTTTATAAAAGACAAACAACGCAATTGAATTAGGAGAAGTATCGAAAATAATCATTTTTAAAATATTTTAATTACTAAAATCTCCTTAATATTGTCATGTAAACAAAATTGTAGCAAAAGGTAATGCATTTGATATATAATTGTGTAAATAAATATTCTGGTCTCTTCTAAATGTCACAAACGTTGTAGCAAGAGGTTATCGCTGGTATATTGATAATTGTAAATTGTTTATAATATTCTGAAATAAACGTTTTCCTTTAAAAATATCTATTAAAATAACTGAAATTTTAAACAGCATCAATATTTCCGTATTATTTGTGTTAATATTTTTCATCATGTAGAGTTTAAACAACTTAGGATTAAAAATAAATATACGCATATAGAATATATATTCTGTATTGCTTCTATATCTATATATACGCATATTATTTATAAGTATATTTCGAAGAATGTTTTTCAAATAATTATGTTTCTACTGTTATATCCTAGTACTGAATTAAGATAAATATTAATTACCTTTCAGAACAAGTTCAATGATTTTTAAGTGATATCACACGTATTTGATTTCATAATGGATATCAATGGATCGTAGTATCTTTGCTTTTGTTAAAAATATATGATTCTTTAACGGTTACTTTTAAATTTACGTAAATCAAAATTAGTATGAGTGAATAATTAAACAAAACAAAATACAGTACTTAGTTTAAAAAAATTTTTCACATAAAAAGTTAATGGTAAAAAGTATTTTAAAATAAATTAGGCTTTTAGTAAATAAGAAATGAGCTTCAATCTTTAGGTCAACGTCCCAAACAGTTTTTAGGTATTTATAAATTTCGTTATTAAATAATGCTAATTTATAAATATGCAGGGTTGGGCAAAAGTTTATATTATATTTATTAATTTTAAAACCAATAAAAGAATCATAATGAGAGTTTTCCATTTTTTAAATAACATATATGAATTTTCTTATACCAAAAAATATAGACCTATTTTACTAGTTTTTCACAAAGCCAGGAGGAGGCCGGTAAACATTTTTGTTTATAACATTTGTTTGTACCTCATTTTCGTGTGAAAATTTGTGTCTCATACTAAGTCGGATAAATTATATTTCCAAGCATCAATAGATAATAACCAACTTATCTTTGTTCTTTAGCAGTATTAGCAATATGACATCTAATTCTTTTAGAGGTTATTTTTATGACTAGGTCATCCTTTCGATCTCAAGTTTGTACTTTTGTATTTGACAAGGTATAACTCGAGGTAGGCTTACGTTTCCAATGTTTAATGTTTCAGATTTCCTTCGTGGCCTATGCCTATGTGACTGGCGAAAACATGTAAATTATGACAAATTTTTGGTATAGGGAAATACAGTTTCGTTATGTATGTTTTAATAGTTTTAAAATGAATAAATATATTCCAGTATTTTGCCCAACCCTTTATATCAAATGCTTAGAAAACTGTTAGGTGATTGAATAGTATAAGATTAATAGTTTTTTAACTTTAAAGAAGAATATACAGTGAAATGTTTTATTTAAAATAAATATTTTCTATTATACTAGATTAGTATAACATTTTACTGTCCCTAATTATTGTTGATAATTTAATATTATACAATTATTTTCATAAATTAGTTTATCTCCTATAACAATAGGACTGTGACTAGATACATATATTTTTGAAATTTGTTTTTATAGTTAGATTTTCATATTCTAAGTATACAAAGCAGGGTTTATATGTATATAATTACTTAAACTTAAGGGAAAATGCCAGCAATGAAATTTAAGCTGAATATAGAGGGATATTTCAGAAAGAACACGTTTTTTAATTATTCCTCAAAGTTTAATTAAAAAAGCGCTTTCGATGCTTAAGGCATTATACATTTAAATGTAATCAGAAAAAAAAAACATAAAACTGATCATGCCTTAACCAGTGAAAGCGCTTTTTTAATTAAAATTTGTGGAATAATTTTAAAAAATATGTTCTTTTCTAAAACATTACATATTCCACAAAGTATATATAACAGAAAATATAGAAGGATGATTTAATATTTTTGTAAGGTCAATCAAACATGATAACAATTTCTTAATAGGATCATGAAAAAGTTCATAAGTTTCATAAAATTATAAAGACACACAACTAAAATACTTTACTGATATTTCATAATCAGATTGTAATAATAATGCAATTTTTTATTTACAGCAAAACTGTCCTTAATCATTACGCAGAAAATGGAGTTTACATTTATTCTTCCTTAATTTTTACTTGTTTATTGTTAATAGCTCTGATTGATAATAAATTAAAAATAAAAACAAAAAGACATATTTTAACTTCAATATAAAAAATGTACAAATACTAAGATACGAGTAAAAGTAACACATTGTGATACTTAGAAATTAAAAGTCTTGTAAAAATTTTGAGAAGTTAACTAAAAAGCGAATACATAAGTCACTTGATTAGAGAGTTATAAGCAATTATACAAATGTTTAGAGAGATGTATCACTAACAGGCCAAATATACAACACCCGACAACTACACCACAAATGTCACAGCCACTTGCATCCCCTTTTCCCCTCCAACCTCCTGGATGGAGAGATACATTGAATATGTACCGTGTGTAATATCACTTTACACGACATGTAAGCAAGTTGTTGCGATCTAATGTTTGATATAATTAATTTTCAGTATGTCATATTTACAAAAATATCAATAAATTATACCTAATAAATGTAAATATTGTTATATTTGTAATTATTTGTAGAACATTATTGGGTATCTCCAAAGATTCAAGTATTTTAGTGGAACAAAAATCATCTTTAAAATACTTGAAGCATTGGAAAGCTCCATTTACTTTCCATCAATCATGACTAATCCAATTCTAGCATACAACATTTAAACTAAGGATAAAAATATACAAATAAGATATACAAACGTACATATTATAGTGCACCAGTAATAATATGAAAGTATTAATTATTGACACAACAAACCTGTACGTGGCTATACTGGTGATCAATAAAAATGTTAAATAAGTATGTCCATGAAGAACAAGGCCCCTTATAATGATAAGGAAACTAGCGTTAATGATTCCTCGTCACAATAAAATACAATTGTACATTGTTTCAGAAATAATGAGACCAGACTGTGACAACATTGCAGATTGTACTTTAATTGACTTTGTTTGCCAAGGTATGCAAAAAGAGCTGAACAATCTCGGATTTGGCTTATGTAGTTATTTTCTTAGTACACTTCAAACAATGAATTGTTATAGTTTTTAAATAAATTCTTAGATGGCCAATTAATCGATGATTGATTTTTGGTGTTATTTAAAAAACAGTACCAGCTTTGTATTTTCAGAGTTTATCATAGTAATATGCTGGAAAAAGTATACAGGGATGTAGATTCCTTCCTTAGTTTCCCCTGGGTAAATGACTCTTTAGGACAGTGGTATCCAGGCTGACATGAGTAACCCCATTTGGGGTTAGTTTCTCTATTCTTTCTTATTCCAACCAGTATTAAATAATAAAGTAGCGTAGTTTTAATAACAAACCATTAACCACGTTGTCCAATAGGTGAGCTATTATCCACGCACGAACACTTCAATGGCCTCAGTTACGTGATAGAGGCACAATATAACACCAGAGTTTTATTACACTACTCAGGCCACAGAGCAGTATAGACTTCCAGCCAATTATCTTCTCGCGCAATTTGATGTTGAGTGAAAAACTGACACTTTGCTGCTTGTTGAGCAGTATAAAAACTACATGTAACCAATATGCACTTTAAAGTTGAGTGAAGAACTGTATTCCAGTCCAGTGCTATGTACGAATCCCATCTTTATTGCTGCATTGTTGACGTAGCTGCTGTGTTTCAGCATGAACCTTTGGACTACAGCTAAATCAAGAAATACCACACCATAATACTTGCACTCAGCACGATTAAAACTATTGTTTTTGTCACTAGAAAGCACATGCAGACGATGGTGTCTTTGCAGGTATCTTGCAAGGTATCTTATTATTAAGGCCAAACCAACTTGGAGTGAAGATTAAGAAAAAGGAAGTGTTTTGACCTGATGCATCACCAAAATTTTCATTAAGCTTCGCTTATATTAAAAGCCTTCATGCCAACGTTAGTTGATCATCTTTTTGCAAGCACTGGATCCTCATTCTTCTGTCAATTCAGTCAAAATCCTGAGGTTTTGCGCTCATTTTCTCAACAAAAAATGCTACTACAAACATCTTTTGGCACGTGAATGGTAAAGGACCTACAATAGGAGGTACGACGCTGGCAAGAAAGCTGGATGACAAGCACAATAGGCTAATGTACTGCAGGTTTGGTTCCTAAGCCAAACCTTAGAAAGAGGGATCGATCTGGAAGTATATTTTTTATACATAGTATTGCATCGGGGTTTCTAAGCTCATGAATTCTACTACATCCACTATATTTATAAAATAGGGAAGTCGGTTAATCTATATTTACTGGTTACGATAGAAAGCAAAGAACATATTATCACTACTAGTGGTAGGAAGTATGCTTTTCTACAGTCATTAAGGTCTAGTGTTAGTTTATGGACTCCCAATGGACTTTTTAAGATAATGACAATTGAAACAGGTTGTTTCATCGAGGAATTACTACAGAAAGGTAGTGGATTTAGATTGGTGGTCAGTTTTTAAATGCTTAATTTCTGCCAATTCTGGATTGTAGTTTAAATGGTTTCAGATAAGTACCCTTGCAGCTGAAGGAGTTTTTAGCAGAAAATCAGTAACTATTCTCTACAATTCCCCCCCCCCCCCATTTTGGAATAATACAATATTTATAATTATTTTGGTATATTGTTATCACTTTGTCTCTCTGCATACTTTTTTTGATGTAGTCTTTTTATGTTTTATGTGAACTGTATGCACTACTACTGCACATTTTTATCTAGTACCACTGTCTGTGTAGGGGTAAGCGTGCGGGTCAATACCAATGTCTGTGTAGCGGTGGGTTGGTGGGTCAGTACCAATGTGTTTGTAGGGTGGGGCATGCGGGTCAATACCAATGTCTGTGTTGTGATGGGTAGGTGGGTCAGTACCACTGTCTGTGTAGAGGTGGTTCAATACCAATGTCTGTCTAGTGGTGGGTAGGTGGGTCAGTACAAATGTGTTTGTAGGGGTGGGCGTGCTGGTCAATACCAATGTCTGTGTTGTGATGGGTAGGTGGGTCAGTACTACTGTCTGTGGAGAGGTGGGTGGGTGGGTCAGTATCACTATATATGTAGGATTGGGCAGTAGATCAGAATTTTATTTCCAATACAAAGCTGTGCTACAATGGTATTCAAGAGCGCCGCTCAACTTCAAACGCAATCTAGGTACTGCCTTTAGATTGCATTCTCCGTTCGAAGGCGTTTTAAATGTTGCTTCCCGGTAATAGCCAAACTGTCGGCGCAGAAATTATGTGCATCCAAGTATGAAGGTTGATGTCTAAGAAACTAAGGGGTTTATGAAAAATCCAATCGTTGCATTGTTTTCTTCTTTAATAGTACGTTTTTAAATCTGTTTTTTTTTTTTTTTAATTTTACTATACGTTTTAGTAATGTTCATCCCATTTGGAACAATAAAGTACCGGAATTTTAACTAGATTTTACTGTACATCAAATTTACACCATTATTAATAACAAACTCGGTCAATGTATAACATTTATGTTTTAATGCGAGGTTAATAGGAATGTTTCTTAAAAGTTTTTTAAATTTAAGATTTTTAACTTTTCAATTTTACTGTACGTCAATACCACTGTACGTGTGCGGGTGGTTAGGTTATAGGTTTAATTAAGGCAGTATCAATACGAAGAAACCATGACTATAATTATCTATTGTTGGCAGTGGAATTTGTTTCTATTTTAGTTTTAGGATCCTTTGCTCCTGTGAAGTGGTCTAGAACTTCTGTCATATTTACTACACCACTTCACGTATCGTATATTATATTACAGTTATACATCGTATAGAGTTTATATTGGTCCAACATACATGGTGCTTGATAACCAGTGTAGTTTCTCATATGATTTTATATATAAATGAAGGGAAGTGTCTAACTTTATATACATATACTGCTTGAGAGCTTGGTGGGTGTTTTCGTTTTACTAGTTACCAATGGTCTTTTCTATACATTTATTAGGCATGACATAAGACGAAAACTGTTCTTTAATAAATCTAAATCATGTTGCTCTTTAATAAGTTATTTTTATGGTTTGGTTATTATTGGTGTTATTTTTATGAATTTTTATTTTTTTCGTATGGGTCATACACTACTATACATGGCCAGAAGGTTTGCTCGTAAATGTTATCATTCCTGTTCAAAACCCACCCTCAGCTCAATAATGGGGGTGCGAGTGGAGTGGCATTAGAACAATACATAAGACCCTGCAAACCGAAGCCTTTTAGCCACTAAGCCACCAAATAATTGTAAGAGATATTTGTACTATCCCCCTTTTCAATTCCCCCTGATAGTAATTCCATTTTTAGTCGTTTAATTACTGTTATAAAATGTTCCCATTACACTAATATCTTGGTTTTAACATAATTTTACGTTATTTGCCAACTCTCCTTGTTAAAAAGAGATGGTGTTGTATTTTGTTTAATGTATTCGTACAGTGTCATAATTTTGTATGATAATTATAGTTCCTATGTGTGGTTCGGATTTGTAGAAAGACGTTGCTAGTTTGTTCAATTAAGTATTAGTGGGTCAGGACTCAAATATTTACAATAATGGCCGATAAAAACCATTTGATAAAGTGGTCTGACTCATTTGTTAGTAAATATTTTTGAGTTTCTAAGCATATAGTGTAAAAAGTATAATAAAGTTACTCTATTTGACCTTAAAAGGACACATATCTTACGCAAAATTATATATATAGATATTATATTTAGGTTAATACATTTAGTTTGAAATTGTAGAATTATTAAAAAATGTATATAATATAATATTAGACATATGACTTAACTAGTATGGCGGCAGGTGTATAATACAAAGTTATGAGTGTTTAAGCACCTAGAGCTTTCCAGGCAAACCCCAACAATCCCCTCCTTAAATCCCTATCCCTTACCTTTACACGTAACGTTAAACAAGGTGTGCTTTAAGGCCAAAAAACATAATCATTTTAAAAAGCTAAAATACTCTTATTTATTATTTTATAAAAATAGGAATGAATCAGACTGGATATTGAATATTTTTCTCAGAAAAATATTGAATATAACTCCATACTGTTACATATTGAGGATCCATACTTGTTGATTACGAAAATCGTTGTTATAAAAATTATATTTCATGTACCTGAACCATGATGATTAAGGAATATTACTTTTGATAGGTTTTATTAATACTTATAAATGATATAAAAGAATAAGTAAGCCTAAATGTATAAACAATACCGTAGATTAACTTTAAAACAACAAGAGTTTTATTTTAGTACTATATAATGGTTTATTTAAGTTGCTGTTGATTATTAATATAAAACCAAACAGTCTTTACGTTTAACTTCTGTTACCCGGCAAGTGGAGGATACATTTTTAGCAGATTTTGGCTGATTCTTGCAGTTCTCAAAGCTTTTAAATATACTCATCTGCATAAGGCCATTTCTGCATAAAAATAAACCTGAACGATTCTCTGAACAAATACATTGATGTTGTAAAATGGCGATTATGTTCTTGTTAATTATGTTGATGTGTTTAAACTCTAAAATACGTTCAGTAATTTTCCTGGTTTTTGATAAAATAATTCAATGCTCTGTTTTAAAGATAATTGACCTAAATCGATTACTAAACTAAAACTCGTTTATTTATCGGACAACAATATAAATGTTTGATATTATTTAATTTCCTGTTTCTGTTTTTAAAGTTATTCAACTACGATTATTTGTCTTAAAAATCAATATTACACATGGTTTAAAAAAAACATTGTTTTTTTAGTGATAATTATATAACATATATTTAATTTATGTTTAAAACATTTAAGGAACAACTGAAAGGAATATAATTAATTACTAATACTATTGAAAAACCACCTCATAGATGTTAATTCAAAAAGTAAATACTTTTTTATTTGTAACCTTTTGGAACATTTTTCTCAAATATTTCATGACCATTTAAAAAATAAAAAATACCAAAAGGTCACTTTTTAAAGTTGCGTAAAGAAATTTACGTTTCACTATATGTTTACCACGAAAGGGACGTCTTTAGTTAAACGCGAGATTGTTTACACTAGTGTAAATGAAAAGTAATACTTTCTTTTCGATGAATGATTCAAGTGCCTAAAAACATCACGCGTAACATAAAGCAAAAAACACAATATAATATTTTTCTCGATTTCATGTTGAAACATTTATCAACTATTTACAGTCAGTTGGTTATTTGAAGGTACTGAACTCCAACAATACAATCAACTACTACAAATAATTAGACGATTCAATCAGTCTACTCGACATCCAATCAGCATTTGTGACAGTATCTATTACATCGATGGAGTTGATAAATGTGACTAGTGAGTATCTCTAGATGTTTAATCTAACAACTACTTATGATATTTAAATAAATAGTAAACAATAAGAACTAAATAAATAAAAATAATATCTTTAATTATGAGAAGATTATATTTATTCCATAATTTATAATGTTTTCTTTATAACAAAAAAGGTCTTGTTTGTTTCTGTTTGTATTTTATGTACATATAATATGATTATGGAAAATTAAATAGTGAATTAAAAATAAATACTAATATACTATTTATTTTAATTAATTATACTAAAATAAAATAACGTTAATTTAGGAATGTTTGTAAACAACTAAATTCTCTACTGGGAATTGAATTGAAACTAAAATAAATTGAATTTTTCAGTTACCATCAAAACAGTAGCTGACAGAATAATTTTAGGCTATTTCCCCGCTCTGTCTATAGGTTCAAATGATATTTAATACAGAGATATAATAAATTATAAATTTGTTGTAATTCACCATATATTAGTTGGTAACTAACTTCTGTACAAATGTTACGTTTATTGGTAAAATAATAAACATTATAATTAAACAAAGTACAATTGAATATTTAAAAAGGATATATAATGGTTTTTAACTACATTTATACAAATAAAGTTTTTAACTATTACTTATATAATACTAAAATATATGAAATATTTTGGTGGATATATAATTTAGTAACATATACTATTGACCTAATTTAAGTTTACTTGTTTATTTCATACTGTGGCATATTTTTACATTACTAAACATTGATATCATCGTTTTATATGTTACGTATAAATATTACTTGAAAGATATGTATTTTTTTCTCTTGATTAACCTTTTTGTTATATAAAATTAAGATCGTGTAGACATTGTATACTTAGACAATTCGTCATTGTAGCGATGTAACGACAGTAGAGTTGTTGAAAATTTCGGCACTTTGCTAGCTTTATTGTTATATTGTTTTTCTTGAAATAAATTTGATTTAAATTTGAATAAACTATTTTAATAAATCGTTGACATTGTAAATTTTAAATAAATTCAAATTAATACGTTGATTTATCATTTAGCCAGGGGATCGTTATTTACTAGGTATATTTAAATAAACATGCTTGATAATCCAAGGCCAATTTTCTTCACTATCACAAGTTAAGGAAATATTATGAAATATTAAGGAAATTTTAAGAAAAGTATACGAATTTAAATCCATCCCAAGTAGTATTGACTGAAGAAAGATAACATTTATTTATCACGTTTATGTTAATTACAATTATAAACGATATTTCAAATTAATAATAAGGAAATAAATTATTATACAGCTCTGCGGGGGAAATAATTCAAACTAAGACTCACTTCCCTTCAAAAGTAATAATAAGACTATTTTTATTTCGCTGGCTCATATCTTAAAGTGAATTTAGAGTGAATAGAGTAATAAAAGGGTGAAAACTGTATTTACTTTGGGAATAGAACTTGTACAACTGCACGGATCAATCTATAGGTCGTTATATAGTAGATTGAGATTGTTACGTAAATGCATATTATTCAACCAAGAAAACGACTAAATACAATGACCAAGAAAACAACTAAAAACAACCAAGATAACACTAAACAATCATACAAAAACTTTAAAAATATTAATCATTATGTTTAAACACTTGTTTTTATTCAGCCCTAGCTTAAGTTTCAAGCATCGAAGTTTCTCCCTCTAATTTCAATCCATCTACATCCTAACTTGGTTTGGTATGCCAAGACTTCATCTCTGATGACTAAAATACTATGAATGGTCCACTTTAGGATTAGTGATTAAATAGTTGCCAACTGATCCATCGAACATAGTTCTCAGTTAGTTACCGACAGTCGTTGTTAAGTGTACAGAGATATTCACGCAAAGATGGCCGCACCACATTGTATAAAATTACATACAATACTCAAGCCAAATAACCACAGTTCTATGTATGTTTAATGTCACATTAGAACCAAAAGAAATACTCTCTTTAGGGATGTTTCTCATCATCACATTCTCATGATAATATTACATTTTATATTTATATAGTAATATATTGATTTTTAAATTCGTAGTTTCTTTAATTGGTACGTATAAATACATATTATTTTACAAAATTAAAACAATAAGTTATAGAATTGGTAATCATACAAGCTAATTATAGGCTATAACAATTAATACAAAAATATGGAATATTTCTCTCTTAAACTTAATTACAAATAAGGTAACGAACATTATAAACTCTATATTATAGTTTAAGAATTGTATGAGCCCGAAAAAATCAATTTGTGAATCATCATAAACATTCAAGCAAACATTTCTTAATAAACACATAACTAATATTATTGTCCGTATCATTTATGGAACATCATTAAATTAAAGTATAAAAATAAATATTTTAAAAGTATTTTCCTCCATATTATTGGTGGATAATAAGTTGGCCCTTATTGTACATATATAAACCCATACACACACCAAAACATGTACATTGTTATTGACCCACTTACTAATACACCTACAGTGTAATGAACCCCCCGTACAGTGGTACTTAACTATCTGACTACCTATACATGTACAGTGATATTGACCTATCCACCTACCCATACATTTACACTGATATTGATCCAACTACTCACCCATATATGTACAGTGATATTGTTCCAACCACACTCCTATACATATACAGTGATATTGATCCATCCACCCACACATATATTTACAGTGATATTGACCCACCCACCCACCAATACATGTACAGTGATATTAACTCACCTTCCTACCGATATATGTAAAGAGATATTTATCCATCCGCCCACTCTTATGTACAGTGATATTGACCCACCCTCTCATCAATACATGTACAGTGATATTAACCCAACTGCCTACATATATGTACAGTGATTTTTATCCACCCGCCCACCCTTATACACAGTGATATTGACCCACCCTCTCACCAATACATGTACAGTCATATTAACCCACCCGCCAACTGATATATGTACAGTGATATTAACCAGCCACCCACCCTTATGTACAGTGATACTGACCCACCCTCTCACCTATACATGTACAGTGATATTGACCCACCCACCCACCCCCTATATGTACAGTGATATTGACCCACCCACTCACCCATACATAAGACATGATTAGACTTGCTCGCCCAACCATACATGTACAGTTGTATTTACCCACCCACCTAACCATACATGTACATTAACAATTATTCACCCACCCACTCATATATGTACAATGATATTGATCCTCCTGTCCACCCATGAATAAAATGTGATAATAATTTACCCACCCACCCATACATGTATAGTAATATTGACCCACCCTCCTACCCATACATGTACAGTGATATTTACCCACCTATACATGTACATTGGTATTGACCCACCCGCCCACCCATACATTTACAGTGATATTTATTCATCCCCCCACTCATATATGTACAATGATATTGATCGTCCCATCCACCTATACATAAAATGTGATATTGATTTACTCACCCACCCATATATGTACAGTTATATTGACCCGCCCACCGATACATGTACGGTATTATTGATCCACTTACCTACCTACTCATTCATGTACAGTGTTATTGATCCCCCGTCCACCCATACATGTACAGTGATATTGAAATATCCTCTTACCCATACACGTACTGTGGTATTGACCCACGCACCCGCCCATACATGTACATTGATATAGACCCGCACACCCAACCATATATGTACAGTTATATTGATCCACCCGCGTAACCATATATGTACAGTTGTATTTAACTACCCGCCTACCTTGACATGTACTGTGATATTGAATACCCGCCCACCCGTACATGTAAAGTGATATTTATTCACCCACCCACCCATACACGTACAGTGATAATTATTAACTCGCCCACTCATACATGTACAGTGATATATACCCACCCACCTACCCATACATTTACAGTGGTATTTACCCAATAACCTACCTACACATGTACAGTGGTATCGACCCACCTGCCAACCCACTCGTGTAGTGATATTGACCCACCCGCCCACCAATACATGCACAGTAGTATTTACAAACCCACTCACCCATACTTCTACAGTTATATTGACCCACCCGCCCACCAATACATGCACAGTAGTATTTACGAACCGACTCACCCATACATATACAGTTATATTGAACCACTCGCCCTCCCATACATGTACAGTGGTATTGACCCACCCACCCATATATGTGCAGTGATATTGACCCACCCACTCACCCATACATGTACTGTTATATTGAACCACTCGCCCTCCCATACATGTACAGTGGTATTGAACCACCCACCCATATATGTGCAGTGATATTGACCCACCCACTCACCCATACATGTACTGTTATATTGAACCACTCGCCCTCCCATACATGTACAGTGGTATTGAACCACCCACCCATATATGTGCAGTGATATTGACCCACCCACTCACCCATACATGTACTGTTATATTGAACCACTCGCCCTCTCATACATGTACAGTGGTATTGACCCACTCACCGACCCACCCATATATGTACAGTGATATTGACCCACCCACTTACCCATTCACGTACAGTACTGTTGATAGGGAAAATGAACACGTGAGAATACGAAAGCATACATATATAAAATATTTAAAACTTAAATGACGATGATTAATAGGAGTGATTCTACATAAACGGGTATTTATTGAATGAATAATTAAATACATATACATATGGATATCGGTAACAATTGAATTCTATTTCAAAATTATTAGGACCTCACTGTTAGGAACCACTTGTCCGTCCTAAGTCCTTTAGTAATCTGCTGGTAGGCTTCAAGAATAAGCCGATTACAGTTAGGATCACAACACAACGATACCGAAAGGGTGTTTTTGTAAATGTATACACAATTGAACAACCAGAATAGTTAATGTTATTGTTAAAAATAATACTAAGTACTATACAGTAGATTAAAATAAATAGAAATAATACTACACTTTTTAGTTTTTTATTTAATATTTTCTTATAGTAATTTTATCTTACATTCTATCACATTTTTTATAGTATTCTTTGCTAATATCACTGTGTGTGTTTTATTTTTTCTTATTATATGTAATACTAGTTCAATTAAGAAACTTTATTCCTTTAAGATTCAATAAAACAACTATATCTTAATTAGTAACTAAGTATACAAATTAAATAATACTTATAAATGGTCAAATTTGTACTCAGAAAGTATTTCAAATACAAAAATTTCTGAAGCATTTAATTACAGTAATAACCTTTATCAAAATATAGCTTAAAATGTTCAGCCAAACCATTTTAATTACAATTGAAAACAAGGGAAATTGTAACCTAATTATTGACTTGGATTTTTAATTTGTATAGCAGATTTATCAACTGTTCAAATCAGTATCACTTAGATGGATCATTTGTTCTCTTTATGTTAAATTTAGTAATTATTTACATAATGAAATAAAAGTAGTACCTTCACATTAGCGTTTAAAAATTATAAAGTTGCTTTTTTGTCCTTAATCTGAAACCCTTTTTAAAATTTATAATGAAAAAAAAAATAAATTGATAAGTTATCTAACTGGTAGTTATATTGTTTTATAAATAAATAAATATATATATATAATATAAATATATATATGTATATTATATATAAACAGTTTAGCAGATATTTTCAAAGTTGAATTAATTCTATAATTCAACTTTATAACTAGTGTGTCTGTTGTAAATGAATATCTGATGATGTACAATGCATATACAATTTGTATATGTAATATTTTCCAATTTTCAAAAACAATGTTCATACTCTATTTAAATTACATAAATTATATATATACAATTACAAATAGCATGTGCTCTATTATAAATAATCTGTAAATTTAGCTTGAATGAAATTATAAAGGAGATTTTTCAAAAGCTTTTATGAAATAACTTATTATTCCCTTGATCATCATATATTATTTATTTAGCATTATGTAAAAAGCACATATATGATACATAACTGTAAAATTTAAAAGAGAAGGACAAAAGTAGGAGATTCATTAGTAATTAATTTTTATTATATTTTAAAAGGGAGATTGTCAATTTTTATTTTACAAAGAAAGTTTGACGTAGGTTAAAAATTTGCATTACTTATATGAGCTAGTAAACATAATTTTTTTTTAAATGTGTAAATCAAAATTTAAGAAGCATCATAAATTAAGTAGGGAGTTGACAAAACTTCATTAACAACGTTGTAAATTCTTTAAGTACTAAGTGTAATAATAGCAGTCGTAAATATTATGTGTAACATTCATATAAACAGACATAAATTAGTACATAAATATGTTCAGCATTATTTTTTATGTTGAGTTTTGTTTTTTATTGTTGATTACTGATATGTTGCAATTAATTTATGATATATTAGTTAGTTAATTAATTTTGTTAAGGTTAGGTGGTAGAGAGAACTGTCTAGTTCTAACCTCACCTTAAAAAATAAAGACGAATTTCATTTCATTTCATTCCATTTCATTCCATTTCAAACTAAAATAATTGCAACTGGAGGTGATATATTGGTGGTGAACATAAAGCAAAATAAAACTAGGGCTTTTGAAGTTAATGACACTTTTTTGTGGCCTGAAGCCAAGTTTCTGGCTTGTGTTTGGCTATGAATTATGATGACAGTCAGAGAAGTTTTTCAAGATATAAGTGGAATTAAGTACATATGTAATACATTTATGAAAACTTATTAATTTGTTTTCGGGGAATATATAATAAAATAATTTATTATTGTTAGTAGTTTGAATAAGGTGATTAAGAGTATTTGGTAATGTGGTCATAGTTTAAGTATTTTTTTCTTTTATAAATACACAAATATTTATTTAAGTGAATACTATGAATGATCGTTTATGTTCATGAACTTATCAGTGTGAGATTAATTAGTTAAAATTAAAACTAATACTGACTTAGTTGTGTTACCAAGGTTCGAAAGCATGATGAATCGAAAAAATAACTTCCGTAAAATGTATTAAAAATTATCTCTTTTAAAAATACTTTTTATTAGAAAACACCAAAGTATATACTACACCTTTGTTCATTTCCAAAAACTAAAAGTGAAAAGTACTGATTTCTACGAATACTTTATTATTCTTTTAAATATAAACAACGTGAACTCAACAAAACCGTAAAGAGTTTACCTCAATGTTTTTCGAAATTTCCAGAGAATTTATTGTATAAATTAACTACCAAAGTTGTTTATTTAGTAGTATAATAGTACAATAAAATAGTATATTGCAATTATTCTGTTCTTTTAGTATCACAGAAAATATTAACCTACCATAAAAAACTTTGAAATTGTAAATAGTTTTTATAATAGGAGTGATTTTATGTTTTAAAACGTAATTCAGTTTTAACGATGTTGTTTTTAAATTATAAATGTGTATTTTAAGCTACAACATGCTTACGCTTTATATGTGCATAAGTACAACCTCACCTAAAAACATCTTCAAATTATAAAACGTTTCAAATAATAAACTATTTTTGTGCTTTAACATTTACTTATCAATTATATGCTATGAAAAATACTTATAAATTAGTTCAAATAATTTTATTTTATGTATGATTAAAAACAAACATTTTTAAAAACACTGCGTAGTAATAATAATAATAATAATAAAAAAAACCACCACGTGTGTTAATCTTATAATAACCTTTTTTTACAAAACCTCACTGGTACCTAACTAGAATTATAATATCTTAAATTATTATCACTTATATTGTTAGAAGAATACATTCAAACAGAAATACATTTCTAATGATACTTTAAGATGGGGTAAAATGATATACTGCTAACATTATATATTTTATTTATTATTGTCTTTGTAGTTTTGAATTATTCCACTAATAACTATTTAACACAAGTAGTTATACTTAGTTACTCTAATGACAATGTTATTAGGGAGGACGTTGATAGTCAATTTTTGTGTAACGTATATTTTACTATACTATGTTGAAAACCAAACGATACAATGTAATTCAGATATTTGAACTTGACATCTTAATTATATTTCAACTAAAGTTCAGCGGGTTGACTGAATGAGTTCACGGGAAATTTTTATTATCCACCATGTGTATGGTTTACTTTCGTAAGAAAGTGACGATAAGAATTCTGTGTGAAGGAAGGAAATTCCACAAGTTGAAAGTATTATTTTGTACAGCTAAAATATTTGTTACTAGATAAGAGGTAAATAAAGAAAAATAAAATAATAGTGTCAAGGAAAAAAGGCTATTGAAGTTGATGACACATTTTTGTGGTCTAAAGCCAAGTTTCTTGCTTGTGTTTTGGGTATGATTTATGATGACAGTCAGAAAAGTTTCGCAAGGGATTGAAGGAGACTTGAGTATAAGTATAATATATTTCTAAAGATTTTTTTAACGTTTGATATATGTATAAAAGTTAGAAATGTAAACGCTTTAAGAAACATATACTGTGAGTGTTATAGTTTTAGTTTCGGTTTTAATAAGAAGAGTTAGTATTTCTTAATGTATCGATAAGTAAACAAATAAAAATACGTCGTTTAAGACTGTGAATTTTTATGTCGATGAACGTAGCAACGAAATTACAATTAGTTATGGATAAAACTAACACTTGTTGATTTATGTTACCAAAGAATAAAGTTATATTATGTATTTAAGGTAATTGAATTCCGAACAGAATCTTCTCTTTTGAGAACAATATTTCCTGAAAACAATCCTAAGCGTATGTTTTTTTAAAGTTCAAGATAACCAGCAACCAATATCCTTTTTTGATAAACATAAACTTCTTACTATTTAAAGACTCTTTCCGAGTAATACAAAACAATAATAACAAGTTATAAAGAAAAAGAAAAAAGTTAAACTTACAATTTTGTGCACTCTACATTAAAATCATTATCTTTATATTTTGTAATTACCTGATTATTCGACCCTTAATCACCTTCAGATGTTCATTTATTTAAATATTAGGGTTACTTTAAATATGTTTGTTTTGCATTAGCACCACCAAATTATTTGTAACATCATAATGCAATATAAAATAATAAACTAGTAAGATATAACATTACAAATGTGCATATTTAGTAACATATTACCAGTAAAAAATTACCTTAGCATAGTAATGAATAAAAATCAAAGAAAATGTTGAATTAAAAAGTATTATTCGTCTACAAGATTTATTTACTAGTTCTAAGGAAGTTTATCTAACGTTATTTTGTAAAATATAATTTGTGCAAATAAAAACAAGTGCTTTGATCCTACAGTTAGTTCTTTTTCGTAAACCTTCACTGATACTCTTAAATAGTATCATAATATTAAACATTAACAATATAATAACCTTCAGCTAAAGTTATTTAAACATAAATAATTGTATTTTAAGCTTAAGTAAAACAGTTACCTGGTAATATTAAAAATACATTATGTTATTTTATGTGATGTTGGCTTATTACACTTTAAATAAACTTAATTTTACTTCATTATTTTAATGATTGTACTAAAATACTTAGATTTTATGTTTTTTGGGAAATTTTACTATACCAAGATGAAAACCAATCTAATAGCACTTTATATTTTTCATATGCTATTATATTGTAGAACTTAACACTATTGTTATATTTTTAATGAAATTACTTTGGTAGTTTTAAATAGTTTTACAAGATATTTACGTTATTGCCTAAATATATAATTTACTTTTCTGAGAAAGTGGGTGTAAAGATTCTCTGTAAAGGAAGGATATCCCGCAAGTTGAAAGTTGTGATTTGTGTTACAGCCTTAACTGTAAGCCATCATCACTTACAACTCCAGTCCTACTTGTCTTTCTCTCTTTATATAAAATTTTAGTTTGTTTGTTTTTAAATGAAATCAGCGTTCGCTACAACCATTTATTAATACTTTTTTTATTTTGTGAATTGTAGTTTATAGCCTAACTACACAAATAAATATGCCGTGTACTAAAGCTAACAGAAATTTGTATTAAGTATATTTTTAAATGGTGCATTTCCATTTAAATTAACACATATGTTAAAAAAAATTTCATGTAGACTTTTGTATTATTAATTTAATGAAATGACAATATTACTTACGTAATGAAATAAAGTATTTTTGGTTAAACTTATATTTATATAAAAATGTTTAATCTATATCTTCTGGTGAGAGCGAAGTGATCAGCATAGTATTAAATAGTATATATAGTCAGGCAAAATGTTAGTTTTCTTGCAAAATTTACTTAACATTTCTACAACGTACTTAAAGTTATAAAAACGATAGTAATAATAATAAATAAAAATACATATAAGATTTTCCAACAACTTTTCCTCCAAGACAAGCTAAGAACGCCATGTATTTAGTATTTTTAATTAGTTGTTTCAAGTTATGACGATTTTTAAACAATACTGCTCATCTATCTTCTACTGAATTGCTTCTTTTACACATTCATATAAATTTTGTTTATTATACTACCAATATTTTAATTTGGATTCTCTACACCCCCAACCAAACTAAAATAGTACCACACTGAACGTGTGTAGAGGCAGTGACATATTGGTGTTTTGGTTGAGGTTTGTAATTTCAGAATATTACATAGCCAAAATGTATTACGGTACATTAAATGAAATTACTCAGCAAGCGATAAGCAGATAAAATCTCTTTTAAAAAATAGTAACAATATATAGCACAAATTGAGTTACAATTTACAAACGTGAGGCAGTCCAATTTACAAACAAGTGGCAGTGCAATTTACAGACATGAGGCAGTGCATTTGAAAACATGAGGCAGTGCAATTTACAAACAAGTGGCAGTGCAATTTACAAACATGATACAGTGCAATTTACAAACAAGTGGCAGTTTAATTTACAAACAAGTGGAAGTACAATTTACAAACAAGTGGCAGTACAATTTACAAACAAGTGGCAGTACAATTTACAAGCAAGTGGCAGTACAATTTACAAACAAGTGGCAGTACAATTTACAAACAAGTGGCAGTCCAATTTACAAACAGTTGTTCAGTGCAGTGCTTATGTCTAAATATTTAAGTGAAAAGTGCTTGTAAATGATCCAAATGGTGACTTCTATATTACCTAATAGCTTAAAATCAATACAAAGAACTACTGAACGTCACCATTTTATAATTTTGGTCTAAACAATACATTATTATAACTATTCATTTTAAAGCGCCAAACGTAACGTTATACACAAATATGAGGGTGGATGAGTGTATATTAATGAGTTTATACATTTCTTTTACCAAGGTCGATTGTTCTTTATAAAGAGCTATTTATTAATATCCCAATAGCCAAGGAAACTAAGGGACATACATCTTTACGTGGAGTCTTATTTTCAGTTAACTGAAAGGCCTGATCCTTCACCTAACAATGACTTATAGACATATCTAGTAGTGTCTACGTCGATGGCAACCATTAAGTCATATCGGTATTAATAGGACTGAGCATAGAACCTATCAACAACAATATCCACAACACTTTGTCGCCAAGCAGCTGGGTTATAGCACTGTGCAAATATTGCGAATTGTGTACCTATGTATTTACAATTCTTGATTAGTTCTTGATATACAATTTAAGGCAATATTTCAAAGCTAAAAGTATTTAGGTTGACTACAGAGCAGGAATTTTAAGAATAATATTTATTAAAAGCCAATGGCCACTTCAATATCCAGTCAATGTAACACTCCTGATTTGCATAATGGAGGATCTGATCTAAGAAACCCTAAAGTATTTATATCTAATACTAAATATACACTACTCTCAGGCATATATTATAATTATTAGGTTTATTTTCCAATGTACCCAGCATATTGTGCCATCAATATTATAAATGTCGTCCAAATTTGAGTCTAAATTGTTAATTTGATGTCAGCTGCACTTATAAATGTAATTTCTTCCTTTTCATTTATTACAAATTTAGTATATTACAGTTAACATATAAGTGAATAATTTATTTGTAATTAATGTCTTAACATGTTTAGGACTGTATACGAACATAAAAACAACAAAATTCCTTAGAATAAACATAAACGTATTTGTTATAGTGTCATTAAAGAATATTAATATACATTTACTGACCCTGCTAGTTATTACTGAAGGTTGACCATTGTATTTAAACGAGAAAATAAACAATGACACATTATACCAGATAACAACTCAATTAGCACGCTCATTGGCTCGTAATGAGCAAAGCTGGAACTCAAATGTGATTATAGTGATTGTAAATATTTGATTTTAATTAGAGACATAGTAAACGTTTTAAATACATGCACGTAGTAGTAAAGCAATGTACTTTTCACCCACGTCATAATTAATTGTGTGTTATGATTTTGAAAACAAGTCAATACCGATTGAATAATTACAGGCCCATGTAATTGCTTTCTACTATTTGAATACAAATAAAATAACTTGCGCAGAGATTAGTTTAAACTTTATGAAATGCTCACTACTTTTATATCTTTACAATAAAAATAGCACTCTTAGCTTTTAACTTACAATATACATCGAAACAACAATGTCAAACAGCAAATGTTTTAACATCAACACATTTTTATAGTAAGATTAAATTGTTTCGATCTAGTGATTTTCCAGTGTGAAAACTGCACCTTTAGTACACCTGTGTTAGTTCACCGTCGTGTTTAGTCTGCGACTTCTAGGGGATGGTTTTGACACTCGTTGCTGTAACCACAAATCCCCAGGCATAATTCAATGACGCCGACGTGGTGGACCCATTGGAAGTATTCTAATATGACTATTCTATAATGTGATGCTGACCTCCTAGATATAAGTGAATATGAAAATTAAAAATGCCTTTACCAAAGGGGTGAAGTTAGGATTGTAATTTCCTCTCTATCACTTAACCATATCTCTAAAACTTATAAAACATGAATGTGTTAAGTGTATGTGAACGAGTGTAGTTAATGTTATTATGTAAGGTTAAATGTACCCTAGATATAACAATTTAGTAATAAATCATCATCACTGTACGTGTATAGGTGGGTAGGTGGGTCATCACTACTGTAAGTGTATGGTTGGGTGGTGTGTCATCACTACTGTACGTGTAAGGATGGGTCATCACCACTGTAGGTGTATGGGTGTGCGGGTGGGTTATCACTACTGTAAGTGTATGGGTGGGTGGGTGGATCACCACTACTGTAAGTGTATGGTTGGGTGGATGGGTCATCACCACTATACGTGTATGGGTGGGTTGGTGGGTCACCACCATTGTTAGTGTATGGTAGGTTGGATGGATCGTTACTACTGTAAGTGTATGGGTGGGTGGGTGGCTCATCACCACTGTACGTGTAAGGGTGGGTCAACACCACTGTACGTGTATGGGTGGGTTGGTGGGTCATCACCAATGTAAGTGTATGGGTGGGTGGATGGGTCATCACCATTGTACGTGTAAGGGTGGGTCATCACTACTGTAAGTGTACGGGTGGGTGTATGGATCATCACCACTATAAGTATATGCTAGGGTGGGTGGGTCATCATTACTGTAAGTATACGGGTAGTAAAGCTTTAAGTGGAATCCAAACCTCGTATTTCTGGTATGATTATAAGCTAATTGATAAGCCTTATAGTTCTCTTTCCTAGACAACATCCGGACCTTCTCAAATACTATTCAACAAGAACAACCTAAACTTCTCAAATAGTGTCCTCATTGATGACAACCATTGAGCGGACGCCATGTCAGTGCCATGAGAACTGAACCTATTACGTCCAACCTCCACAACACTTTGTCCTCTAGTAGCTGTATAACAGCATTGCACCATTAGAGTCGATCTGTTTATCAATTACATCCCAATTACCTAATCCTACATAATTAACTCATTAATTTAAAAGTAAAAGTAATAAATACAATTTGTCTAACCGGAGGTCAGTGATTTTTGAATGATTTAAGGTATTCACTGGTTGGCATCTATTTATGATTGACATTTTGTTTCAATCCACGTACTCAAAACAGTAATGAGGTACATGGCCCACGTAGTTTTTTTACATTGGATGTAAATTATAGGCTATGCCTAATATGGTTATTCCAAATAAACGTATACACATGAAAGGACTTGGCTTCTATCACATCACCTTTGGTTCATTAAATAGATCTAAATAAGCTCAAGATTTATATAAATAAATGACAAGTACATATATACAAATAAACATAGTTAAATAATCAACCTGTCTTAAAAGGGTTCTCCAAATAACTAACCTTTGTAGAGAAGGGTGTAATATCCTGAGCGATAATTAAAAGCAGGTCTGAAGATATTCCATTTCCATAGTGCTGTGTGGGTAGATCACCCTTGGGTAATCTGAAAGTGGTTGATATTTTATTGAGGATGTCTGTAGCCGGGGAGGGGGTGGGGGTGTATCTCGAACATTAAACACTAACTTTTACAAAACATGCATAACATTTAGTTATTTAAATTCTAGTGTAATTGATCCAGCCGTGCCATAATTAGACAAAGATAGTGTAACATATTTATTTAAAATTAACATTATCAACAAATTTACAAACCAATTATTCGTATATTTAGTCTTCGAAATATTGACTTATATTATAATTTTTTCAACCCAAAAACATAAAAATAAAATAATATGAGGTGTAAATAATAAATGGGTAAAATAATATAGATGGTGTGTTTATATTATTATGTTATGTAAATTAACTTTGTAATTACACCTTAAATAAATGATGTACGAACAATGTTATTTAAGTAAATACCACGACTAATATCACTAGCTTAGGTTGGATCCACGCAATTGTATACCCCGTTGATAAAAATTAATCTTTCTCCAAAATAAACGATTTCCACGTCATTTTCTGTGTCAGGGTATCATTTATATATTTTAGTTTATATATTTTATGTATTAGTTGACACCAAAACAAAAGGAGCTACGTGGTAAAAAGCAAGATGAGTTTTTCTTTCACACACTACTTTTTATTGTTGACCATTATGATTTAATTTTAGCTTCAAAGTTTCATTTTGAACGGCTTTTTTCCGTAGATAAAGAATTTACTCACCATTTTTCAAGGGCCTTCAGGCCTACACGTTGATTTAATACAACGAGTAAAATAAAATTGAATCAGTTTGGGATTCAGACCTTCAACTTGTTCCCCACAGTACGAAACCTTAACGAGTGAGCCACCATTCCAGCAATAATAGTTACCCTAGCAACATTATTTTCTCTTTATAAATTCTTTTAATAAATTGGTTTGATAAGAACATATTCAATTGATATGTTGTCTGTTTACAAAGATAATAATTACAAATATGTTTAGCTTAATAAACGTTAATAGTTCTTACCATATAATTTATTATTTTAATAAGTAAATCATCGTGGACATTAAATTTTGTTATGTATTTTAACTGAACCCTTGAAATGTTTGTTTTAGAATGATTTGATTTTCATCACTAAAATTATTCCTATTCTGTGACGCTGTACAATGTAAGAATAATTCTTACAATATGACGGATATCTTAACTAAAATACGAATTGTTCACATCTTCGACAAAATCTGCCCTTCACTTGCATGTGGGATTTAAACTGGTAATCTACTGAGGAGTGTACTAAGCATTCTAATTCTTACCCCTTTAAATATATATTTATTTTTAATAGATACAAATCAGCTATTGTTCTCTATTTTCAAAAACCGGTTTGTAAATAAGTTGAACTAAGAAGTTTAGTATTAGATAATTTATACTTAGTTATTTTAATTTTTCACTCAAAGCTATTGTTATAGAATGGTTGGCTTATTTTTAGGTTCTCTACAAAATATATATATTCTACTATAGCTAAATGTGGAGAATGGTCCTTTGATGATATTTTACCTGTCGGGATCATTCAATTGAACACAGATTAATGAACCGACCAGCTTGAAGTTGGAGTTGCAAAGTCTAGTAATGAGCTACCCTTTACAATACGCCTTCGCGAGCGTCAAGCATGTCATTTCTACCACTGGTTCTCACTTTACTTGCTCAAGTATCGAATTCTCTGTTACCTTTATATTGAACAGGTATAAACCACTTTGGTATCTGTAACTAGTTAACACTTAGCTGTGAGACTAGCTAACTGAGAATTTAGTTGTTAATTTTTTGAATATGCAGTGACATAAAACTGTATTTTACATGTTATTTTCAACATATTACTACAAGTTTTACATGTCGGAACTGGTGGCACAGTGCTGTAACCCAGCTACTTGGGGACAAAGTGTTTAGGATATCATAGGCGATAGGTTCCATGCTTGGTCCTCATAATACTGACACAGGCCGCTCAATGGTTGCCATAGACGTGGACACCAAAAGAGAAGTTTGGGGTGTCCATGTTGGATGGTAGTAAAGTTTCGGATGTTTTGTAGCTGAGTGTCAGATTTGTCAGTTGCTAAAAATCAGACGAAAACTAAGTGGTTCAGATTCCAAGTAAAGCTCTAGGTTTTATAGTTGCCCTGGCTATTGGTATTTTAATAAATAGTCTTTTCTGAGCTAAGTCGAAGTCAGATAGTAACAATGACTACTCTCGTTCATCTTCACTCATTCACCCCTAATCTCTACGAGAGCCTTCTTAGAAATGAATAATGAATAATAATATTGAGTATACTTATCTTACTTATGGTTATGAATTTAAAAATTTTATTTTATATTCTATATTTTTGCTTCGATTTTTAGTAAATTTTGCCTATTGTAAATTTAATTTAATAATTTTTATTTGAACTTATTGTTTTTAATGTCTCTACCTACTATTGAGTAAAACACTGCAGGATATCTTCTTAAAATATGCTATTTTTTATATAATTCCATTTATGTTATGTTCAATAACTGTAATATAATAATTTCTTCTCTCTATGTAAGCTTTTGATAGTCACGATAAGAATGATTACCAAACACAAGAGTAATAATATAATATTAATATTTATACTTATTTTATGTATTGTGAATAATTTTCCTGTTAAAAAAAGTTAAAAAACATAAAAATAATGTTATTGTTCCAAGGATGTTTATCAATATATAAATTGGCTATTATGTCAAGATTATCATCAGCTGTTTGATTGACTGTTATTTACTTAAATGTATCATTATAGGATACTAGGGAACACCCATGCATGCTTTGTGTTCCAACTCTGATATTCGTTAATTAATTTGTTTTTGTTTAACAGCTAAAGATAAAACTCTAAATGCATCAATCTGATAACGTAAAATAAACAAAATAAACATGTTTGTTTAATTAAAAAATAGCTGATATTAATTTACTAATACAAACCAATGTTATTCTTATAAAAAAGGACATTAAGAGAGGTTTGTTTTACCCCTTAGGAATGGAATTTTGAAAAATCCTTTCTTAGTGGGTCCTTTCGATACTAATGCTAACTCCCCTTAAAATTTTTTTTAAATCCGTTTGCTGGTTTTTGAGATTTAGAGATGAGTGAGTGAGTAAGTAAGTCAGTTAGTATTTTGCTTTTTTATAAATAAATATATACGAAGTAAACGCAATTACGAATTAGTAAAAAATTCTTCACGTAACCTTTGGTAAGTCAAAATTTTAATTTCAATAAATATTGCAGGTTAAAAATACAGTAAAATTAGTTTTAATAACTTTTTCTTACTATTTAATTTTACCAATTATTTGAATCAAACTGAAACACATAAATCAAATAGACCATCTCGTTTGACGCCTATAGGCATCGTTTCACCAAAATTGTATAATGCATATATTAGGCCTAGGTGCATTTGTTGTACTCATAAAAAGACTATTATATACTAAACTATTTTGTAGAGCATTGAAATTAATGTAGGAAAAACCTGTAGTAAATGGATTTAAAGTTTGAGTTTTTTTATGGAAAACGTTAGTACATTCTTAGCTATATCCAAAATTATAAACGATGTCCTTTGTACATTATAAAGGTTCTCTCCCTTTTTGAACCAAACTATTTGTGTTGGCTTGACTCAGGTAATTGTGAGTAAACTTCAACAGAAGCCTCAAAGTGTAACCGAGTCCGTTAAAGTGTATGTTTTTCTCCTGACGTTTTTATAAATCAGTTTTACTAAAGTGATAAGTATAAATAACATCTTTCTTACAGTAATTTACAGTCAAAACATGACTGTTGTTTACGACACGTATTTGTATTTTAATTCGGTAGTTTTAAACCTAAGCCGTTACGATTATTTGAACAATCAGTATGTAAATTATCTATTTAAATGTTTTAAAAGGAAAATCCTCAAATGACAATTTTCATAAATTTACGTTAATAAAGGTATAAATCCTTATAATATACGGTTTATGAGCCAATATTCAAACATTTCTGAACACAGGTACTATTTTCGTGGTTATCTAAGTTCCAGGTCAATTTAAAAATGTCTAGTGCTTAAATAATAAACAAACAATAAAAGTAATTAAATGTGAGTGAACTAATAAAGGTATTTATATCAGCAAAACATATTTTTGTAATTATTTCACTTATTTCTCATAGAATAAAATTATAGAGAATAAAATCAAATATACATTTCTTTTAATTTTTGCAGTTTACTTTTAGTAAACTTCCCAAGATATAGGATCAAGGTACATGGATTTATCATATAAATTATTGTAAAAAAATATATTTCCGTTGATGGCAAAAAAGAGTTCCCGCACCTTAGTTGATAATATTAATAATATTTATTTATTTGTTTTAATTTATAATGATACATTTTATTACAGCACGCATAAAATTTACTCTAAAGCCATACAACACAATTACATATTACATACTTTACTATGATAACTATATAATATACACTATAACTTAAACAAAAATCCACGAGCAATTATATAACACCAAAACACCTGTCAAGCTGATCCCAGATAATGCTTAATTTAATTTAAAATTTTATAAACAAATAAATAAATAATATTATTATTATTATTATTAACTATTTTGTGGGAAACATTTCCTCTCCAATAATGGAGACATATGTTTTGCCAATGATTTATATTATTGTACAAATGATTATACACACACACTTGTTGGTCTCTACAAGAATACCAGCAATCATTTCAAAATTATGGACACTAAAATAACGACTTATTAGTACATATAGGGTGTTATTTTTTCAACAACTTAATAAAATAATAAATATGTTATATAAGGAGGTTTACAAATATATTCCTTATTAGCATACATAAAGAAAAAGGTAACCGTAAAGCTAAAAGATGCATGAAATGAGCTAAGGCTAATGAAGTGTGTTGAAGGGTAGAGCTTCAAAGACTATGATTGCAAGCAAACTAAACCTTAAATTACACTTCCTCAAAAGAAGAAAACCACTCCAACTACTGCTTCTCAGTTTCATCTAGAAAGAGGATTGAATAATTTTATATAACTCATGCCAGTCGATTTGCTTCTATGTATATATTTCCTTTACACAAACTCGAATTTGGAAAAATATACTTTTGGAATTACATAAACAGTTCATAAGTAATTATTTGAAAATTAAAAACCATCAAATCAAAAGCAATAAAAGACACATAAAAAAATTTCGTAAAATATCCGGCCTTATTGTACCATTATTCTGTAAACAACCTTGTTAATAACGTTTACTTTTATAACATAATTTCAAAGTAATAAAGTAACTGTAATATGTACATTGTTATGAGTCATATATTTACTTTATGTAATCACAAAAGGACGTTATAACATTCCAGATTTTTGTTTACCTATTCCGCAGTGAATAATCGATTAATATAAGAATTGCGTTGTGCCATTTTAACAGCTAGTATCAAGAATGTATTGAACTCATACTTCAAATATGATATATATAAATATAAAATATTATTGTTAGAACAATTTTATTTAAAAACTAAATATATTATAGTAATTCTTGCACATTATTTACATATACAACTATTTAAGGGTGGCTTTTTATATAAAAAAAAACTATTAAAGTTGTATGATGAAGAGAACTTTACAGATTCGAAAAATGTCATAATTAATATCTTTATAACCTTTTTCGTGCTTTCAATGAATAATAAATTACGATAATGTACTATCTGTACATTTTACATCTCGTAATGGCTTTGTGTATTTCTAGTACATCATATTTCTATTGAATATATAAATGAACCAAAACTGTAAATACTGAAACAGTCGTTTTATGTTCACATAGTATTTAATGAGGAGTTAAATTTCTATTGCAATGCTTAAAAAACTCTGAAATAAGGTGAAACTAGTGGAAATATTTTTTTTTTTAATTCATATTAACATACACAAATTTCAGACTATAACACTCCTACACTATAAATTATGACACTAAATAAACATAAACTTAAATATTCACCCAAAATATAAAATCAGTTTATCCATATGTTTCATAAATTCATTATATTATTTTAAACACTAATTTGTTTATAACTTTATTAATTTTTGCGTTTTATTCTTATTTACTTTATCAATAAAAAATTTGTATTTTAAACATTTTGTTATTTGACTGTCTTGTATTAAGTAAGTTTGTAAGGCTAAATTAATAGTGTACAGATGAACTGTAAAATTACCAAGACGAATACATTACAGATAGCGCTAAAACTATATAATTTTTTTTAGTAATTGTTTAATTTACAGCTCATTTAATTACATTTACAACTATAAAACATAATGATAATAATTACTTTCTCTCTTTAACAGACCAAATTCAAGGAACATGCTTAAATTTGTAAATATTTAAACTTCACATCATATTTTGGAATAAGGACAAAGGTTTTTAATGAAATGTGTTTACCTATTTTAGATAAATATTGCTGTTAAATATATGTTGCATATGCTCTATAACGAGTCATTTCAGTAGATTTACTATAATTGAGTTTACAAATAAAAAAAGTTTTTGTGTGTTGAAATAGTTAAAATCATAATGCTTCTTTGACTTGTTGCTCAAATATTAAACGTTTACGATAGAATTCATTACTTAAAACCGTATTATCAATATTTGTCAATAATATTACTGAAAATGTGCAGATAATGTTTGATCAATACCTTAGAAATGAAAAACTGTTCCGGTGATAAAGGTTTGACTTGCAACTAGCCAATTACTCAACAGGCCACCTGTGGTAATCTCTTAAGTAGCAAACAAATTAAAAAAAAAAAAAAAAAATGGGGATGTTAAATTAAAATATTTACTAATATATAGTACCTTGTCTAGCTAAATAGAGATTTTATATGAAGCCTCAAATTACTTTACAAATTGATGCATTCTGTGATTATTGCTAATTATTCCAATTTGGTAGCAGTTTTAAGACTTTAAAAAAATATCTTTCAAAGTTATCCAAAATATATTATGTATTTATTAATATAGGTTATGAATAGAACTAAACGTTTTAAATGAATTAATAATACATTCAGTATAAGAGGAAGACAAAGGTTGTTGGACTTTAACCATTATTACGTGAAAAATACCAATCACGACGTATTATAACATGTTTTGTAACGACCAAACTAGTTGTATAATATTTTTGTTATTTTATTTATTTATTTTTATTTATTTATTTATTAATGATATTGTTTATTGTTTATTTATTTATTGTTATAAACTGTTTTATAACAAGTAAACAAACTAGTTTAATAGCATGTTTGTCAAGATGTAATTTAGTTTTTAGCACTTGAAAAAGATTTAGGTTTTACCAAATCGAAACGTCGTGATTGGAATTTTTCACGCAATGATGGCAAAAGTCCAACAACTTTGTCTTCTTCATCTGATACTCCATTATTGACAAATTTCAAAAACAACATTCAGTATAGTTTAGAACGGCATATTTTTATTCAAATTATACTTTTATAACCTATATAATCTATGTTTGTAGAATGCTGTTGTAAGATTGAAACCTCTTTAAGGGGTTACATCATTTACATCCTACAAGTAGCTGCAAAGCCTTTATTTAAATGCTTTCTAAGGGAGTGAGACTGTATGGAAAGCCTTTGAAAATTTTGAATTGAGTTGCCAAGGAAGAATAGACTCTGAATTTAATCATCTCTACGTTACTGTTAACCTAGATAGGAATGAAATTACGTTTGTGATACGTAAGCTTAGAAGTTAAAATTATAAAATTCTGGATAAACATATATCACGTATTACGAATTATTGGTGACTATTGAAATAATTTATAGTATTAAAATACTGTATTACAGACAATAACTAAATAACAAAACATAATCATATAATTTACTTATATCACCCCCCCCCCCCATTGTGTTAGTGATCGAGAATACTTAAATAATCGAATGGAAAATGTCCAAAAGTTGAAAAAGCCTAATTTAAGCTAGATATGCTTGAATAGGCCTTTATGGCCATAATCTTTATGGCTAGGAAAATATTTGCTGTACAACACATTTTAATAAATACATTTGACTTACTTTGAATTATATTGTACTACCTAAGTTTTATTTTTTAATTACTTGCTATGTTACAAGATTTCTCTATGTGTTTGATAAATAAACCGTTGAACCTAGTAAAACATTAAGACATTATTGCCGTTTATGTACCTTGTTGACAATATATTTATAAATTACATTATATCCTCCTTCAGCCTGTGGTAATTTCAAATATAAATATTACTATATTAAATTTAATCAACAATAAAAAAACAATTGATATCTTCTAATACAATTGTTTTAATGTTTACTATCAAATATCTAGTAAAAGAGAAAACAATTATCATTTCAAATTAAGTTAACACTATATTTCATAAAAATACATAAACTAGTTAAATTTCTCAAATAAAATATCATTAGAGAGCCCTGCATGCATATAAAAAGCATTGCCTTCAATTAAAATTCTTTTAAAATAAGTAAGAATTACATTAAAAATATATCCTCATTATTTTCTAAAATTAAATTAAAAAATCAATGCCTCAATTTATCAAGTTACTTTTGCAGCTACAAAGACATTGCTATAGCTCTGCAGGTCTTGTGGGAGTGTATTAAATTATTTAGTGTAACATAGGATTTAACTATGACGTCTCAAGCGTTCAAAATATTAATAGACTACTATGCTTATAATTAATATAAAATAATGAATCATAAAAGTATTCGTGTAAAACAATTCAATTCCGGCCATTACAAATGTTTTAATGATTACCATTTTTAATGTATAATTAATAGTATGATAAAATGTTAATATATGATGTATTTTCATGCAAATAAACACAACATTTTTAAAATACAAACATATTGCTATAAAATTTACTTCATTAAATAGGTAGAAAAATAAATAAAACACAACCATAAAATATGTGTACACTAATAAAATATCTGCCAGTTTAAGGATATAATATGGGAATAATGTATACAAATTTATCCAATAATAGGGGTTTTTTGTCTAATGGACGTGAAAAATATCTAAAAAATGTTACAGTAAAAAATACTATACATATTTAATGAGATTAAAAAATACAGTAAAATTTCAAACTTAAAATAATACAATAAAAATGTTTCTACTGTTAACATGATTTTTCGTTATAAAAATTTTTGTAAAATGAACGCTGGAATCAATTTCTGGAATAATTAAAATATATATTTGTATGGATAAATATTTTACAAGATTATTGACTCTATATAGCTAATACTTTTTATAATATATATTTTATATTACACAATCATAAATTAATATTACTGATTCTACAATGTGAGTTAAAACCCCAAAAATGAACAAATTTTTTACCATACACCACTAAAAGTCTATGAAATTATCTTTGGGTAAAAATATAACAGTAATTTATTAAGAAATAAATGGTTCCAATGAATTGGCATAAACTTTCCCCCATATTAAACAATAAAAATCAAAACTTTGAAAATTACCAGTTTGATTCCCAAATGATTTTTTTTGCCATAACTCAAAATTCGTCAAGTTAAATAAATGAGTTTTTTACTAAAACGTTTTAAATTGTAATGTACGTCCTGCCCGAAAATTTATTTTAAATCGCTAAAGCAGTTTTTGAGGAATCCCATTTTTTTACGTTTTTTGCCTATATTAAAAATATGTTTTTAATTAGCATAATACGTCTTGGTACGTATACAGTACAAGTAAACATCACACAACACAAATTAATTACAACAAACGCACAAAATTCACAAATATATTACAACACAAGTACAAAATGCACAAATATTATGGTGATCGATTTCGGTGAACCACGCTCACCCTCCTCAGACCAGAGGGATTCACAAGATAAGCGTCTTATAAATAAGCATACTTAAATAGTTTGATTTATGTAAGCTGATCTTAACTTGGTTCATTAAGAGGGGCTTATTGAATAGTCCTGCCACTCAGCTGATCGTTAATCACTCTTCAACAGACGATCTTTCAAATAAAATGTTGACACGCTGATTTTCCCCCTCTCAGCTGATATAATGTTATAAAACTGTTATTTAACCTATGTAAAGTTATGTGTACTTATTTTCCTTGTTTATTCTATATATTGAGTACGATGTAATTTATGTTTGCATAATCCAAAAGTTAAGATGGAACTTCTTTTAAAGGGTTACATCATTTACATCCCTGAAGAAGCTGTAAAGGCTTTATATTGAAATGCTTCCTAAGGGAACGACAATGTATGAACCCTTTCAAAATGTTGAATGAAGCTGCAAAGTAGAATTAGGCTCTGATTTTAATCATCGTCAGGTTATTGTTAACCTAAATAGGTATTAAGTTACGTTTGTGCCACGTAACCTTAAAAGTTGAAATTGTACAATCTTGAATAATCCTGAATCACGTAATACTAAATTACTAAATACACTTAATATTATGTTAAATACTATCCCGTAATTGGTATAATTTTAACGAAGTAATATAAAAAAAATAAAATAATAGATACTATTGTGGTTTTTTATGAATTATTTATTTTTATATTGAGCTATACGATGTCGTAAATGGGGTAATATGCAGCCACAGCACTAATTAGACCAAATTCACTAGTTACACTTTATATATGTATATATTTATATATGTAAATGTGTTAAAATAGCCGTTATATCAAGACATGAGACCTGTTTACAACAAATAAAGACCTAAATTATAAAAATACATGAATATACTTATTAAAACCAAAATAAATATATATCTAAATATCTATATATATTCTTATAGATAAATCAGAACTTATAGTTGTGTATATTAAACACGTTTACCTAAAACATCTACCCGGGTGAATTTATTAAAATGTTTATCTGTTGCTTGGTACAGAATTTACTCCTCCTACTGCCATTTTTACTACGGCATCGTATCATTTTCTTAAAAGTTAGGTTAAGTGTTATTCGAATGAAATGCTTAATTCATTTACGGCCAAAGGTGCATACTCATCCCATAATAGTTTTTAACGAGTTTTATATTTTCGTAAATCTATGTAACATTTAGTTAAAAAACTATTAATATGCTTTATAGTGGGCATATACTTATAATCAAAGCTAAATATTTATGAGTGTAGTTATTAGTACTTAGCTTTATGTTTTATTTTACACCCCACTCGTGGAACCGTTAGTAACCTTTAGTATATGATTAAAAGTATGATCTAGGCAAATAAAAAGTATATAACTAAAGTCATATACTATTTTAGAAAGTAAACCTTTTATATAGCTTTAATTTTGATTAATTGATATTCTACATATATATTCTCCAATTATATGTTATTGCATTTTATACAATAAAAATTGAAACTGAAAATATAGACACAAGAATATAAATAACATACTTGATTTATTAAAATAAATTAAATTTAAAATTATAAGAGTGACAGTTACATGACACATATGCTTGTTGACGCCAAGACTCTGAAGGTCTTCACAAGCCAACTATAAGTTACAATAAATAAATAGTTTTTAACAAACACATTAAACATTTTTTTTAATTGTAGGGTACTATTAGTTAAATAATACTATTAACATAAATATTTAAGAAGGAAATATTAGCTACAAAAATTGTAATCCTAATAGTAAGCTATAATTTAATGCATTTTAATAATAATGTTTATGTGTCATATGAGCTCTAAGTTAAGACAATTTTTCATGTATTTTATTTAATTAACTTTTATAAATTACTTAATAATGATTTAAATAAATATAAAAACGTGATATGCTTTATTTTTACGTCTTATAGGAGTTAGATATTGAATGCGTTTTGTAAGAAAAAGTATTTTATACGTGTTATTTAGTAGATTAATAAAACATTTTATTTTATTTTTTTAATTTATATTAATTTATTTTTCAGGAATTAAAATATAAATTAAATATGCAATGCAGGACAACATTTCATAGTATTTTATTTTATTTACATGCTTTGATACGGTTAATAGACTATTTACACCAAAGCAGTTGATTCAATTATAAAGTTCCCTGTGGAGGTCTTTGAGCTCACTTCATTTTCTTATTGATTAAAAGTATTAATACTTTCTCATAAAAAAATACGATAATAAATAAATAACAATAGTAAAAACCTGCATATAAATAAACATTTTTTTTTTAAATAGACAATGTAAATTAATAACAAATAGATAATAACAATAGTAATAACTTGCATATGAATAAAAAATGTTTTTAGTAGACTATATAAATTGATAAGAAACAATAAATAAACATATAAAAAAGAAATATAACATATAATTCTTCATTGACACAGATGTAAGGTGCAAAAAAAGAGCCTTAATGCAATGTAGTTATAAAAAATAAAGAATATAGTACAATATTAATTTAGTGATGGACATAAAAATAGTTGATTCGTGTACTTAACATTATTAACAAAGCTAAACATTTTGTAAAGTCAACTATTGTACTATATATGGTTATTAAGATTTAAATATGTTTCATGATTCATAAATTATTAAGGCTACTGTCGTAAATATCAGAAACAATGCTTTTGATGTGGCATTGCACATTAAACCATAATTGTAAATGCTTTTTACATGTTGTATTAAAAATACAAAAAGTTTCAGTGAACAGATTGTCAATTGCTGGTAATATTTCAAATGTCATCCGCACTAAAGCTTACATTTATTTCATGTTTATTTACATATTTAAAGCCTACGTTTGTGCAAAAGTAATAATTAACATGTTATGGTTATTTTATATTCTCACAAATGATCATAGAGTATTTATTTAGAATTCTCGGGATATGATATCTATACGAAATTTTGAGGGCGGTATTGATGTATATAATTTGCAAAGTGTTGCCTTTCATCATTATACAACTTATATAAACTTATATTATGTTCCGCTTTAATTATACTTATAAATTATTATTTAATTGTAATTAAGTAATTCAAATAGTCGAAATATTCACACTTCTACATTCTGTTCTTTTCTGCGCCCCAAATTGATTTTGCTACTTTTTATCAATAAATACTCCTCCTAAGATAACTGTATTGTTTATTTATTATTTTTTATTTATTTTGTCGTTATTAAATGTTTACTCTCATTGATTTTCCTAATATTTAGAGTGTCCTAAGTGTTTATACTATGTTATATTATGTTATGTTTTATTTTATTGTGTTACGTGTGTAATATTATATTTATATTTACACTAATTCATGTTCATATTTATATGTATTCAGAACTAATAAGGTTTTAGTTTTGAATCTACATAACTTTTATTAAATGTCTAATCTAATTACTTTATTTTAATTTGTATAAATAAGAAGAGGCTTATTAAACTCGTTAATTAATAAAAAAAAACTAGGCTACTATTCAAAAATAGCAATGAAAAATAAATAGATCAAAATGAGTTTTATAATACCAGTATCATAGAAAATGTATTAATTAATAAGATTTTTCCTCAAACAGCCATATGCTAGAGGAATACATAAAATGACTACTCGTAGAATATTTGTTTTACAAAGTAAAATAAAAAAATAAGGAAATATTATATAATATTTTAATTATTCATGCATAATATTAGTATGAATTTTAATTTTGTTTCAAAGAAAACTTAATGAAATGAAATGAAAACTGGCTTTAGTAGGTGGAGTTAGGACGATTAATTAAGTCCTGTCTTACACTCAAACTTAATTTAATATGTATGTATAAATGATACATGATCTACTTTTTATAGTAACGTTGTTTAATTACCAGTGAGTCAGCATTTCATGGCAAATTAAGTGAGTATCAACTAATGTTTGCTGATAATGGATTGTTTGAGTTAATCTTTGTAGAACTAAATGGCACAGTTAGTAATTGCTGAGTCAAGCTTACCCTGCGTAAAGTCTGGTTGTATAAACTTTAACAGGTTACCTAAATATCAACACTACTATTAATTACATTTCATTAATATATATGTATATATATATATATATATGTACATATATATATATATATATATATATATATATATATATATACTAATAATTAACTAATAATCATTCAAATCTTTAAATATGCTCATTTAACAGGAAAGTAAGTTAAAATAAAGTATTAATCGATATAAAAACGATTTACATGATGAATTGTACAGATTTTCACCAAGTAATTCTTAATTTTAATAATTGCTTTTCAAAATTTGTTTTACTCCATATTAATTAGACCTATATAAGTTACAATTAACTAATATAATCTCATTTATTTCATTAAAAATAAAGAAATTCTGAATATATCAACGTTAGCACATTGGCTTAGGCTGCGAATCGTAATAATATTATTTTTTAAACAATACTCAAACCATAACTAGAGCTAGAATATTTTGTATGCCTTTAAATAATATATACAGAAATGTATATTTTCAGTTACCTACGTAAAGAACGGAATTATTTGTAAGTTGTATAGTTATCAAAAACGAATGAATAGACCTACATAATCCAAATCATAAAAATATAAAATGATTATGACTTAATATGCTATTACCAAATAAATCATAAAATAAACTTCGTAATTTTTTTACTTAATTTTACAAATTTTAAATTTTGAAAGGTTAAATTTTATAAAAATATTATATGATCACCCTCTCTATTAGTCCATATTATATATGCTAAATTATGACCTTCAGCCAAACTTTTATGTTTCAGTTAGAGGGCCAATAAATCAAGAAAGCAATTTTGGGCTGACAATCTTCCATTTCACTGACGCAGCATCCTTCAAAGTTGCACAACTACTCGTCTACACCACTTGAATTCAGTATTATATTTTAGACATTTTACATTAAGGGCAAGCAGTATATTTACTGTCACATCAAATATTATATAATTTCTTTTAAACTGACTTTTAGGCTGATGTAACTGTCTATTATATTAAATCAAATTGATATTGCTTCATCACCTCTTACTTGCAAAATTGAATAACATTTTTAATTAATATGAATATAAGCAAGCGTTTGCTTTTACAGATGTTTCGTGACTTCAGTATGTCTCTGACAAAAAATCTGTCAGCATGTAAAATGATGAACCTGTGAAAAAAATTGTATTTTCAACGCTGGAGGAAGCGTATTTAAAAGCGCAGCTCATTACTAAGCAAATACTTGGTAACTCAATCTTCAAACTGGTCGGTTCATTAATCTTTCCTCAGTTGAGAAATCTTCTTTGCTAAGAGTTCATTATCTTACATTTACTGTATATGGCCGGAAAACGTTATATATTACTTTTAAAAATCCCTGTTGGTTTACTTGTGTGATGTAAAAATTTGGTTTTGTTTTTCTTCTGCACACTAAAGATATAATAAAAAGAAATTTAAAAATTATTATTAAACGTTTATATTGTATAAATGTAAATAACATTACGTTCACGCCCTTT